>LN891042.1:235342-272860 GCA_900010015.1 Tuber aestivum
GTACTTTAGATAGATGATTCCCTTGCCGGACACTTCTATTTTAACTCCCTGGGTTCTACCATCTCTATCTCTCCTGGGGTATTCATTAAGTTACCATGACCGCGCTGCCCTGCAACC
This sequence comes from Tuber aestivum, assembly GCA_900010015.1. Classification (NCBI taxonomy): domain Eukaryota; kingdom Fungi; phylum Ascomycota; class Pezizomycetes; order Pezizales; family Tuberaceae; genus Tuber; species Tuber aestivum. The sequence goes on from LN891042.1 coordinate 235,460, forward strand.
GATGTCGCATTGTCCGGTATGGTATCCGACCCTCCACTCCCAGAGCAGCGCAATTAAACTCGAGCGCCTATTAGGATTTTATATTACCATTTCTCCATAAATTGCATCCGGTGGATGGATGGTGGTGGCTTTAAAACTTGTGATACTCGTAAGTTTAAACCCATACCTCGGATGCTCCGTGTTTTGAAGATCGGGGTGGTAGAGATAGATACCGTAGACGTGCTGCGGTCTAAGTTACTATGATAATTATGATGATTCCTGTCCTGTAACTATTTACGCTGTAACTCAACTCCCATACGTATGATACCTTACGGTACCGTACACAGCCACGCTCGCAAATTTTCTATGCCATACCTTAATTGGTGCATGTATGGTACTGTACTGGGGACCTGGCTTAGCTATAGGAGATGTATTATCGTGTAGTGGCACATGGAGGTATTCTGTACAAACAAAAAACGAAATTATATATATATATATATATAATATATCATTTCGTGTTTGTCCACCTTTACTTAGCCCAACGGTGCACAAGTCATTCCAGTCCAGTCCAGTCCAGTGCATGAAATAATACACCACCTAACTTATGGCCAAACCAGGCACCCATGGAGCCGAGCCATTACATTATACGAGAAACTCCCACGATAGAAACACCAGTGAGTTAACTTAGACAGCAACTCCAAACATCCAAAATCCCAACTCCAAATGGACGGAAAAAAAAAGAAGAAAAAGCACAGAAAGAAAAAGGGGGAAAAAAAAAAAACAAGACAGGATGTTTGTTGCTTAGGTGGTCTGAGCTTTCCCCCAGATCTCTAACGGCGCATCATCAAGTCATCCACACCCACCCACACATACACACATACATATAATACGTACATAAATGAATTCTCCATTCCAACCAGCACAGCACAGTACAAGTACGCGGGTATGAACGAAGCGCCGGAGCATTCGAGTCCGAACATAATATAGACCAACTTGGTGCAGACGGACAGACTCGTACTCGGTTCTCGCAATATAAATTCGCGATGCGAATTCTTCGATCCCAGTGAATGCGACCCGTACAGTACAGTACAGTGCAGTGCAGTGCAGGTAGGCATTAGAAATCCGGGCGGACAATGGTAATTCTGGGCCATGGTCGCGAGCGTTTAATCTACAGTATTATACATAGCTGTTGTGATGGGGAGTGGGGGGGTCCGGTACAGTACCTCCGGTGTAACACGTTGGATGCCTGAATGAATAGATCGGGATGAGGGAGGACTCGTAAGATGTGTATTGTACTGTACTGGACTGCACTGCACTGCACTGCACTACCGCTTCTTCCAGTGCCGGAAAAACTCTCGTCTCCGCCACCCGTCATCTCCGGATTCGAAGGTACTGGTTGGCTGGCTCCCTTCGCAGGGGATCAGCCCATGTTTTGGGTGGGGTGGGTGGGTTGGACCCCACGGATTGATATTTCGCTACGGTACTTCTGTCAACTTTTTTTTCTCAGAGTGAAGCCTGTTGCCTATATAGTGTAGTTGTGGGGTGATGGGTCATGGGCTGATTACTGCTGACGTTTAGCTAGGAGGGAGGTTAAAAGTTTAGTTAGTTTTTTTTTTGCAGTGCTGTAAGGAGCCGTACCGTGCTATAGTATATTATAGGGTTATTTATTATTATCATCATTACTATTCTTTCTGAAATTAAAAGTGTCGAGTCGGGAAGGGCTAGTTTGGGGGCCTCGAGTGAAGCAAACAGAGCGCGAGAATGGGTGGGTGAGTGAGTGAGTGAGTGAGTGAGTGAGTGAGTGAGTGGGTTGTTGAGCTGAAGAGGATTGGATCGATTAAACGGGCGATGATCTACCGGCATCGTATTGTATGATGCAAATATAGGGCTGCAGGGCAGGATAGATCCCGAGGTTCGGGGTTTATTCGGTCTATCATAATCAGGGTCAAAAGCTACGATATTATCGCGTGTGAGGGAGGGGGAAGGAGGGGTGTGCAGGTTTTTATTTCATTCCGTCTTCTACTCTGGGTTTTTGAAAGTGGTCTCGGTTCTTTGCTGCGTGAGATGTCAAAGTCTTAGACTACGGTGTGATGGTAAATATCATACTCGCATACTTGCAAGTGGGGAGGAGTCAGAGGTCGGGGGTCCGATAAGGGATGGGGAGAGGGGGGAAAGAGGGGGAAAAAAAGCTATTTATGTTTTGTCGAAATTTGATCACGGGAATGCGCCCTCCATCATAGATCCCTTATCTATATTCCTGAGATCATTGCCAAAGGAAGTAAATTTATGGTTGGGGAGAGTTTTGCTGTGGAATGACCTGCACTGCGCTGCACTGTACCGGTACGGTGGAAAAACATCTACACGATTGCCACACTCGAGCTGTTCCTAATCTCGGGATGCTCTCGGGAACTAAAGGCGATGTGAGTACTCGTACGGGCGCAGGCAAAGTGATAGAACAGCAGCGATAGACACTCTTATGTATTCTCCATGCTATCATACTCAAACAGGGCTGCGAGTTTTGAGGAAGTGCAGAAAAGAAAAAAAGGAAAAAAGCCGTTTCTCGGCAACGTGGGATCCCTGATACGGCTCCCCCACAGACACGGATTGGCTGTTCGCTTACCATGGGTTATCCCGTCACAAGCGCGATGTGTTGTACTCGAGTACCGTTCCTGTGTTTCTGTGGGAGCAAGGAGGGAGGGAAGGAAAGGAGACAAGGCTCTCTCTCTCCCCCTCCTCCCTCCTCTCATATCATAATCTCACACAGCGATAACCATCCCATTATGTCAAAGCTCAGCCCCACCGAAAAAAACGATAAAAATTAATAAAAAAATAGCCCCACATTAGCAAGAGGCCAAGTTGGACATAATAACCTCCCTCACAATAATCATTGTCCGGGAAAGTGCCCCTACTCGCCCTGCGAGAGAAGGAAGGGAGAGAGATGGAGAGATGGCACGATATGATACGGTGACTTTGAAGCTTTTTCTTTACAAAACCGCAACAGATCTCGCTCGCCCTGGCTTCCCGGCGAGCCCCAGCCAGCAAGTGCACGCTGGGTCGCCAAGAGCTGCCCGATTTAGGGATTGAACTCTAGCGGCGGTCAGCTCGATAGTAGGACACCACTCTCCCTCCCTTCTCTTGATGAAGACAGGCAGACTTGTGATCTCTAATCCTTCTCTTCGGACCCCCTCTGTCACTCTGTCGCTTGGTCTGCCAGGCCGAGTAAATTTGCTGTGCGGTGGGCATCATACGGTACTGCCCATGGTCGGGCAGGGAGTTATGGACCGGTTATTTAAGGTTAAACAGCCAGATATATCCCTGCCCGTTCCGGTTAGCAAGTTCCTGCCCTTTTGGCAGAGACCGGTATCCATGGTGCAAGTACTCGAGCACGGCACTGTACTCCAGTACCTGTACTCGTGCCCGTATGGCGCCGCGGGTAAACCCACCACAGGTCTGTTCATGGTGTGGGAGCACATCGCCAAATTCTCGAGGCTCACATCCCTTTCCTGGCGGTTTGGGCTCCCGCTCCCTCTCACTGCTTTTTCTTTTTTCTTCCTCGATTTGGCTCTGCACCCCCCCTCGCTCGATAGGCTGGCTGCCTTTCACTTGGGTGTGGTTACCATACCGGTATCATACCGTTGCGGTGGTTTGACAAGAGTTGACATTGCAGTAAAGTACGTACGAGGGCGGTTTTCAGCGCAGGGCGCCCCATTCGCTCACTCGAGCACCCAAGCCCATTTAATCCCCCCCCCCAACGATGCCATCCGTCCGCTCACCCCCCACCCATCTATCTCATCCTGTCCCGATCCAGCACAAAATACACACATATATGTACTCGTGCCTATCATAGACCATCATTTCCCTTCCCTCACCCCTCGTACCCACCATACATACACACACACATACGTATACCATACATATATATATATACCACCCACCCAACCACCAAAATCCATTACATGTTCGCCCAAACATTTCAACCCACCACCGCCTCCGTCTAGAAGAGTCCCCAATATAGCGATGCCGGAAGACGACGTTAATGGCTTCATAGCTCTTGTGACGTTCATAACGGTGCTGACGATATTCGGCACCGTCGGGAGGTTATGGATATTGAGGCGGAGGCCGAGAACGCTCGCGGTGAACATTAGCGATGCCGCCTTCGTGCTGTTCACCGTGCTCATGGTGGCGACGGCCGGGATTGCGTTCGACGTGGTTAGACAGGAGCTCCGGATTCGACGGGACTTTGGGGATGAGGCCATTCCGGACATGCTGTTCACGGAAGGGTATTTGAAGGTGGGTCTTCCCGAGATGTGCCACTGGTGGGGGTAGGACTGTCTATGGGGGGATTCGGTGAAATTGGTGAAATTGAGAGCTAATTTTCGGGGGATTGGTTGTACTTCCAGGAATTCTTCGCTATAACGCTATTCTGCACGACCCAGGTTTGGCTGCTGAAGGGCGCATTCTTGGGATACTATTGGAGCTTGAAGGATAGCCTTGCGGAGAGGATTAGGCGTTTGCTGTACGCTGTGTCGGTGTACTGCCTCGCGACATATATCGGGGTTCTCTCCTTTCAACTTGGATATTGCAGTCCACTATCCACGAATTGGTATGTTCTCCCTCGAGCACAACTATCTCCTGTGGCTCCGAAAGTTCCCCAACCAATATTGAGAGAACCTACAGGTCCACCGGCTCAGATAGATGCCTAGCAACCCTCACTGTCCCCGGAATGATACTCCAGCAATGGACAAATATAACCAGTGACATAATGGGTAACTCCCCCCCCCCCCATTCTCCCTACTCTCACTAACCCATCACAGTCCTAGTGGTCCCCCTCTTCACAATATCATCCTTAAATCTCAGGCGCAAGGACCTGTACGCCCTAAGCGTAGTCTTCCTCATTGGCACCCTCTCCATCGCGGCGTCGGTAGTGCGCTTCACGCAGGTCTACTACGTGGTAATGCACGCCGACAACTCCATCGAGGCGATCCGGCGAACCCTGGTGTGGGCCGTGATTGAGAAGTTGTTCGCCTTCACGGCCTTCTGCTTGCCCTGCCTTAGAGTGTTTTACAGGAAGCGGCATTCCAGTAGTGGGAGTCTACCGGTGGAGAAGAGGACACTGTTCTCTACGAGCAGTCACCCGAATTCTTGCAAGAGTGGGAATGGAAGCGGGCAGTCTTGTTAGGTTGGAGGAGGGGAGTGTATAATTCAAGGTTTTTCTTTTTCTTTCCCTTTCCCCTCTTTCCAGGGAGACAAGAGGTAACACATAGTAATTTGGTATTTTTCAGTGAAAATATCGTGTAACTTAGTTAATTAGTTAGTTCACTGTGGGCACAGTGCTGTAGATGGAGTCGGGCGTTTTTTTCAAAATAAAAAAGAATAAAAAATAGGGACTGGATTTTGATCCAGCTTTTGGTTTAAGTTACACCAGAAAGTAACATAACATACTGTATCCATTCGAACAAGATGGCTCGAATATCAACACAGCTTGAAAAAAAAAAAAAAAAAAAAAAAAGAAGTAACCATAAATCATACAAAATCTCCACAGCCCCCCAATAATCTCCCGACCATACAGCACCGCACAGCACAGTACTCGAGTACGCGTACTCGAGCACGGTGCAATCCACATCTCTCTCCCACCCATAAGGCTAACCAAAAAAAACAAAAAAACATATCATACATCAAAAAATCCCAGGAGCGCAGTACAATATCCACCAGGCGACCACAACCATCATACAACTCCACCCGAACCCCCAAAACCCAAATCACGCAACTATACTCGAGCACCCCCCCCCCTTTTCCAAAAAAAAAAAAACAGATACGAAAAAAATTAATTCTGGTGAAAATCTCAACTGCGGACGGTTACTTGTACCACACACCCCACACATACTCGAGTACTCACACCATTGCGCAACAACAACACAAAACTACCCGAAAAGCCACCCCCGCCCCACACACCTTCGTTTACAGCAATGGTATCACACGAGTAACTTACTGTACTCGAGCACAGTACAGTACCGGTACAGTACTGTAGAAGGGGGGGATAGAATCGCGATGGAAAGTTATTATAAAAAGGAAAGGGTTGGTTACGCCATCCCGGACGTTTTCAAGTACGGTATGATATAATACCTCGTACGAGTGCTGTACTGCACAACCAGATGGTGCGAGTGTGGAAAAGGCACGGCAAGCGTGGTACAGTACTGTATTGTACCGTACTCATCATATGATACTTGTACCGCTTTCGTGAGCCCCGAATTTAATTTATATACAAGGATAGGATTCTCCCCGTTGGCGGATTCGAGAGTTTGGATTGCCATAATGTAATAAACGCGCAGTGCTGTATAATACTGTGCAGTGTGGTATGATACATGGTCTGGCGATGACTAGAGATCGGGGGAAAATGGCGAGGGTCGCGTTCGGTTCCTGTGGTCGGTCGGTCGGTCGGTCGGTCGGTCGGGCTCTGTCCGTCTGTCTGCCTGGGGCGACATTTGTATGATAGGTGGAATGACTACTGGTTTTTATTTTTATTCTTATTTTCTCTTTTTGCGGTTTCAGGATTTCAGGACTTGGTTAGTTTATGCAAGGGAGTACCCATTCTTGTACTCTTTTTACTTTTTTTACTTTTTTATCAGTAGGACGTACCTTTCGGATTCGTTGTACAGTACCGTAAAAACTCAAATAATCGAACCGGGTGCTATGTCGTTGGAGTTGCCTCCTCCGGTAAAGTCCGCCGCTCCCCTGTTCCCTTACGCCTCTGAGGGGGGATGAGCAGCTCCGTTTTTGCTGTGTTTTTCGCCCCCTTTCTCAAGTAGGTAATTCTCGACTACATAGCACACGGTTCTATTATTTGAGTTTTTACGGTACTTGTACAGTGAGTGCTTTGTGTGAGGTACGGAGGTATCATAGGTAGGTATTATAAGGGAGGGGGGTAGATTAGGTAAACAGGTAAGTTAAGGCACTGCAGCGACCTGACCTGGCCTGGACGTCCGCCTTGTATGTACAGGTACTCGAGTATAGTCTTGTACCTTACCTTATCACCTTACCGCGGAGAGCGGGCGGCGCGAGGCGGCGCTAGCAAGCAAGCAAGCAAGAGAGCAAGGCGAGGAGAGGAGAGGAGGCCCTCGTGCGGTTCGGTGTACTCCGCTCCAACTTTATGGTATGAGTTGTCCGGTGCATGGGCAGTCACTCGTTTTTGCGACTCGCTTGGGCACGTGGAGGCACCATAACCATCATAATATTATGATACCGGCAGACTACTGCACTACGGTATGTGAATGTGGTCGCCGAGTTTCTTCTTCGTGAGGGGAACTTTTTTTTTTTTTTTTTTTCCTTCTTGGCGCTCACTGACCTGTGGATCTTTCGGTTCAGTACGGTACAACCTAAAAGTCAAATTTGAGATGGGGGGGATGACAGTAATGAACCATCTACTGTACCGGTACTCGTACTTGTACAGTGCTCGAGTACAGTGCTCTAGTTCGGTTCCGGTTCCGGTAGGGGGCAGCCCAGAATATCATACCTGGAAATACCTAACCTAAAAAGCACGGCAACTCCCGGTAATCCCCCCCCTTCTCCACGACGGATACCGCACCCTACAATACCGTATCGTACTGGGCTAACTCGCTTGCCGTAGACCGAAAAATATCTATTATAGAAAACTCCCTGCATGCGCGTCGTGGTTGCAAGGAAGGAAGGAAGGAAAGAAGGAATGATAGCTTGTATGTATAACTTAATTCTGTAATAAGTACCGGCACCCACATCACCCATCCCGGCTCATACCGTACCCGAACAGAATTCGGTGTCTTCCCATCGGGCCACGATTATAGAAGCACTATACTACCACCATACAACAACAAAAAAAAAGCAGGCACTGGTGATCTTCCTTCCACATTGCTGCTTCCTGGCATATCGATACAAGAATCGATGGATATCTTAGATCCACGGACTTTTCCACCACTTTTCTTTCCCCCTTTTCCAGTTATGAGGGATATATTTATTACATCTGGTCTACGATGTGGGTGACGGTTTGTTGTGATGCTGCAGCGCCGTATGTGAGCAAGTACTCGAACACGGTGTGATAAGTGAGTAGCGCTGTGTTCTGGTCGCCTTGATGGAACAATAGGGTTTGTCCAATTCATTAATTAAAGCTCTAGGGGACCAGGAAGGAAGGATGGTATCATATCCGTTCTCGGGAAGGTGGGACTTGGGCTTGTCGAAGTAATGCCCCGGGATCAGTGAGTGAGAGAATCAGGCATAGTACTGTCATAAAAGTTAAGGTAAGGTACCGCAAAGCATCTCCTGACGTTCAGGAACCCGGCACAAGGTCTCACTCGCTAATAGGGTGACATCGGTACCGAATAAGCACTGCACTGGTGCTGTACAGCACAATGCAATAATGCGAGTTTATTCATTCTAGTACCGTACCGTAATCCCATCCCATGCTCTCGGCATCTTCATGCAAACAGCATTCCCCGGATCCCCGGCACACACATACCGGTAGTGCCCACAGACTCCCCACCGCCCGCAAAAAAAAAAAAGCATCCCGAGTCTGTGGAACCTTACACATTCCTGCCAGGCCATTTCCACCCATCCCGTCAGCATTCCGCACAGTGTCATGATACCGCGCTGCGTCTCCGCAGTACTGGTGGTGTTCTCCGTTTGGCGAATGGCTAGCTACCCACTCGATATCGGGCAAGATGTATACTCGAGTAGTATCCTAAAACAGGGGTCGTGTATTTATTTTTTTTATGGGCGCTAAGATACGCGGGGATTTTTTTTGCCATATTGACTGGTACTTCCTGCCCGCTACGGGTACGGTGCTTTCCGTGGATTCCAAAGTTACCGGGTCACTTTCGAATACGGTACGGTTGGTGGGGAATGATCTCTGTTAGAGTACTCGAGTACTGTGCTGTACTCGAGAATGACGCAAGGACGTTCAGAGTTTCCTCTCTTGGGTTGAGGGGGAAAAACATAGCGAAGAGACAATCTTTTAGCCCTTGGTTGAGACAGATAAAAAAGAAAAACACACACCCCACTGGATGGGGAAATCCAAACGTCCCAGTGGGATTATTGATCGACGGCATTCCAGCTCCTTCTGTGCTTGGGCACCGCGCTCGAGCTGTCCTCGCCTTGGGCCAGACAACGCCAAAGTTGTCAGGATAATGAAGGTGGGGATTCAGTCGACGCCATCCGTGTTCAGCTAATCGCCATCGGAGAGCACCTGGTCTCTTATTTTGTTTTGTTTCCCGAATTTCAGAAGGAAGCGCACGTCCCTACAAGTATACTGTACAAGTAATTGTAGGTTGAACCTTTTAATATCTTTCCTCGTTGTTTTTCTTTGGCCGTGTTATCACATTTGCACCGGCACGGCTGAGTTGTTCACCGATATGTATATTTAACTGGCCAATGAAAGGGCACGGTAAAGGGACCGTCTATCAGGAATTTGGACCGACACTTACGTACGGTAAGCTAGAAATTCCCATACAAACAGTCAGCTCGGCTGCCCATACGTACGTGCAGTTGCCATTATCTCAGTGCCAGTGCGCGCTCACTTGGCGCATTGACCAATTCTAGATATCTGCAGCCGACTGTCATCCACCTCCCTTTTTGTCGTCTTCACCCCGCCTTGGGCAGACTACCGGTAGATTTGGAAATAAAGTTGAAGACAGATGAACCGGATCCCGGTTCCGTATCCTGTGGAACTTGGTAGCGGGTATGTTACCGGCACTTGCGGTGAGCTGATGCCGTGTGATGTGGTACCGGTACAGTATGATACTGTACTTGTGCCTGGTAGGGGAGTGTCGGTGGGAGCGAGGTTTTTTTAGGGGGGTTTTTTTGCGGGATATGCCGTAAATATTATTTCCCTAATCTCAGATTGCTTCTCTCGTGGGGAAATTGAAACACCCGTGGACGGTGATTGCAGTGCTCCGGGCTAGATTTCGGCCTTCTAGTACTAGGACCGCTCGTACTGCGGGGGTTTTGGGAATGTGTACTTGTGTATACCGGGAGGCTCCCCCCGTGATCCCACTATAGTTGTACGAGTATAGTACCGGTACTTGGAAACCTGGTTGGGACCGGGAATACCAAGGAAGCGCTTGGAATTCACAAACAGATTATTAGTGGAGATAACCGCATTGACCAATGGTAGGTTTCATTTGACAGGTTAGCAGAATTGTTAATAGCGGGATCCAACACGTGCTAGGGCTCGAGGTATGCCATGGCAGGAAGGCACAAATCCGTCTCAGGAGCTCTCTCTCCTTCTGGATCTGGAGATTGGAGGCATGCCGGAGATAGCGAATCACGGGAGTTCCCACGGTACAGGTTCGCTCCTGAGGGGCAACCCTCCGGGAAGCGTAACCTCCCCGATTGGAACCCCGATTCCGAGTTCATAGTACTGTAGAGTGGTCCTGCGATGCCCCCTCAGGCAGTCACTCGCCCAGCTACACGTGTACAACGGTGTACGTAGCGCTATAGATGGTCAACTAGGTGAACAGAACTCTGCTATAAAATCCAGATCGAGAAAGACACCAGCTATCAATGAACATCTACGGAAGCTTCTTTAATTCCGCCACCAAAGCCATATGCACCAAGCACAATATTCTCGCGATACTCTACTACCGGTGAAAGAAGAAGAAAAACATTGGACAAAATTCAACGATGAAAGAAACAAGAGAATGGAAGAAAAGAAAACAGGATCCGCAATAAGGTCTAGCAGGCTATCGCTTAGAAACGAGATAGAGACTCGAACAAAGCATTCGAGAGGGCAAAAGAATACTCGATTGTCAAGGTGATATAAAGTCAAGCCGCAATCGCACCAAATTTCCCACTCATATTGAAAATCAAGCTCTGGTCAAGGAAACAATCCATTCCAAAGCCTATGCACCAAACATCCATTCCAGCTATCTTCACATCAAAACCCGGCTGGCACTCTCTCGGAACAAGCAACTTGCATCGGGTCGCTCAATTGATCCCCACCCCGCGATTCGATACAACCAGCTAGCCATCTAGCAGCTCTCCTGTAATGTACCTCAGGAACAGGAGCTATTTAAAAACCATATGTCCACCTGTCCAGAATCATTATACTCTTCTCGAATGACCAAAAACCCGAGAATTCCTCTATGGAAAACTTGGAGCACACAAACTTACTGCACGAGGCTCACCACCCTCAAATGAGTTTCGGTTTAATACCACAAAGTTGCAGCCCGACCAACCTAGTTTCACAATATATCACTCGCCAAAGTCAATAACATCAAGATAACCTCAGACAGCCCCGCCTCGATCATCAAAAAAAACATAGAGCGGAATAACGGAATACAATTGCAGTATATAGACGGCAAATCCTCCGCTATAATATCCACATCTGCCATTTTTTCACCTTGGTAATTACAAAATGCCCCATCATACTTTCTTCCCCCCAAAGCACCGAATAGCATCACCCTACCATATACCTCGTTTTCACGTGCAAGAACCAGGATATGTCAGATTCCTCCCCATCGACGAGTGCACCAGCTGTCAGCGTGCAGTGCCAAACAACAAGGTAACAAGCACCCTACGTCACGGCACAGAATGTCTATCCCAATGGATGGATGGATAGCATACCGGCGCTCCAGCACAGTACAAGTACTCTACAGCGCATCCGGGAAACTTCAGTAAAGGTGGTAATTTATCGTATGATACATCAACTCGGGGGTAACTAACCACAAGCATCCGGAAAAGTCTGCTCTCCTACGACCCCGACCATCACCACACGGTCATCGCCGTGCCAGAGCTGAGCTATGTATATAAAACATTGTTATTTAGTTGCGATTTTTTTTCTTTTTTCTTCCATCCAGATTCTCCACTTGCCAAATATGTTTTTGGTGAATGGGCGGGATGGTCGAGGTTGCGATACAAACTGCATACGTCTCAAGATCGACTGTACCGCGGTATACGGCATGACTCTACAGATGTTCCACAGTCTTTCCACCCCTTCCATGATATCGTCATCATATCATAAGTGTATGAAGCATGTGATACCCGCTCGAGGAGGTGTCCCAAGTTACTTGCCCTGCCGGTATATTTGGTCATTGGCCCTGTTCTGGAGGGGGAACCACATCTACATTTTCTTGACCTGCATGGCCAGATACTATAGCACAGTATGATATAATATAAGATGTATTTTTCCTCGCCCTTCCTCTCCAACGTCTTTTCCATTAGCAATTATTGTATACATACACGCGAACCCTGGCTGCCGATTCGGCTTTCTCCTTTCATTCCCACTCCCCCAACTTTCTATCCCCCTCCTCAGGGACCCGACCCATCCCGTCGTATCGACGATTGTGAGCCCTGTAAAAGGATTCCCATACTTTTGGTCCTTGATCTTGCTCTCCCTCCCTCTTGGGAAGAAGGAGCTGCCGTTAAGATGATGAGTGTCCGATCACGCGCCTTTTATAAAATACGGGTAGGGTGATGTGGGGGCACCGTGTATCTGGAATTCCAACCGGTTCGAGTGGGATGCTATTTGAGACTGGTTTGGGGGGCGGTGTGGTGTGTGGTATGTGGGGTTTTGGTAGTAATGGCAGGGTGCCTTGAGTTCTAGCGGTGGGTTGGTGCTGGTATCGTCAGCCCCCAACGGCCAAGAAGAGAAGGACCATGACAAACAGCAGGGGGGGGGGGGCGGCGGGAACCTTCCGTGCAGGACCCTAGATCGAATTCCGAGGACATGGAAGCTAGGGAAAATAACAAGCCATGGTACAGAAATTCCCATTTCACCAACACTTACACCTGTTGTACACACAAGGAGCACTCCACAAACTATTGGCAACACAAAAATTTAGTACCGTCGATTCAAACGTAAATTCTATACGACGGCGAAAGAAAGGCTCCAAGAAAATTACTAATACAGTCCTGCCCCACGCCCCCCGCCACATAGACATTGTAAATACTACTACCCTAAAGCAATCCTTGCTTCTGTAAATCCTCATAAACCTTCCTCGGCATGACATTCCCCTGCCCGTCCTCCATTTCTTCCACCGTCTCATTAGCCATCTTGGTCTTCTTCTTGTCATTCTCAAGTTTCTCCCAAAGCCTCTGCGCTTCATCAATCTTGGTGATTTCGCGGAACAACGTTGTGTTTGTGATCCCAAGACAGCGGAGGCCGTAGGTATGCCTGTATTCGTTGAAGTGCTTATCGAAGGCGCGACGTCCCATATAGACAAAGTTTCCGCAAATCTCGCAGGAAAATTCGACGCCGAGGCCGTGGAGCTTGTAGAGCCAGTATGGGATTGGCTTGCCGTCCCAGGCTAGGGGGAGTTTTAGAGGGTTGTAGATCTTCTCCTCGTCATTCTCGTCGTCTGTGTGGGCTTCGGCTTCGAGGTTTGGATTAGCAGAGTTCTCTTCATACAGGGCGTCCAATTCCATCTATGATAAGGGTTAGCTTGGATCACCAGAACTGGTACGGAGGGGGTAGGGCACGTGCCTGTCTTTCACGCTCCGTAAGTGACTGTTTTCGCTCAACATTAGTCATTGTCTCATCTCGCTCTTTCGACATGATCTCTGTCAGCTTGACAATCCGCCATTCCCGCTCAGCAATAGCTTTGTCCTTCAGCCTTGACGCCGCGCCGCTGCTCCCCCCTGCTTTTCTGGCTTCGCCGTTCTCGACACTACCTTCAGCCCGTTTCGCCACTGCCTTTTTGTGTTGCTTTCCATTGAAATGGTGTTCAAAAACATTATTATTTTTGAACCCCTTCAAGCAGACATCACAATAGAGCTCCGCTTCCGGGACCCGCATCACCTCCTCCCTTGGTCCGATGTCATCACTACCCTTCTCTGATTTACCCCATCCCGCGACATTATCCTCCACCCATGCCTTCTCAAAGTCTTCCCCAGTCTGCTCCACGATGCCTTCCGGGTTCTCCAAGGGCCGAGTCCTCGACAGGAAACTCTCGAGATACTCCGCCAATGCGCTGACATACTTGAAGTACTTGTCATTCATCTTCTGATTGCACGCAAACTTGTCGAACTTATCGAACAGCGACAGATAACTTAAGTAAGTGATCCTCTTGACGCCGGGAAGATTTAGATAGTCCTCATGATTCTTAGTCAAGTCAAAGAACTTGCCATGAGCCTCCTCACCGGTAAACATGGTGTCTATCTCAGAGACATATTCTCCATCGGTAGCTTGCCGTCGCTTGTATGCGCGCTCCAAGTTCTCGACGGGCTCATTTGGGTAACGACGATGAAAGTCTTTGATTTGGCCTAGCTGGCGGTAGAATTCTTCAAAAGGGTCTTTGGATGAGAGGGAATCCACCTCCTTCTGCCGGGCTCTGTCCACCGCACCGGTTAGTTACAATCTCGAAAAATTTGGTGAGTGGAGGATATGCACCCATCCCTATCCGCCTGCGTTTCTAACAGCCGCGCCGATTGTTGTTGAAACCTATCGACAAACTTTGCGATTTGGTGATCGCGAGTAAGCCGCTCTCGTGTCTGTTTGCTGTTAGCCAGTTATCATGGCGGCTTTTCTAAAGTAGGAAACATACTGATTTAGGTTCCTCCAAGATTCTGTCGGCGCACGCTTGCTCGAGCCGCTCAAGGTCTTCGCACAAACTCCGTTGCTCGTCGAGAATACCCATTTCGTCTTGTGTGTGGTGATTGGGGGAATATGGTAGCTGAGTGAACTAAACCGGGCTTGATTAAATTGGAAGCTAATGCTCAGGAGACGCGCTGGAAGGGTAACTTTGGTGCCAGCTCAGGACAGCAGTAGTTACCCGGACGTGAATCATGTCCTCTCACTGTCTTATTACTCCATGGCGTCTTGGACCCTGATCAATATCGATACTGGTACAAATCTCAGTAGTGACACCACACACAATAATTTAAGGGACTATTTCAATCATCGCACCAAATTCAGATCGCTTTAAAAGTAATGTCTATCTCAATCATCATCATAGTATTGTCGAATGCGGCAGTATAAAGTGCGAAAACCGATAAAACCGAAAAGGAACTACAGTATAATACAGGATTCCAACTGGGGACTTGGTAGCCACAACAAACTCTTAGTACGCAAACTTGTCGTGCTTCCCAAATTTGACTCTGATATCGAGCAATGCCTCGTGAAATCGTCCCTCTATTCACGAGTCAGCTTCTATTTTCCTTTGGGGTTTGATAGGTGGTTCAAGTGCTTACCTCGTCTAGCGCGTTTCAGCGCCTTTACTTGCTCATCGTCAAGCTTCACACCGGCCCTGAGAGGTCTCAGAGGTTAGCTCAATCACCAACCGCATATTGCAAAGAGAGATCGCACTGTTCTTCCAGCTCCTTTCGTGTAATCTTATCCTTGGCCTTCCCTTCCGCTCCCGACTTCTTCCTCTTCCTATTTCTCGCCTGCAGCCGGGCAACAAACGTCTCCTTAAAGCCCACGGCTTCTGCATCCCCACGAATTTCCGTAGTCCCACCAGCGCCCACCTCATCAACACTAAGAAATTTGTCCCTGACAGTCTGCAACGCCCACCTTCCACCTCCTAATTCATTTGGAACGGGCAAGAACTCTTCTTCCGGCGAGATGGCTTCTCGTGTCGCGCTAAGGCCCCCGAACTTGTCGCAGGAAAGATATCTTCCGTGGTGAGATTTGAAAGAGTATTTCTCGGTACCGTGTATCTTGGTTGCAACCCATACCTGCTTGACGTCCGTAGGCTCCGCCGTAGATAGATCTTCGTCTTCGATCGCATCGATCGGAGACGCGAAGACTTTCCCGGCGGCATCGCAAGCGATGCATATAGGCCTCGCAGCGGAAAAGGTGAAAATTATGGGTCCGTTAATATCCTCTATCTCCTTCTGTTAGCGCTTCTTTCTTCCGCAAGCTCTCAAAACAAACCTAAACTCTCGGAATCGACCCATCCTTCTGCATCCTCCCCCTCCTGCTGCCCCACAACTTTTGACGAAGAACCTTCTTCGGCATTATCACCCCTAGTTTCCGCCCTCTTCCTCTTCTTGACTCTCTTGTCGCCTTTGAACCGGAGTGCTTTTACCATCGTGTTGTACTGGTTTAGGATTTTTGGACTCGGGCGGTTTCAGTTATGCTGCTGGCCGGGTAACGACGGAGGATGATAGCGATAAGGACAAGGCCAGATTTAGGAAGGGGCGCGATGACTCATATAACCGCGAAATATGGTAACCAGAAAGGCGGGAGGAATAGTTCCAGTGTTGGCACGATATTATCATAGGTTTTCTAGGCCGTGCTGTTTCTGGCAGTGTTGGCAGTGCCGAGTGCCTAGTCCATGAACTTGATCACCGACGGGTGGTCAGTTCAATACGGTATCATATCCATCCTAGCTATCACCAAACCGGTACAAGCTAGCGATCCCCCTCAAAGTCCCGGCCCAAAGGTCTTAGTGATCGGGAAAAATTTCACTGCAATAGCGGTAGTAAATAGCAGATGTAAGGTTGGAAGGGACTTGGCGAGTGGGGCTCTGGTTGGTGAGCGGTGAGGAGAAAATAAATCCTGGAACAGGCCTTCGTATAAAGGCACAAAAAGAGAGAAAAAAGGAGAGCAAGAAAGAGCTACTAATATCCAGTACACTATCTTTTGTCCTTAATAACCATATGGATTTGGCCTGGTATTTGCTTTTGCAACTATGTAAAAATTCCTCCATGAACTTAAATTGTATTCCAAACTTGAACAAGAAGTAATACTTCAAAGCTTTTCCTGGACCCTTTGAGAATACCCAAGTGTTGAAGCAATATTAGAACACAAATCCTGAAGGGTTCTCTCTGGTTTAACTCAGACATGCCTAATATGATTAAGGTCTAAGGACTCGGAACAACCTCAGAATAGGTGTTTACTAGCTAGCTTAATTTTATTTTCATCAAACTGCACTTATACTATTGGCACCTACCAGTGTATTTTAAGGACTATTCAATTGTTTCGAGTCCTGAACAACAAGAATACTAAGAGTGAACCAGTCCTGAGACAGGAATTGAGGAGTTTTCTGGTAGTCACAGGTAGACTTATTATAATAACCTAGCACATATATACTGCAGCAGACTGAACCTATACCTGTACTGTACTCGTGTATGACTATAAGAATCAAAAATATTGATACCACTATGATCCAAGGTTAAGAAAACAGGTAGCAACAAAATACTAGTATGGAAAACATGAATGAGATTGGTAGTTTAAGAACCTGTAGCTGATAGTATGGAGAAAAAGAGAAGTAGAGGTGTTTAGAATCTAGTAAAACAAGTGTCGGGATCATGTAATACTACAGGAAAAAACCACACCCCTCGTTCTCTTACCAGTAGTTGATTTTCGCTCCTTAAGTTTAGTGAAAATTTGTCTCGTACTTGGCATAATTATAATACATGTCATTCGGTGCAGCATACTTTTTTAAGACATCTAGTAACACGACTACCTTTCCAAACAGTGTTAGACTATCTCCCGATCCATTTGATTCCTGTTTTGCCACCCCTAGTTTCTGATTTTAATGCCACACGGCCCACACCCAAATGCTGCCAGTGTATCGTGCGAGTGATTGTTCCCAGCCAAACAGATTAACCCTAACCCTTCTAGTAACCCTAACCCTTCTGTCCTCATGACCAGCCATGAATTCCGTCATACTCGGCGCGGTGACCGATCAAGTCAGCTATGATATAATATTAGCAGGGCTAAACACCCCGCCACTACCAACACCGGCTTCCGCAGCCTAGGATACCGGTGACTCTCGGCTGTTACCTGGTTTTGCTTAAACTTTGACACTCCCATAAACTTTCCCCAAGGTTTCAAGAGAGACAAACTTCCTACTGTATCATGATCTACCAAAAGGCAAATCCGGTTCTTGTTCGGTTGGATGATTTGGAATCGGGTATGCGCAGTATAATACAATACGTCTCCATGCTCGGCTCCTAACGTTGTATCAGGAAATGTCGATCTTAAAAGCTTAGAGGAAGCATTTGGTCCTGAATCCTTAGGAATAATCTTTGTCGGCGGCCTCCCAGAGAAGTTTGTGGGGTTGCGCCGAAGACTTCTCTCATTTGCCTCTCACTTGGGAAATCTTTCGCGGGCAGAGCTTGAAGCTTTGGAGTGCCCTGAGGCAAAGTATCTGGTTGGATGGTAGTATCCGATCGCCACTTTCCTCTCCAGGAACTTTGATACTGATAGAAGCGGGGAAAGGTCATGCGCAAAAGAGAAGCTATCAAGTGATAAAGTGGATACATTGAAGGGATCCTATTATGCCAACTGCGCATTTCACAAAGACCCAGAGTTGGCCAACGCAACTGGCAATTATCCGGATTTGCCCGAGTATACTAAGAGTAATATTTGGCCAAGGGAGGGATTGCTGGTGGGATTCAAGGAAACCTTCAAAGAATTCGTAAGTAGAGCAGTAAATCTTTTCTACAACTTAGCTAACTGCGATAGTGTGCAATGGTTATTGATATCGCTAGCCTAGTTGCTAGAGTGAGTTTCTGGAAAGTCTAGTTGTGCCGTAATAGAGCTGATGAGATGAGCATAGGCTTGTGACAAATATGGCAACTTCCTCTGCTCGTGCTTGACTGCGCCCGGAACAGTTACTAAGAATTAGCATAGCATTGGAGCACATCCCAGGTTACCAGGAAGGGTATCTTGAGCATGTAGTCAAGACTTCTACTACTACCAAAGCCCGTCTTCTTCATTACTTCCCACCTCCATCCCTCGAGGCTGGCTCTGTCGAAGCTGAGGAAGACCTCGACAACTGGTGTGGGGCACATATTGATTTTAGCTGCCTGACAGGTTCTGCGCGCACCGCTGCCGTCTATTCCTCAGGCTAATGTTGTCATAGGCCTAACTTCGGCAATGTACGTGGACGAAGGCTCCCTAACTCTTGACATCTCCCAAGGCGTGGATCTCCCAGAGCTCGAATCAGTACCCGATCCAGATTCTGGTCTTTACGTCAAAGATCGTAAAGGCGGTGTAGTTAAAGTTGGTATTCCAAGGGATTGTCTTGCCTTTCAAACTGGGGCGGCGCTGGAGGCTATCACTGAGGGCAAGTTGAAGGCTGTTCCACATTTTGTGAGAGGTTGCAGGGCCAGTAAGGCAGCAGGTGTCAGCAGGAACACTATCGCGGTTTTTACGCGTACGTACTCCAACTATGTTTTGGGGGGAGGGCTGCTAATAATTTCGGGTTATCATAGAGCCAAATCTCTGGGAGAAAATCGATAAAGATAGAGATTTTGCTACATTTGCGAGGGAGATTGTGGCTAAAATTACCGAGGGATGATTAAATGGCTTCCTCATAAGATCAGTATCCATTAACTGCCTAATATGTTGAGCGCGATGCCTCGTTCGGGTGTAGCTGTTGAGTTTAGTGCTTATCCGTCAAACAAACTAGTTTCTTTTAGTTAGTTTTTCCTAGTACTTTTCTCACCACTCTCTTCAACGTTAGTTACTGTTGGAGTTTTTCTTCATCTCTTCCCCATTTGTTTCACAACCGCACAACCATGCTATGTTCAACTGTGGTATTCTGAGGTTTTGTCAGATTCTTTCCTCCGAGGTCCTCATATTACCAACCTCGGGTTTTTGGTATTTCTTTTCTTTCACTTGATAGTTCAGTTAGCATAAAAACCCACAGCTGCACAGATGGTAAGAAAATCAAGCTTCTTTCTCGTGAGCAGTCATATCGATTCACAGTAGCTGTGAGTGATTCGTTGTGAAGGGCATAAGGTGGAGTCACGTGATCTTGAAGTTGGCCGAATTCGATGGGTGTAAAAACGTTGATATTCACAAGTGCCCGGCAGTCTATGGCTGAGTAGACACTTTATTGGCACGGAGCCTTGGCCCAACCCCGGAAAGGGCTATAAAACCCTCCGACCCCTGCGGCGGTGTTATCGGAGTATCATACCAAGCCTAATCTGTGTTTTCAACGGCCGATGAGGACCCGGGCTTCAATTTTTCCTGGTTGCGGGCCCTTTTTGGAAAATTGCACCGAAGTCCGCATTTCATCCAAAAAAACACAGTAACCTCATACCCAGCCCTTGCAAACCCCAATTGCCCCTCCACCCCGCGCTTACCTTTTATTCCTAATACTTTGCACTGTTCTTATCACAAAACCACACCCATCTAACCTCCCATCTACGCCCGCAGTGGCGGGGTTGCCATGTCACTTGGATCCCGGATATCAAGTTTCTTCACGAGTCCATCTGCCGAACAAGACCGTCCGCGTCAACCTTCACCTATAGCAATTGCCCATGATGATCCCGCGGTTATAAACCCTCCGAGAGCGCGTGGACCAATGTTTGAGGATCATGAGACGTTTGAGGCTCGAAGACCGCCATACCTGCATGTGAGTTTCTCCTCCAGAAGGAAAAAAAAGAAGAGAAAGAACCACGGCAAAACTTGATGATGGACGGAGGCAGCACTGACCCTTTTCTAATACAAAGTGTATGGTAGCCGGCGGTATAGGAGGGAGTACGGGCGATATCTTGATGCATTCGCTTGACACTGTCAAGACTCGTCAGCAGGGTGCCCCTACAGCCATCAAGTATTCGACTACGTCTGACGCATACGCGACTATTTTTCGTGAGGAGGGATTTCGAAGAGGGCTCTACAGTGGTGTCACTCCCGCTTTTATGGGGAGTCTTCCAGGCACAGTCATTTTCTTTGGGGTCTACGAGTTTTCAAAACGGAATTTGATCGATGCGGGATGTCCGGAGAATTTGGCATACCTTTCTGGTGGGTTTTTGGCGGATCTCTTTGCGAGCGTGGTGTATGTCCCGTCTGAAGTTCTGAAGACAAGGCTACAATTACAAGGGAGATACAATAATCCTTATTTTAAGTCCGGATATAATTACCGTGGCACGATAGACGCAACTAGAACAATCATTAGAAGAGAGGGACCTGCAGCCTTGTTTTATGGGTATAAAGCTACAATTATGAGAGATTTGCCATTTTCGGCCCTTCAGTTCGCGTTTTACGAGCAGTTCCAGAAAGCCGCAAAATCGTACCGTGGATCCAGAGATATAGGGTTGCCGTTGGAGCTTGCTACAGCTGGGTTTGCAGGTGGTTTAGCTGGTGTTATCACCTGCCCTCTTGGTGTGTCGCACTTTCACCTTGTATAGATTTCAGCGGAATACTGACCCAGCATAGATGTTGTAAAGACAAGGATACAGACACAGGTCCGAACGCCGCCCTCGCCCGCGCCCAAAGCAGCCACTACACCAACGTCCAGTGTGCGAGAGGGTTCTAGGCCGTTCACTGCACTACAAGCTTCGCCGCCTCCCCCGGCTCCCCCGCCACAGCATAGGTCAATATCAACATCATCCCCGTCCACAACCTCACCTCCAAAAACTGGTCCACTAAAGTTCAATACATCCTCAGTTTTTGAAGGTCTCAAACTCCTCTACCGAACTGAAGGCATCCAGGGCTGGTTCCGTGGCGTAGGCCCTAGGGCCGTGTGGACTAGTGTGCAATCTGGGACGATGTTGGTTCTATACCAATACCTCCTGAAGCAGCTAGAGTACTGGTCGGAAACCCAGTCAGAAGGGAATCCATTATGATAATAGGGAGACTTTGGGATCACGAAGGTTTGTTGATGAGGGGAAGGGGTCGACTTTTGTAGATAAAAGGGGGTTTTCGCTTCTTGTAGCTCATAGACTATGTAACCCCCCTTCTTTTTTTTTTTTTTTTTATTGGCTTTCGAGTAGTGGGGAGTTTTACATATACACATTTTTTTCACCGTAACGGGTTCGTAGAGCGATACAGGTCCAGAGGATAGAAGAGAAGTAGAGAATTAGGAAGCAATTGTAAAAGGCTTTGGGGGCTACTTAGTAAGGCAATTCTTATGACATGGTGCAATAGTGACAAGTAATTTTTGTGGGCCTTCTCAAAGTTTATGATACTACAGGCTTTTACCACTGGGTTTTTGGTACCTTGCAGTAGAGCTTTGGCATTTAATGGGGCTCGAGGGTTTAGGGTTTGGTGGGCAGCGGTAGGGTGACAAACGCCTAAGCTCCTAGAATACGCCGGCCTGCCTCAAACACCATGCTGAGCCCCTTCCATCATCCACCCACCATCGTCACCCAAGTCGCCTTCACCCTTCTCTATTCATAACACTCATCTATCATTCAACCATATTCTATATCATCAACCCTTGCACCATAAACTGAGCGGCCACCATAAAGGTCTGATATGGTAGGATATCATCCGAGAGCTGTTTTCTGAAGACATTAGGGTATCTATCTTAGATGGATAATCTTTGACCCATATTCAGATGAGTTTGATATTCGGTGCTAATAGGAGCAAATATAGGGTAATGCTCAGTCTGGGATAGGTGGGCCCCCACCGGGAGATGGTGAGAAGGGCAAAGATCAAAAGGTAAGATTGGCTCTACCTTTAATAATTGCTAAGCCTCCCAATCATATTTTATCCATCCCATCACCTCCAGTTTCATCATAAATTGTCGTGAAAAGTATCACTAGGCTGATTTCGTGTACAGAAGGAAAAGCCAAAGTATGAACCTCCCCCACCGACTACTCGTGTCGGCCGGCGCAAGCGCCGTACTGCTGCCGGACCAGATGCCGCCAGCAAACTTCCAACAGTTTACCCCAATGCCCGCTGTAAACTTAAACTTCTCCGGATGGAGCGTATCAAGGATCACCTGCTTCTTGAGGAGGAATTTGTTCAGAATCAGGAACGTCTACGCGGGAGCAAGGGCGAGAAGGGAGGTTTGGAGCAGAGGCAAGAGGAGGAGCGGAGTCGTGTTGACGATATGCGTGGAAGCCCAATGGGAGTAGGGAATCTGGAGGAGATGATTGATGATGATCATGCGATTGTCTCTAGTGCTACAGGCCCTGAGTATGCTCCACATCATGAGCAGGTTGTGCTAGGATGAAAACTAATTATTGGGCCGTCCGTAGGTACTACGTTTCCATCATGTCATTTGTCGATAAGGATCTCCTGGAGCCTGGGTGCTCGGTACTGCTGCATCACAAATCGGTCTCGATTGTTGGCGTTCTCACAGAAGATTCAGATCCTTTGATCTCGGTTATGAAACTTGATAAAGCTCCCACAGAGTCTTATGCGGATATTGGTGGTTTGGAACAACAGATTCAGGAAGTTCGTGAGGCGGTTGAGTTGCCCTTACTTCATCCTGAGCTTTACGAAGAGATGGGTATCAAACCTCCGAAGGGTGTCATTCTTTATGGCTCTCCCGGTACCGGTAAAACCTTGCTTGCGAAAGCGGTTGCCAATCAAACATCTGCTACCTTCCTCCGCATCGTTGGCTCCGAGCTCATTCAGAAATACCTTGGTGATGGCCCTCGTCTTTGTCGTCAAATATTCCAGGTTGCTGCCGAACACGCGCCTAGTATTGTCTTCATTGACGAGATTGATGCTATTGGCACCAAGCGTTATGAATCGACAAGTGGTGGCGAGAGGGAAGTCCAGAGGACTATGTTGGAATTGTTGAACCAGCTGGATGGTTTTGATGATAGGGGTGACGTCAAAGTCATTATGGCCACCAACAAGATTGAGACTCTGGATCCTGCCTTGATTCGACCAGGTAGAATTGATCGTAAGATTTTGTTTGAGAATCCTGATCGTATGTTTCTTCCACTTTCCCCAATACGAGTGATATGAGGTTAATACTTTCTAGAAAACACAAAACGCAAGATTTTTACCCTCCACACCTCGAAGATGTCGTTAAGCTCTGATGTAGAACTTGAAGAGTTTATCAACCAGAAGGATGACCTTTCTGGTGCTGATATCAAGGCTATCTGCACTGAGGCTGGATTGCTCGCTTTGAGAGAGCGGAGGATGAGGGTGCAAATGGCGGATTTCAGGACGGCTCGAGAGAGGGTCCTGAAAACGAAGAGTGAGGGTGAGCCTGAGGGATTGTATTTGTAGTTGGTTTGTTGTTGCTTTGCGCATAAATAATCGGGGTTTACAATGGATTCAGTTAGCTCTTCATACCCATGTGTTGATGCCTATCATGATACTATAAGTTATCTCAGTGTAACAACACGACCGCTTTTCCTCTGTTGTTCTCATAGCCATGGCCTCTACACACGAAATTGACCAAGTCACTGAAACACACATTAACGTCTTGCACTAGAGCTTTAGAGCTTGCGTGGCAGGCATTATTTTTCAGATAGAGAAGTGCACTGCAGGCAAATATACATCCAAGATTTTAAGCAAAACCAAACTTTTTTTAGATAACCCCATCCTCCCTGCCACGCATACCATACAATATATCATGACAGTAACGCAATCACATCGCCCCCCCTCTCGCCGGACCCCCAGCGTCCTTGCAGAACCTAGGCGGCATCTTAACGTCCCACATAGGCCTCTCGACAACCACCATTTCCATAGCCTCGAGCACCTGACCATTCCTCCAGCCTTCGCCCTTGATGAGAATCTCCTCTCGGCAGCCGACAGGCAAGAAGCCAAGCATGTTCTTGTACCTATTTGAGCTCCAGAACGCACCCTTGGCACCACCTTTGTTTCGCTTCTTCTGCGTGCCCGTGGGGACAATGGCTCTGCTAGCTCCTCCGCCATCTTCGTCGTCGTAGCCTTCGCCTTCCCATTCTGAGTCCGTCACCGCTCCGCTAGCGCCAGTTTTAACAGGACCAGAGAGGGGGGGATTAAGAATTGGTCCGGAAGGCACAAGACCGCCCGTCATCACGCGTTTATGCCCCGCTCCTGAACCTAACTTTCCTCTCGCAGCTTCGGGACGGGGTTTGACTTCCGGTAGGTCCTTTAGGAGGTCGAACATCCAGAGCCAGTTCGCGGACCAGATCCACAGTCGCTGTTTCGCCTCCCATTGACTGGTTTCGAAAAACGTGCCCGTTGCATGCGACTTTAGCGTGCGGAAGTCTATTGGCAGATGGGTCGGTGGATTGCGGCGGGACCAGTCAGATAGCGCACCCGTCGTTAGGTGGAGTTCTAAGATGTGGTTGTCTTTGGAGGTTATTAGGAGCAGGCGATCTTCGGGGCTGGTTGTGGAGGAGGGGCGGAAGGCTAGGATGCTCAGGGGGGAGTTGAGACGGGGTAAGAGGGGGTTTTTAGGGTTGAGGTTCCAGGTGAAGTTGGCTAGAGTATAGGTGTCTAGGTAACCACTCAGGTCTGAAACAGCGAGGAGGTCACTGGTGGAGGAGAAGAGGTGGTGGTTTATGGTCCTTGGGTAGGTTTCTAAGTCGCCTTCGTCAATGCGGGGGGCTAGACGCTTTAGTTGGCGTTTGCTAGGGGTGTCAGTGGCTGGCGGGGGCGGGGCTCGAGGAGCTATCTCGGGACGGTCTTGTCTGGGTAGTTCGAAGACTGAGGACCCAAATCTGACTGCGGCTTTAGACTTGGGGCCTACTGGTGGGTCAACCGCAAGTTTGACAATGAGAACTCGAGAGTCGGGGGTGACCACAGAGAGCCATTGTCTGTCTGGAGATATCCTGACGGACCTTGCCCCTTCATTGGCGAGGTCAATATCTTCTTCCATCCCGTCGTCGGAGTGGTTTTCACCCTCTGGGGCTTCGAGGCGTAGTGGGTCTGGAATGGTTATTTTGCTAACCCTTAGGAATGTAGAGCCAGAGGAAGGTCTAGAAGGTGTCAAAAGGAAAAGCTTGACTTCGGCAATTGTCGATACCGCAAGAACATGTCCGCCGTTCTGAGGAATTGGCGACGAGATTGATGCAGAGGTAATGTACTCGTCGTTCTGTACGACTTATTAGCTGCGGATTGGATAGAAAGTGACTCGGGATGACTTTACAGCCAAGACAATCCTGCTCAAGAGCTTTCTACCTCGCCCCTCCTCTTCGCCGGGGAATAGGTATAGTTCGTCTCCCTTGTTTTCGTCATAACCTAGTTCTTGAATTCGCCAGATCTTGACTTCTTGCTCCCACCAGCTCATTATCAGTCTTGATTCTGGCACTGAAGTGACAATTGGTGATTGCGGGACCGCGGGAATCTCAAGTTGAGCTTCATCTAAGAATTGTCGGAGGGGTATAATTATTGGGGTCATGTCAACACCTAGATCTGCATCAGAAAAGGCTCCGTTAAATCTAGGATGAACAAAATATCACCTCCTGATGCAATAACGCTGAACTTTCCACATTCATAAGCCGCCATAGCTCTCACATCGTGTTTGTGAAATCGCTGTAGCGTGACTTGACCCCACTTCCTCCCTTCACCAATATGCTTGTAAAGAATAGTCTTCATATCCACACCTCCAGAGATAACGGTATCCCCATTGATCCCACCAACCTCTAACGCCAGACAATCCCCATCATGTCCTTTAATTCTCTGCGTGAGCGCATATTTATCCCTGTCCCAAAAGCACACCTCCCCGCGTGAGTCGGCGGACACCAGATTCCCGTTTGGCAGTGCTCGAACAGCCCAAACTAGTACGTCCCTCCCACGGTCCTTATTGAGCGATAACCTCGAAACCACCCGGCCGGTGCGGATATCCCACACCCTAATTGTCGAGTCCGCCATCCCAGCGACCACGGTGTGTTTGTTCTGCCAGACCATAGACAAGACCCTGGATTTACTTGTTCCGGCCCTCTGCAATGTCTTGACATAACTCAACGCACCTTTCCCACCCGCGGTCGAGAGAATCGTCAGCGTCCCATCCTGCATGCCTACGGCAATCTTCTGCGCGCAGGCCTCCTGGTCATCCTGGTTAACCTTTTCGGAGGAATGAAGCCGCGGTTGGACGGCGATACTCCAGATCACGCTGCCGTTACAGTCCGTGTGCGTGCGCGGGCGGCCGGTGGTTAGGTCCCATTCCGTGATGACGGAGGAGTACCCGACGCTGAAGAGGCGGAGGAGACCTCTTCCGTGGGGATCGTGGTCCTGAACCCATGTGAGACCCTCTATCGAGCGGCCCTTTCCGCCCGCGAGAATGCTCTCGTAGACCCAAGCGCCTGAGAGGGGGTTCCAGATCTCGATAGATCCATTCGCGCGGCCAATCGCTAATCGCAGGTTCTTGGGCGGGGGATATGGTGATGCAGGTGTTGATGGGTGCGAGAAGGCTAGAGCTGTTATCTGCGAGGGTGGGAAGTCGACGAAGCGACAGCGGTGGAGAGAGACGTGGGTCATCCTTCTTATTTACAAATTAGATTCAGGATTGTCACTTCTTGTGGTTGTTGCGGGCTCTTCACCTGGATTGGCCATGGAGGGGTTGATTTTAAATTTCAGAAATTTTGCGCACAAACCTTTTTTTTTTTCCTATTTGGTTTCTGAGGCTCTGTTTGCCAAGATCTTGGGCTCTTGGTGGTAAATCGAGTGATAACAAAGGCATCCAGGTTGACCTTTACGGTGATATGTCTACAGAGTTTCAGGAACGTGGACAATTCTCGCAGAGCGATCCGAATTGACCATCTCTTAGGAAAAAGGACAATACACAGAAGAAACAATAAAAAAGTCGCTTTATTTTAGTATCCCCTCGTCTACTTTATAAAGCTTCGACCTAATCTCTATCTAGCCTAACTGCCGCATTGCTCTCCACAAAATTTAGGTCAACCTTATGTCCTACTAACTCTCTGATATTATTGACCTTATATCTGATCATCGTAGGGCGTTCTAAGCTCAATCCCCATCCATGGGCTCGCATATCTTTCGGCAACCCCATAGATTCTAACATTTCCGGTCGGAACATACCAGAATTGCCAATCTCAACCCATTTTCCAAGGCCTTCATGATAACCGAAGATTTCCATTGACGGTTCGGTATAAGGGTTGTATGCCGGCTTGAAACGCAGCTGATGTACACCCATCTTCTGGAAGAACTCTTGCATAAAGCCAATGAGGTCTCCAAGCGTAAGGTTGTAGTCCGCAATTACACCTTCAACCTGATGGAATTCTGCAAGATGAGTTGCGTCAACAGTCTCGTTTCTGAAGACACGATCAATAGAGAAATATCTTGCAGGTCGTGGGTTTTTTGCGAGCTTGTGGAGAATGTTTGCCGAGATTGCAGTGGTATGGGTACGGAGAACTAAACGAAGAGACTCTTCCTCTTTCCATGGGTAGCGATATCCGAGGGAACCAAATTTGCCGTCTTGATGGACTTCTCGTACATTCTCCCAGTATTCGGCAAGAAATTCCCCTGTTTCATCATCTCTGGGTTTATCGGCCACAGCAGGATCTGAAATGTAGAAGGTATCTTGCAGATCGCGGGCTGGATGCTGTTGGGGTACAAAGAGGGTATCAAAATTCCAGAAGCCGGTCTCGACAAAACTGATAGGGTTTGTCAGTTTGCTTTGGGAAGTTATTGGTCCTTGAAGTCTTACCGATTGGTTGGCATCTCTGTGAAACCCAT
The DNA here is from genome assembly GCA_900010015.1 of Tuber aestivum. NCBI lineage: Eukaryota > Fungi > Ascomycota > Pezizomycetes > Pezizales > Tuberaceae > Tuber > Tuber aestivum. The sequence continues at coordinate 263,679 of LN891042.1, forward strand.
CTCAAAGAAGATATTTCGGAACTCGCTGCGAACCTTGTTCACTGCATAGCCGGAGCGTAAGTATGGATGTAATCAATAGCTGTTGGATAGGGAGGTAATATAAGTAGGAAGGACCAACATGGATGTAAAGCTCCACTAGGAGTATTTGCGCCTAGGGCAGCGAAGTTATAAGGTTTGAAGCTTTTATCTTTCCAAGAGCCACTAAGAGACTTCGAATAAGCGATTTAAGCATAACTCGGGTTGGCGAGAGTAGCAAGAAAAACATACCTAGCAATCATTTCCGCTGTCAAATCTGTCTCTTCCTTCACAACCTCCAGAGCAAACTTAGGTCCTTTATTTATCTTGAAGCTAATACGCTTCTGCATAGCAATAAGCTTCCTTTTTCTCAGCTCTGCCAGAAGTGCTGGCTCGGGTGCGTCTTGTCTGGCCTTGATTAATTGCAATTGGTCGCGAGTAGTGTCATTAATTGAAGCTGCCTAAGCATACCACATCAGCCATTGCCTCAGATATTAGAAACAACACTATTAACTCTTTGAAGGTAGTGCATACCTTTTTAAGCAACTTATCACCGTCCTTCTTGATCCATCCCTCCTTGAATGCCTTCCCCTGACCAACCTTCGCAGAAGCCGCACCAACGATTCCCTGCCCTAGTTAGAAGCTGAGGTAAATGTCGAACTGGAAAAAGGGCCTCCTACGGGTAGTTCACTGATTTTGATACCGTCCATAGCAGCGCAAACCGCTTCATAGACTTTCGCCTCATGACTTCCCTCTCTTATGATTCCCTCCGCCTCCTCCGTCAAGACTGGTTCTTCGCGGTCAATTGTCTCATAGACGAGCATCTCCCTGCTCCGCAGTGAGTCTAGGGCCCCCTTCAGCACGGTAGGCTCGACATCTGGAAAGGCTTCGCTGGAGGCAAGAGGCAATTCTGATGCATCGTTAAGGGAGTGTAAGACTCGAGTTGCCAGTTCTGTGGCCATGGTTCGCGTAAAAAACTATTGAGAACTCGGCACTTGGATGCAGCGACCTCTTGGGTTGTTTTTTTTTGTTGTTTTATAACAACTGACTTGGCTGGATGAGGGGCACCTGTCAATAAACAATTGCGGGGTGAGTTTCTACGCCGGGTAACCGCCAGTCTAGGAGTGGGGAAAGGCAAGCAAATTACCCGGCCTTAAAATTCTTGCGCTGTCAGCTGGACCAGCTCAACCTCTCCTTCGTCCCTCCCCCTTTAGCGCAAGTCCTCTAAAAACCTCTTCCTACACACACAGGTTTCTTCCTATTTCCACGTTAAGTGCCACACGCCTCGCACGCTCCGACTTACCACACGGCAAGTGACTCTCGACTAAAGCGCCAATATGCCTAAGAATAAAGGAAAGGTATGTTTATTCTTCCCTTCTCCCGTTGCTGGCGCCACCGTTCAGCCAGATAAAGTTCAGCAAATAATGTACCTTACTTAACGGGTGGCTAACTGCACCGTGGCGAACAGGGAGGAAAGAACAGGCGTAGAGGAAAGAATGAAAATGACAACGAAAAGCGCGAGCTGACCTTTAAAGAAGATGGTCAAGGTATGCTTCCATCGCCTCCAGGTCAAGTGTTGACACTCCGTTGTCATGGGGAAAAAGAACAATAATAATCAGAGCTCAAACTGATATCTCATAGAATACGCACAGGTCGTCAAGATGTTGGGTAACGGTCGTTTAGAGGCCTTGTGCTTTGATGGCGAGAAGCGTTTAGCCCACATTCGCGGAAAAATGCGCAAAAAGGTATGTATACATTTGCCCCCTTTCACCCCATCTCTTCGTATCATGCACCTCAGGCCATGGCTAATGTGATAAACAAAGGTCTGGATTAACCAAGGAGACATCATCCTTCTCTCCCTCCGTGACTACCAGGATGAGAAGGGCGACGTCATTCTCAAGTACACCGCCGATGAAGCCCGCTCTCTCAAAGCCTATGGCGAGCTCCCAGAGAACGCGAAGATCAACGAGACAGATACTTATGGTCAGTTATCTATTACTCCTCACTGCCGTCGCCTCACTCCTAAATGCAATATCGGTATTGATATATCAAACAGGCCACGAAGGAGCCGACGAGTGCAACTTCGAGTTCGACGTCGAGGCAGGCGATATCGATATCGATGCTGTTTAGAAATAACGAAAGCAACCATCGGCCAACCAAAATACAATTTCTTTTTTCCTTTCCCTTCATGACGAGACGGTCGAGCCGGAAAAAAAACTGTTCTGAAATATCCAGACAGAGGGGAGGAGGGAGCGTGTGTTTCGGTTTTTCTTCTTCCCTTCCGGCGTTTGCTTCTCTTCTTTTCTTTTCTTAATCTCTTCGCTCTCTCTTCCTTTACCATGGGGGTGACTCGGGGCGCGGAGATTTAGGGTGGGATGGGGAAGTTGAGCTGGGGCTGTTGTTTCTTCTTTCTTTTCATTTCCGTATGGCATGAGTGGTCCGCATGGCGCCTTCACCCTCCCTTTTCTCCACCCAGCTATGCTCCCTTCCCCCCTCCCCGCCGCGCAACGCCCTTCTGTGAGCTACGATACATGAAATAGAAAAAGAAAAAGGTGATTTTTGCAGTCCTGTATGACCTAAAACTTGTCTTGCCCCCGTTCTGCTTGCGCATTGTACGAGTGAATTAAGCTGGTTTGGGATTCTGGTTTGTTTACTTACTGGGTAATGGTGTAAGTTTATACGAAGAAGTAATAACATGACGTCGAGCACTGTGCTATACTGTATTTGAGTGCGATATCATACTCTTCCCTCGAGTGGGTTACCTGTGTGTTTGTCCCCCTGAATGCAACTCTACTCGAGTACTGCAAGAGTACTCCCCCGATTCCTCCCAACACGACAAGACAATCATCGGATAAAGGCTAAGTAAGGACTACCAGGACGTAAGCCACACCAGCAGTGGGAAACCATCTTAGTGCACCATACACCAATAATATCATGCCCACGCGGGTCATCCATCAATCCGCCCAGCTCAAACCGCCATTCAAAAAAAAACAAAAACAGGACTGCTGTTGCATACTACCAAGACCCAGGCAGTAGGAGCAAATTTTGGTGGTATACAATACCGGTAGCAGTCCATAGTGAAAAAGCACCGACGTTACTAGCACTCGAGTGTGATGCAGGATACAGATGCCATGCGACCTAGTGCAGTACGGTACTTGTTGTCGACATCGTATCATACTTGTATTATGCTCCTAGGGTGGTTTGTGGACAGGTCGGCTCAACGGTGTCAGCCGTACCCCACTTGAGTGCATTTAGAACCGTCACAGGTAATTCTGCGCGCACCAACGCACGGTGCGGGTGCCTCGAGTCTTTACCCGCACTGTGGGGTCCAATCAGGTCCGTGAGTGGGCATTAACTACTGTGCCTTGTTAGCTCTGGAAGCCTGTAATTTCTGAAGAGCATGCTAAGTTATCTCCGTCGCATGGCTAAATGAGAGCAATGGCAGGAGTGAGTGAGAGGTGATGATGCAGAGAGTAGACTCACATGGGCAGACAAGATGGAATTAGTTATTGATTCCACGTTTCGCGCCAAAATGTTCATATTCTAGATTACTATGATAGGATAGTTTTTCATATAGGATGACATATTTGAATTGTACGAAATACGGAAAAGTACTAACTAGTAAACAGTATAGCAACAATAATGAGAAGGACAATATTGTTATTTGTTTACAATATAGATATTTCAAATCATGATATTAACTTGCTAGTTGGAGCTTTGTCAGAAGAGGTCGCAAGCCTATATTCAAGTTAGTAGTCAAAGTTGGAGGAAAGGCTGTTTTGAGTAGCTGATAGTACAAGGGGGTAGCAAAAGATCGGGGGCACTTCCGAATAGAGATGTGTATATTATGTGGAGACGAAGCCAGATTAGGAAGTTCAAGTGATATATAGTAAGTAGGCTTTGGTGTTGGCAAAAAGCCAGACACACTTCCGTAGTCTAGGTAATTTTTCTTCGACTAAAGTAGAAGTATGAGAGTGATATCTCATGATATTGTGTTTATAATCTTTTTTACAAACTATATACAAAAATCAATACCTTGTCGCCCCTCTGTCAGTATCAATCACAGCTTGAAGCCGTCCAGGCATGCTTCGAATAAGGCTCTCTAGCCTTTCATTTGGAATTGCTTGCCAAATAGTATTCAAGACAACCTCCAAGCTTGCCATATCCCTAATCCTTCCCCATGTTTCACTGAGCTTGTTCTCCATATCTAACCAAAGGTTTTCGATTGGATTTAAATCCGGCGATTGGGCAGGCCATTGGATACATTCCATCCCATTGAGGTTTCTGTATTGTCTAGAATATCCTTTGTGCCCAGATGTCCCATCCTCCACCACTGCCATCCACCAATAAGTTTCACAGCACTGATGCCAGAATGGCACAAGGTAAGAATACATGATAGTAGAAACATATAGGGCAGAGTCAACCTTGGCTTTGGGGAGAATAAAGACTAGCTGTGACCTATGAGTGCCATAGAAACTACCCCATATCATTCAGGGTTCCTGATCAGACTCAAAGGTTTTATCCATGCAATCTGTATAATATTCCTCTGAAGTCTTTCATGTTACCCAAGGTCAATTTCCAAACCATGCTGTAGAGAATGTGGACTCATCCGTCCACAGCATACAAAGCCAATCCTCATACCCCCAGCCAAGATAATCACAATACCAAGCAACCCGAATCGGTTGATTTGCTGAGCCAATTGCAAATTTATGACAGGGTACACATAAGTGGTACTCCAGTGATTTCATAACAGTTTTTACTGTCTGAGGACAGCAGGCATATTCCATCTCCAAGCATACTTTATCCCAGCTGAGACGGCATGTCCTTGCGTCACGTAACCCAAGCTTCTAGCTGCTGTGTCTCTCTGCATCATTGAAGATTGGGGGGCGGCCAGTTCGGAGGGCATTTGATGGGGTACTATTTGCCTTTGTTCTTTGGTATATCTTTAGATTTTAGTTAGTTTTCTACTTCAAACTCTTTAAAATAGAATTAATACTTACCTTTTGGCAGATTTGTCGATCTATGTGCAGGTGCTGGCCAATTTTTGTTCAGCCCCAGCCTGCATCATCATGAAGTGCAATGATCCGAATTCTCTCATCGCAAGTAGTCTTCCGGTATCTAACACCCTCTGGGTTTCGCTCATGAATACCTTTTTGCTTCATGATTCCCTAACGAATGGGTTCAGAATGTATTCTTGTAGGTCTATTGTTTACAGTTGCTCACGGTTGGAATACCCCTATTGACTTTCTGAAACAAGTATCCTACCTTGGAGGCGGCAGAGCTGAGGCCTTGTGTCACAGCCCTGGAGATACCCTTACACCCGTGTACAGTATAGAGAAAGGGGGAGAGAATAGTAAGGAGGTTATGGGTTTGGATCTAGGTAGTATTTTAATTTCATGAAATATATTCGCAGGTAAACCTGGACTAAAGTATAATACTTTTAGAGCAAAATGGGGAGGTGGAGGGGCGCCAAAACCTTCCACCACTAGTTTTTACTCTGCCATAATATTATCATACTATATGATACCGCCGTATAAGGGCCAACTGCCAATGGTACCAATACCGGGGTTACTCGTAGGAGAGGCGTAGTTACTATTCTATAGCATCCCGTTCAGTACTGTGCGAGTGCACATCCGGTAGATTTGGGTGGCATAAGTAGGGCTTGGAGGGCGTGCACTCTATTGTGCGGACTGTTCTAGAGAGTAGAGTGTAGTGCTAACGACTGGGTTTCATAACGGTATTCTGGTAATTTGTACTTTAGCATGCAGTTGCAATCTGTGCAGGTATAGTGAGCCCTCTTCCTCGGACGTGCCGAGTTGCTGGTTAGTCCGAGCTGACTTTTTCCTCCAATGTTTTCTGAAACCTTGAGCGTGGTTTTGGGTGACTTCCCGTGTTGGTAATGACCCATGTGGAAAGGTGTGCCGTAGATTATCAAGCCTGAAGAGATGGCCGCCGCGGTATATACGACGCTAGGCGCTCTAACTCAGGGCTTATGCATATGATGCTCGTCATTCACCTTGCTCGCAGAATATTTACACAAACCTAGGCTTGGTAATAATAATAACATCCAAAACGACTGCACTAGATGGGAAATTCGAAATCTCGCCATCTCCATGAATATTGTTATGGGGAAATCGGAGGTGCCCTCCTGGCATCCCTATTATCGTAACTAAATTCCCGTACTACGACAGAAGCTATGTCTCCTCAGCCCCCTTGCCGGGCCGAATGGAAGTAATGTACATGCTATTCTCGCTAGTATTCCCGAAAGAATGCCCTAGGCCTCCGTTCCATGTTCTATTTCCTTACTGAACGGTAGTAATACTTATCTATTGGGGGAGCAGCAGTTTCTCTTCTATACTGGAAATATCTAGCGGCTAATTCCCCCAAAAGGTTCAAGACACAGTGGAGTGCTCTCATCTCAGTGTACTAGCATAAATTATATACCTCTATTTTCACTGTAGTGTAGCGTTTATTCTCGAAATCACACTACGGGTACCCGTACTTCCCCTAAATTGAGATATGATTTAACAGTAAAAAAAAAACTAATTCTCGAAAATGGTACCGTGGGGGGGTCCGAGTTATGATCTTTTCGGCCATTGGCAAATTGTCCAAGACAAATTTTCCCAATGACCGATCGATAGCACGGCGTTCGTGCGACACGGGGTGACCGGTCTTCATAATGTAGACTAATGAGTAAAAGCTGAGCCTGTGCGTAGGTTGCTGGCAGTAGGTGAAAGGCATGCATGACTGGGGGAAGTAAATTGATGGTTCCGTTGGCGGGAGCTATGAGGAGGAAGGCAAAGTGAAGAGAGAAGAAAACTCTGAATTCTCCTTATTGTTGCCGATACCCTAAGGATTGTTTCTTGATGATTCTCAAGGCCGATTCTGGCCTCTTGAATAAATAATGCCTTTTGTCCCATTTCAGCGACGAGCATCAGCGCCGGAACCACCGCACGTCCTTGACCAATATTCTGGCCATCAAGCACGAGTACACTTGCGTGTCCTACAGTACGAGGAGTAGACAATGATTCATTTATTCTTTAGAAAATGGATGCTGTGGTGTTGCCAGTATACTCTAGCTGAATTCACCTCAATCTTGCTTCATACCACTGATTCGTTTAAGCCTAATTCGACGATGTTCGTGTCATGGTGTTTGTTGAAAGGAAGTGCTAAATATTGTTAGCAGAGTAAATCTAGGTGAAAGCTGGGTATTTTAGTGGCGTACCTTTTTAGAACACGGGCGGAAACCTTCGACCCTGCAAACCCTCTTCAGGGGCTTGGTATTTGGGGAGGGAAGCCTGTTTTAGCCTTCGTAATCAAAGCGTAACAGCGTGGATGAGATGAATCATACCATAGCGTGTTTTGATACCTCGTGGTAGTGTTCCTAACGTTCCGGAAGCTCCACAGGTGGAGCTGGGGGGGAGTGTGCGGCCTCTAGGAGTCCGTTCAGGCCGGCGATATCTCAGCACGGATGTCTTTGGCTCTGACGGCTCTGACGGAGACTAATTTTCAGAATTTTCCAGATCATACAGGACTCACAGGCCTATAGTCCATCTTGCCCTGCCTCGAAGATAGATAGACTAGATCATTGGGAACACTGCCTCATGGACGTGAAACAGTGAGGCACTTGATGTTTCCTCCCGCCTAAAGGGTGAGAGGTGGTGATGATTTAAAGTGAAAACGTTCTGTGTGATGCGGGGAACTAAGATAATTGTACAAACAGTAATGTATCGTCAGGGGAAACTCAGGTGAAGATTGGAAAACAATGTCAGAAGGGGGACAGGAGACATATTTGTACGGAGCTAGCAAACACTAGGAAACGGTGATGACGACTCCTAGGCCGAAACATGCCACGCGTACTAAACTCTAAACGGCTTGAGGAAAAAGGGGGGCTACTTGGACCGAGTGACTATACATGACAAGAAGCCCCTAACCTGGAAAAAGCACTACCGTAGTACTATACTCGAGTGCATCCCCTTTAAGCCTTAACCTCATCCTTGGCAGTTGTCTTCACCTCCTCCGTCCCCTCCGGTTCCCCCTGCTCATCGTCTTCTCCTTCTCTTGAAACTCTTAGCCCCCCCACACCCTTCTCAACTTCGTCCACAAGGCCCTCGATGTATTCTTCATCAGGGCCAGTAAGGGTAACCGTATTCCTTTGTTTCCCCCAACGTGGATAGCTCCCGACTTTGACTCCCCGCTGTTGGACCTTCTCCTGTAACTCTGTCAAAAAGCCGGCAATCTGGCTTTCCTTCATTGGAGTAGAAATAAGGATACGGGTTTGTTTGTTGTGGCTATCGACATTTAAGAATGGGCGTAGCCCATCGAGGAACTGCCTGAAGACGCGGGGGATGCCGGGAAGAATGTGAACGTTGTCTACGATACAGATCGGGACCCATAGATCGGGGGAGGTATACACGTTCCGCACGCCCGGTCCGGTGGGTAAGAGAGCCATCCGTTGCTTTGCGGTAAGCATCGGGGAGGGAGTTTCCCAATCAAATGGTGGATTTGTTTTGCTCGATTTCGAGAGCTTACGCATTCGGGTCCAGGTTTCATTGTGAAGGGTGAGTGGCAGATTAAAGGCTTTGGCGATCGATGGGTAGGTGATATCGTCGTGGCTATTATATGGATTAATTGGTATGCGCGAGGAGGGAGAAGATTTGAAACATACGTAGGGCCAATCCCTCCAGAGGTGACCACGAAATCGTAGTTCTTGCTCATGCGCCGAACGGCTTCCACAATTTCTCCTTCGTCGTCAGCGATCACTTCCACCCGCTTCATTTCAACACCAAGATCGAAGCAGAATTTCGCAAAGCAGCCGCTGTTCGTATCCACCGTCTATCCCACGATAAGTCACTCCTAAATCGGCGTATTGGACGGGTGGGAGGAGGATACCTTTCCATTTAGCACTTCGTCTCCAATGATGAGACATGCTGAGGTGCGTATTGGTTTGTCAAAGCGTGTATTTTGTGGAGTAGTCATGATTGGTCTTGATAAATGGCGAGATAACCAAGAGAGTCGTGATAGCATGCGGATAAGTTATGGGTTGTAGCTTGAGTATTTAAGTAACCGGGCGGAACAGTGCAGCTGTAGGTAAATAGTATGGATTCCAGTACCGGTAGGTTGCCCTAAATTTGAGGAGGGTCGTAGCTCGGCGACACTACCGGCCG
>LN891042.1:277237-440826 GCA_900010015.1 Tuber aestivum
CGGCCGGTAGTGTTGTGAGTGTTTCGATGCACTAAAGGTTTAGTTGGCTTTAGGGACAATCCACACTTTTTTTTTTGGCTAGTACAGATGGCGCAGCGAGATGACAAGAAGGCACTGTACCACAATTACCGGGGTTTATGATTTGCATCGCCCTCGAGGCACGTGCTTGGACGGGTCGGAGATGCGTCATGTCCTTTCATTAAACCCCAGTTTCAGTGCGGCGAATTTCATGACATTGTGTTATCAAGGGACACCATCAGCCATCTGGGAACAGGTATTGTCCTGTGGTTGTGGCGGTGCGCCTCCGAGGCGCCGAACCACGCTACCGGTATCGAGAATGGTGCCTGGATAACGGGCGCAGTGCATGCTTTAGTCATCTACTTGTCGTTTTGATATGATAGGTCCCCCGGCGGGTTCTGAACCAACACGCTCTCGGACTGCTGGGACTACCGGTATGGTACCGGATTCCATAAAACACCAGTGAGGGTCGTAGTGGGATAGCAATGGTGATCCTTGTTATCTTGTCTCGGGCCCGCGCTGCGCCTAGTCTACAGGTGGGGCTGGGGTTTAGTCTCATGATCTTTGAGGCTCATGCGGGCTTCAGGCTGGAGGATATGTTGGCCTGGTACCGGTAGTTGGAATTGAGTTCTGGGCTATTCGAGTACTCGAGTACTCTATGATGCCATGATAGTACCTGAGTGAAGAATATTGGCTTGTCCGAACTGCCTACTACCCTATCCTACTCGGTATATGATACCAGTATACTACTCTACAAGTATTGCCGTTGACAAAGTTTGCTTACTGGATTCCCTTACGACACGGTTCTCCATAGACCTGCAAGTACGAGTACTCAAGCATGATACCGGCACTGTACGAGTACGTACTTGCACCCCACCATCGCTGACTAATCCCCTCCCCTTTAGGCACGTGTCCCATCTGAACTTTTGCCTCTTTTCCCCGCCAAATATACAGACTCGTTCACTCATTCCCGGTACTGAGCCTCCTGATTAAATACCAGCATGGCCGAAAGCCAAACTCACACAGCCCGCGAGTGTTCGCTTTCCTCCTGTTCATGTGCACTCCGCTAACAAATCACAGAGATCCTGGGGCTGTGGCATTCATTCCGCTATCCGTTGCTGTTCCTTGGAGTGGCTGGAGTCTTGGTTCTAAAGCTTCGGTCGTACGTTCGGAACTCTGAGCAACGTGAGAGCAAGGGCTTAACGCCGTTGAAACCAACGACATGGTTTGAGGTTCCAGTGAAGGCTGAGTCTGACCCGGCGGTTAAAAGGCACCATGCTCCAAGGCGGGTGGTTGGGAAGAAAGATGGTTTCAAGCCAAAGAATGGAGGGAAGGTAGCGTCAGAGGTCGAAGAGGGAGAGTTCGACATTCAGACTCTGATTTTTTATTCCACACTTACGGGGTCCACTCAGCGGTGTGCAGAGGCATTGAGAACCCGACTATTTAGTGTTAAGGGGGAGAGCATTTATCCAACCCTTTCAATTCCCACACCGTCCAATTCGCTTGGCTCGGTCCCTATTCGAAGGAGTTTCTTACCACCGACTGTATACAACCTCGAAGAGGTGGAACTGGACGACTTCTTCATCACGCCACCGGGCGGGAATGGAAAGAGAGTGAAATACGTCTACCTCCTGTTGCTACCTACGTATGAAACAGACTCTCCCATACGTCCCTTTCTGGAGCACTTACGGGAGACCCACCACGACTTCCGCATCGACACTGCCCCTCTTCGTTCGCTTGCTGGGTTCTCGGTGTTTGGCTTTGGCGACTCGTCAGAATGGCCAGCAGAGGAAGGCAAATTCTGCAAAGACGCGGTTGAGGTGGATAAATGGATGGGGAAATTGACAGGAGGAAAGGGAGGAACAAGGAGAATGTTCCCTGTTGGCATGGGAGATGTAAACCCAGCTGCAGGACTTGATAGCGCGGAGGAAAGCTTGGACGAATGGAGAGTCCATCTAGAAGATGCTATGCGAGAATATGCTGTGACTGGGACTCTGGGTGATTCCGCCGATTGGCGGACCGCAATTGAGTCTGGGGACGAAGATTCTGATTTTGAGATTGTCGATCCCGCAGATGATATGGTCGATGTTGAAGATCTCGGAAATGTAATTCGAAAGAGCCCAGCTATTACTAAGAATGACGGTGCGACAAAGAAAAGGGCTGTCCTACCCGTGGATTTTACCACGCCGGCAGGAAGGAAGGCTTTGGAGGCTGGAGAAGGACAGAGTGCGGACCGTAAAGAGATGGTACCAAAGGGGGGTGTTACATATGAAGCACTGACCAAACAAGGCTACACCATTGTTGGTTCCCACTCGGGGGTGAAGATCTGTCGATGGACTAAATCAGCCCTAAGGGGGCGAGGAAGTTGTTATAAATTTTCTTTCTATGGAATCAAGTCGCATCTTTGCATGGAAACTACACCATCCCTATCATGTTCAAACAAGTGTGTGTTCTGCTGGCGGCACGGGACAAATCCTGTTGGTACTACCTGGAGATGGAAAGTAGATCCACCAGAAGAGATTTTCAAAGGTGTCGTTGAGGGCCATTACCGCAAAATAAAAATGATGAAAGGAGTTCCGGGGGTTCGGGCAGATAGGTTCAGCGAGGCCTTCAAAATCAGGCACTGTGCATTGAGCCTAGTCGGCGAACCTATCTTCTACCCATATGCAGGTTTCCATAACTCTCTTCAGAAGTTTCGTACTGACGGGTTTTCTTTAGATCAATGAATTCCTCCACCTCCTCCACTCCAGTAAAATATCATCCTTCCTCGTATGCAATGCCCAGCACCCGGCCCAGCTCGCAGCGCTCGGCCACGTAACCCAACTTTATGTCTCAATAGACGCTTCCAACAAAGACAGTCTGAAGAAAATCGACCGTCCGCTCCACCGTGACTTCTGGGAGCGATTTCAACAATGTCTCGACATCCTCCGCGAGAAGCGCAACCAACACAGGACGGTCTTCAGACTTACCCTAGTGAAGGGCTTCAACATCGAAGACGAAGTGCAAGGCTACGCAGACCTAGTCGAGAAGGGGCTGCCCTGCTTCGTTGAGGTCAAGGGAGTGACTTATTGTGGAACTTCAACAGCCGGAGAAGCAGGCCTAACCATGAAGAACGTACCCTTTTACGAAGAAGTCGTATCCTTCGTCGAAGCGCTTAATGCAGAACTTGGCAAGCGCGGGCTGGGGTATGGCATTGCAGCTGAGCATGCTCACAGGTTTGTTCCCCCTTCCCTTGCTTAATCATTTACTGGTGCCATAAGTTGGTAATATGTATGCAGTTGCTGCGCTTTAATCGCCTCAAACCGCTTCCTTGTCAACGGGAAATGGCATACACTCATCGACTACGCCAAGTTCTTTGAGCTGCTTGAGAGTGGAAAGGAGTTTGGCCCAGAGGATTATATTGGCGAGGCCACGCCGGAGTGGGCTAATTGGGGGAACGGGGGGTTCGACCCGGCGGATCAGAGGGTCTATAGGAAAGGGAAGGGGCCCAAGGAGGAGGTTGAGGAGAGTGGTGGGTGCGGGTAGTGTGTGATAGTGGGGGTGGTAGATGTACAGATGGTGGTTTCCAGCGAATCTGGAGCCGAGTTACTCGTAGATATAAAATCATTGGGGGATCTGCGCGGGCGCGTGTACGATACATCGACCAATTCACAGCCCAGGTTTTGAGTTTTGGATATTCACCTTTGATATAATGTTGAGGGAGAAAAGACCATAGGCAATTAAAATTTAGTAGTAGCATCATTGAGACATGCCCCAAATAAGAAGAATCGTGAGGTCCAAAGGCAAGAGGGCAAAGATATCGGACGCCTTTCTCACTAAATATACTCGAGTACTTACCAAGTAGTAAATCAGCCCCCTCCCCCCAGTCCAAACACCATCCATCCATCCACAAGCGCCTACGTCCCAAATCAATCATCAGCCCATAAAACAGACGAAAATCCACTCCCCCTGATGCCAAATGAAATCGCAATCCATCAGAAGGTCTCCAAGTTCATTCAACACAATTTTCAGCCTGCATGTACGCATGTACTCAAAACTTTCCTCTCATCACAGGATTTCTCCCCTCCCTCAAGCCAGCCTATCCTATAAACCAGCAGGGAATAATAGCGAATCGAGATACATACATTAGATCCACATACGCACGTCGCTACCGCCACCACCACCACCGCCACTAGCGGTAAGCATCACCGGCGCCGGCGATCGACTTGGAAAATTCTGTCAACGCGCCAGCGTTGGTAACCTTAAACAAACTAGGTCAGCCCACCTCCCAATGCAATGATGTAAAGTATAGAGAGAGGGAGAAGGGGTGGGGATCAGAAGGTGGTGATGCAAGACTTTGTCCACAAGCTTTCGCGTTCGGAACAGGTCTGTTGTTGCGGGATCATCATGTGTGGACTCCCATGCGATCGCATGGAGGAGGGGGATTGCGGGGTGGACTGTACTGTACTGTACGTACTAGGTTTTTATTGTATCATACTCGTAGGAGTTATTGGGCTGGTGGGTGGTTCTGATGCATAGGGTTGGTGTTGAGGAGGAGAGTTGGGGGATTGTGAATTGATGGAAATTTGGCGTGGTGGGTTCTGGGACAAGGAGGAAATTTGAGCGCTGTAGGGCTTAGGGCTTAGAGCTTGGCGGGTTGGGGGTGGATGTTACCGGTGACTGGCGGGCAGTGTTGGCGAGTGCGTTGTTGTGATAATGTAGGTAAATTATCGTTGTGCACAGGTATGATATTCTGAAAGCACGGTAAGAAAACGGTACATAGACGATTGACAGCGGCAACCGGGTGATCACCGAAAAAAGTCTAACTACGGAGTTTAAGAAAGGCCAACCCAGGAGCAACTCCATCCATATAATACTAGGAGCCCCCCCAACCCAACAGCGCATTACAATTTACTAATAACGTTATTCTCACTCTCCCCTTCCCTGCCATCCTTCAACCTCACTAGTCCCTCCTGGTAGCAGGTCGCCAGCAACCCAACCTCTGGGTCCCAAATCCTCTGCGTGACCAGCGCCCTCTCGTCCGCCGCCCACGGCGAATCGGACTCCACAAGCAGCCACCGATCTACCCTCGTCTTCCGTGCATTATGGAAGTAGATAACGTGGTCGAGGCTTACCGTCATCCCGACCTGCCCGTGGCGGGCCTGGGGGTTCACTCTAACCACCGTGCCGAGGAACCAACTATCGGAGAAGTACGCCAGGGCGGGTAAGTGGGCCTCCTCGTCCGAGATATTTCCCCGAGCGCGGACCCACTGTCGCTGGATTTTGTGCACGGGGTCCGTCTCCGGGGTGTCGTTTACTATCCCAACTCTTCGAAATTCGAATGGGTCGCTCCCTTCACGCTCCCTTAAGAATTCGGCCACTTCGGCGTCGATTCTGCCCTCGCTCAGCCATTTATCTATCATCTGGGCTCCCGTCGGGCAGTTTTCTGGCACGGTGACCTCCTTAGGGAACTGTATAGAGTGCTGAACTGTTTGTTTCGGCTCGTCCGTGTCCTCCGAGATGGGACGGGTAAAAGAGCATGTCGTCGTGAATATAGTCTGGCCCTTCTGTTTAGCGTGCACGCTGCGGGTGGCATAGGACCGGCCGGAGCGAACGTTCTCGACGTGGTAGACTATAGGAACCGTACTGTTCCCGGCGAGGATGAAGTAGCAGTGCATGCTATGAATTTTCATCCCGTCTGGGACTGTCTTTTGTGCTACTGCCAACGATTGCGCGATTACCTATTGTATCTCAAACATCAGCAACCAACTCAAAATCCAGATTCTACACAAGGACTCACGCAACCGCCGTAAATCCCCCTCGCCCCAGTCGGCTTATACAAAGCCCGTGTGTTTGTGAAAACCCCCTCGCCCAACTCCCCCAGCACCGTTATCTCAAGATTATTTTCAATTTCGGACTTCTCAGGATTAGCCGGCGGCGGCGGCTTTATCGTCGGGGTGTCGGAAGCTCGTCGTTGCGCACCCATGCTTGTATGATAAATAGCGGTGGACCCGGTAAATCGACCAGTGAAAACCTAAGAATGATTCGGGGGAGTGCGACACGAAGAATGATGATGATGAGGAGGAGAAGGAGGCAGACTAGCACGAGGAATATTAGGAGCACTTCCCAACCTGGCTTTATTCCCCCAATTCTGGGAGCTACTCGAGCAGAGGTTCTTGTTATGGCTGTAGTGCCGAGGTTCGGACATTACCACCGGAGAATACTTTAAGTCACGTGCGCCCCCTGAACTGTCGGGGGCAAATGGGAGGTTTTTGCGATTGTGAAAAGGGGGTGTACGGATGACCCTTTTAGTGAAAGGTCCCAGAGTGTTTCAGGGCCTGTCCGGCATGCTATAAATATGAGTACGGGCACAATAGTGCCATAGTACAGTACTATGATACCTAGTTTGATGAAAGAGATTACTGTATAATGGGGAATATCCAGTGCCATACCTATTGCCACATAAGAAGGAAGAAGGAGAAAAAATCTGCTCACCAGATAAGATTTATGAGTTAAAAAGAAAAACTGATATATTAGGAGCTGGCATTACCGAATCCACATATTTTTAGAAATATCGTATCATACATGCCGAACAGGGCCTTATATGTGGGAATTTTTCAAAGACTGGTCGCGAGGGGTTACTTTAGTGGTTTCGCGAGTGAGGTTTTATGATACTGAGATATCGCAAGAATCGCTGTGGAGGGACCATACCCCAGTTTCTGATGCAGCATTTGTGGATACAGATTGATGTGGCTGGTTGGGTTTAGTTATTGACTGTCGTGATTTTTCCTTAATAGGCACCATGCAAGTCATTCACCATCAGCTCTATGATACCTGTACAGTACGGTACCGGATGATATTCGGATAGCACACTTTTGGTAGGGAAATCGGACTGCTTGGCATGAATGCCTTACATCCGCCATGGGTGTCGCCGGTAGGGATGCCAGTAGGGGAGATGCGGCGGGAACCAGGACTCCCTCCCAAGTTACACCCCGTCCTGGACCAAATGCAGATTTAGCTGTAAGCTCTTTTTTAACAAAAACTCTCTGGAGCTGGCGCTCCGTGAAGCGGGCAGAAATATTTAAAAAGCTCAATGATTGAACCCTAAGGATAGATATCGTACTAGATTAGCGCAGCGATAGCTGAGGAACTTATCCGCTCGAGTCCTTCACCAGGAAAGAACTATCATACTCGAGCAAATGCAATTTCCACCGAGTGACTAGGTGTGACACCGCCACGTGGAGTAATAGTACTGCACTTGTACAGCCATGCCGCCCGCAAAGCTCTCACACTCTCCCTGGCGCTACGGCTCTCCGCTAGCACTATCTTTCGGCTATTCCATAAAAGTTTTCAACGTTCCTAGAGTCATATCCGAAAACAGTTGTCCAAAAGGCCCTTCTTGTTCTGTTTGTTGCTATTGGATGTTGCACTTTGGCTGCATAGAGGGGCGTGAGAACTTTGGGGGCGTGGCTGTATAGCGCTTCTTGGATCGTATCCGTGAACAGTGTAGTATATCATGTCATACCCAGTTTTTTTTCTTTTTTATACCTTTTTTCCTAAGTCCTTGGATTTATTCTCGGGTATCATAGTATAGGATGTCCCCGTGATCCGCTGTAATACATAGTTTTAGAATACTTGTGTCTTGTTTATCATAGTCTTTTATGGGCATCAAAGTTTTGGCACTGTGGTATAAGAATTAGTATAGTCTTCTTGCTCTATAAGACGCCAGTGAGAGGCCCTTGTCTGGTATTGACGGACTTTGACCCCTCTAGAAACAAATCTGAACAAGCAAGAGTCACCTAGTGAAGTATAAGGTTGTTTCCCTGTTATCAAGGAGCCAGAAATTTTGCTACCAGACCGTCAGGCAAGTGGTTTGGACAACATGAGACTGAAAGTTGATAGTGCATTCTGAACATGATCCCTCCTCCTTCTTCTCAGATGCCTAAGTTTGGTTCTGATGGTACTGGATGACAGGAAAGACTTGCCGCTTTGGCATCATATAGGAAGATTCTTGGAGTGCCTATAGAAGCACTAACATTCACACGTCTCGATTCCTGTCTGTGCATCAGCTCGTAAGTCATGCTAACACAGTTTTTCTGCGATATTAGGTCGCGAAGTAGAGGCCTTGGGCGCTGGTACAGGACAGAACTCCTTTGGAATTGGTTTCCTTTACCGTAGTCCTTGTTTGGTATTGTACTCAAGGGCCGGAAACTAAAGGGGGGGAAACAAGAAACGAGCTCGAGGTATCCTATCATGCCAACATCTGCGGGCTACCATATAGCCCTTATGTAAGCTTCAGGGATGTAACTGGTCAGTTTGTAGCCCAGGATGCCCGTACTACCGTATCTATCGGGCTCGGGTTAAACTGAGTTAGTGGTTAACGTTCTGATACCGTCCGAAACTGGACTAGAATCCCTCCCCCGGGCCAACATACCGAAAATATTATCTCTTTCACCTCCCAGTTGATATAAGAAGAGAAATACAACAGACCTTATTGGGAGAGAGGAAACTCCAACCTCTTCCCGGGTTTCTCAATTACCGGTAATAGTTTTTTAGGGTACGATACCCCACGCTTGTACAACGACCATGATTGGGGCGCAGTCAAGCGGGTGGGGCTATATAACAACCTGCTGCGCTGCTCGTATGATACTCAGTAACTTAGGGCGATCCCCCCTCCCCTATTTTCTTCTGGTGAAATTCTACTACCGGCAGGTATTCACATTCGTTTCTTTGATTCCCACACATTCCATTAGTCTTACCGTACTCATCACCCCCGAACTTTCCAGGGACGTCCCCCCTACAAAACATGGCTCTGGAGTCTTCGCAAGACCTAGTCGAGCACTACCGACTGGAAACACGCTTTGTGGAAGGCAGCGTTAGTCACACTATCTACTCACCCCCTGGGCGCGCGCGGGGGGAAGAATGGAGACGTGCGCAAGTAATTGGGAGAGGAGGTTTTGGTGTAGTACACTTAGAGCATGGCCCGAAGAATCGTGTTCGAGCTGTTAAAGTTGTTGAAAAGGCGACCTTCTCGCGTGGCTTGGATTTTACTAGGGAGTTGGCTATCATGGGTTT
Source organism: Tuber aestivum (assembly GCA_900010015.1). NCBI lineage: Eukaryota > Fungi > Ascomycota > Pezizomycetes > Pezizales > Tuberaceae > Tuber > Tuber aestivum. Next base: position 286,310 of record LN891042.1, read on the forward strand.
CTTGACAAAGGTTTGTGTGTCATTCTGCTAGGTGGAATGTTTCTGGATCTGATGGCGGGATAGAATCGTGCCTCGTTATTCGTGCAATTCTTCGGCTGGTTCGAGAATAGCGAAAATTTGTATATCGCTATGGAGTACTTTGAGAAAGGGGACCTAAGACAGCACCTCGGTGAACAAATGTCGGTGCCCACGGCAAAGCTACTAGCCAGACAGCTTCTGGAGGGGTTAAGTGTCATGCACATGAACGGGATTGCTCATCGGGATTTAAAACCCGAGGTATTTATTCACTCATCTAGCCCGTCATACAAGCATAGAAACGACCGAAGCTAATTTAAACGGAGGGGGGAACAGAACATATTTGTAGTCTCCCTCTCCCCCCTCCGTGTGAAACTCGGCGACTTCGGCGTATCAAAGTGCGTCAACGAACACACCGTACTCCGCACGCAGATCTTCACGCGCTCATATTCCGCGCCGGAAATCCTTGGAGTGTTAGATTCCTCACTGGAGACGTCAGAGTACACCCGCGCAGTCGATATTTGGTCGCTGGGATGCGTCATGTTCGAGGTTCTGACCGGGAGCGTACTCTTCCGGATGGAGTGCTTCGTTTGGCATTTCTGCTACGGGAAAGCTGAGCTTATGCTTGAGCCTTTGAGGGAGGCTGTGGGTGGGGAGGGCGGGTTTGAGTTTGTGCGCGGGCTGTTGTCGCCGGAGCCTGTAGGAAGACCGAGTGCTGTGGAGGCGCTCCGTGATCCTTGGTTGGAGGTGCCTGAGATCGTGAGAGTGAAGGAGAGAGGGAGTGTATTTGCTTGTGCGGTGTCAAGGCCACAAATCCGTATCCGAGAGCTGCCCCCGATTCCCCCCGGACCTCTCCCGCGTGTATTCCGCTTCAACGAAATTCTGGAAAAACCCTTAGTTCGATACCTGGGGCTCGGTAATAGCGGCAGCTCCGGTGGAGAAGAATCCGCCATACACGGTGCTAATGGCGGCGCAAGCCTGCGTGAACTCCTCTACGCAACACTCACCCACGGACGCGGCTCCAGGGGAGAAGATACCGGTGGAGAACTTACCAAGATACTACCACTAACCAAAGGCTCCAAAAATCTCCTCGTTGTCTGCCTCAAGGGACTTCTCGCACTGGCATCTGTATTATCTGTTCGACCGAAATATCGCCAAGACCACCCCGGAGGATCCACTGGTGACCCGATTGGATCTCTCTTCGCATCTGCCCTGGGACTTTGGTTGATACACGAGATGTTTAGGTTGATCTTCCGCCCACTGTTTCTCCAGCGGAGGCCGGTGATAGCGGGGGAGAAAGGGGGTTCCAGATTTTTCGGTCTGTCGACTCTGGATGCATGGGTTTTCTACTTTTTGACGGCTGCTTTGGAGGGGGTTGGAAAGACTGGGGTTGGAAAAGTTGGGGCATATGTTGGTGGAAGGTGTGGGAAGAGTACTCTTGGGATTGTTGGGTTTGATCTGGGTAACTAGGGGGGACGTTGCTGATCTGCTGATGTGGGAACTATTGGAGAACTGTGTCTGGGCCGGGTTTACACTTTTTGCGTAGTGACCTGAAGTGGGTTCAGAGGGGCCATGCCCCCCCACACTTCCATAGGATACTGGGAGCATGTATGGATAGAATTAGTGACCGTGTGTAACAAACAAGATATCAATAAAAGAATATTTCCTTGGTCATTTGCTCCCCCCCCCCCCAAGTTACCCAAAACCATGGACAAATAAGCAGAGCACGAGCCATAGCGGTATTCCAACCAAGATGAAGAGTATATATTATTTCTGCACACTATCGAAGCGACAATTTCAGAAATTATCTTACCCGATAGGCAAGATCTCGTGCGGTCTTGTTAGAAGTTCCGAGAGTCTATCACCGCAGCGAAGCTTTTGCTTTACCATTCCCTTGTCCAGTGCCTAGCGTTGACGTTGAAGAAATGCGTGAGGTATCATCAAGAATACCATATAAGTTTAACACTCGATTCCTAGGAGAGGTTGTCAATGATCACTGAAAACGGGTTATGCCGTGTTGGAAGCTAATTTAGAAAATACATATGATAATTGGCCGATAGTATTTCTAGGGCGAGTGTGGGGAAATTAAACCTAGGAGGTTCTTAATTCGGCCCTAGTGATCACGGGGAGCTTTGGTATGCTGGTTTATATACATCATGCCACCCGGGGGAAGGCTGGGATGCGCTGACATGAGATCCTATGTTATTTGTCAGCTGTGATATGTACTTAAGATTTGACATCGTTCTTGTAATAACTACTCTCCCATGGATGAGGAGGACTGAGGGCAGGGTATGATAGTAGCCTGAGAGGCTGATGTCAGCATCGGGGGGAAACATAATCTCACCACGAGAAAGATGAATATGACCCGCTAACCCTCTGCTCCCCTTGCGCCGCTGTATTCGGGAATATATGGCCACCAGGAATATCAGTACAGCAAGGGGGACGTACATTCGGCTGCGCAATAGTTTGTCAGGTACACGGGGGTGCTGATAGGTACAAGGACGGAAATCAATGGACCGGGGGTGGATTGATGGCGAGCGCCCTCCCCTCATAGACCAGTTCGGTCGTGCCTGTGCCGTACCATAGAGTCCCCTCCGCCATTCAGAAATGGCAGTCGCTACTGAAAATCAGGAGGGGGAGAAAGCAATTCTTGTTTCCTTTTAGTATGATAACTCTTCCCTTCTCCTGCTACTGCACTGAGAACGGACCTCACCACTGGGTGTAAGTTACACGGTCCAGAGTGGGATTCTACCACCCCGTAGTAGGTCTGATTTCTTGATTTCTCCCGCCCTACATGATGGATTGTTCAATATTAACCCCTTCTGAGGGGGGCGGGGGTGGGGGGGGATTGGACTCCTGGGTTCGTGCTAATTGGTTCTTGACATCTTGGCCACTACGCCAGTTACGTATTCCACATAGCTTTACTGCCGCAACGGGTATTTATCCTGCCAGCAGGCGGGTTTATTTTTTCTTTCGTCCGAGGCTCTTGATGGCTAATCTATATTATATTATCAAGCATGGAATGCATTATAGGAGCGGCTAAGTCCCCGAGACAAGAGAAGTTACCGGCGTTGATCACTAGCATCTATCAACGAAATTCCTTCGTGGGAAAGGAGCAGTCGCGGCTGAAGAACCGGTGGCGGGAGGAAAAAGGTGGCTTGACCGAAAGCCAGGATCCGGAGGGGGTCACAGATTACAGATGTACTGTACTACCGGTAGTACGGTTGCAATCTGCCAGGGACCCGTGCGTTGATAAGTGTAGAACGAACGAGTACTGTGATACAGCATTCGTGGCTTATGACAATCTCGTGCAGAGAATTGCGTCCGACTTTTAAGTCGGGCATTTCAGGTCATGGATACGGGCTATAGGAGTGTTTACCCAGAAGTACGGGTACTTCTGGGTGTGGAATGGGCGCTATAGGAAATCATATCGCCTTAGGTTGGTCTATACGCACACTCCTCCATCGGGTACCGTATTAAGTATGATATGTTTGATGTGACCCCTGAGAAGCTTTAAATGGCCATTCATCCGTTACCACTCGGCGCCATGTGCAAGAGCGTCGATTTCTGGCCTTTGGTTGGTATGCCAAAACTAATATGGCACAAAGCCCAAATTAGTTCGAGCTATGATATCGTGCTTTCAAGTGCAAACCCAGAGATATTAGACTATGATATGTTACTCCTAACAAACACTCAAGCCCCCAAACGGCCGTAACTGGATATCTGCTTCGCAAAAATAATCTTGTCAACGTCAGATAATTAACCTCCTTGTCTAAACCGTGCCAGCCTGCTAACTGGGGCTGCTCCGCTGACCAATCTGCAAAGAGGCAAATAAAGTCAATAATGGCCATGGAAATTGTAGAATATAGAATGCGTACTTCTCCAATAGTACTGGCCCATTAATCGGATTAACACTAGCATACCGCCTCATCCTAGTATCAATACTATAAAACTCCTCCGCATTGTCGGACTGCAGCAAGTCAATGGTCTGCCTCAGCTCTTCAAATATGGTCGGTAGCAGTGGCTCGTTAAGACTATCCACAAACGCCATCAAGTAGCGAATGTCCATATCGAGTGCCGCAACGGCATTCTTGTTAATCTTCTTGACAGTGTCTGACATTGGCAAGGCTAGTATCGACGTAGCGATGTGACTCAGTGCGTCAAAGTAAATAAACCCCTTGATCTCTTTTGGCAATGCCAAGAGCGTAGAACTCATGATGTTGCGCATCCACAAGGTCATTTGCTGGAGGTATTCGCTGGGTTCTTCGAGTTTCTTGGTTGCCATCCAGTCGTAATCCGCTGTCTCTACGAGGTCGTCGATTTTGCTATTGACTAGCTCAAAGATGCGCTTTTCGGCGGTCTTCTTTTCGGAGCGGAAGCGTTCTGTCGCTTTTAGGGATATGCTACGGCCGTGATTAGACTGGCGCGCCTCTACTAGGAGAAGCTCTAATTCATGGCAGGCATATTCGAAATGCTCAAGGTTGATTAGGATTTGGACGATTTGACCCAAGTATTTGGATGTTAAGCGTTCGACTAAGGAGGTGCAGACTTGGTTGCACAGGAGCTCATCGAGGGACTGTAATTGTTAGTATATATGGCGTAGATGATGTAAGAAAGGGACTAACTGATTTAAGTTCTTCATCGATGGCACTTTGGTGCGTGAAATATTCGTCGGAGAAGAAGTAATATTTGTTTAGGAAGTTCCGAATATCGATGCAACACAACGGGTACATTTGAGAGAATGGCAACACAATAGGAAGTCTGAAAGTATCCAGGGGTCAGCCATAAATCAGCCTATTGGTTTAGGGAATATACGTACTCTAACTGGTCACGTTCCTTGTCCGGGTTATACCAGCTGACGTTAACGACATTATCAAATTCTTCAAGGGATTTAATCGGCATGGGCATATAGTCATCGCTCGTAACGATCTAACGGGATGCGAGCATAAATTGTAAGCATTTAGTGTAAGGTATTGTGACTACCACCACTTACCTCCTTGAAATCAGCACTGAACTCCGTCTTGAGTCGCTGAGAATACTTTTCAAAGAGAACTAGCAAAAAGCTGTCCAAAGCCTCTACAGAGTAATTCCAACTCTGCTTCCAGGGTTAATACGTGGTCCCACAAGTACAGGGTGGGGTTTCACGTACATCCATTGTCTGGATGAAGAGGGCAAGAACATTTTTGATTCTTAATAGAGCGTCGGCCTGTGTAATGTTATCTAATGCGGGGGTAATGATATTGATGGCCTTCTTGCACATTGAATCCCAGAGTTCATCCACCTATAACCCCCGGATATGAGCAGCGGTTAAACGAGTGTGGGAGAGCTTGGAGCGTGCACTAACGTCAACTGCCGAACGAAAGCCTATAGCTTTCTTCATGGTAGCTCGCTCAATTATAGCAAAGCCACAGATATCCTCTAGCAACTGATTAAGACTAGATATATCCTCATTTGATAGAGTCAATGACCCGGACAGCAATAGCTCCTTTTGCTGCCCCCTAACGCTGGCATAGGTAACTCTGAACTCGTCCCGCTCCCCTAGAGCTTCATGGATATGCAAACACTCAAACAACGGTGTAAAATCGATGTTAACATTTTCATTGTCAAGGACATCAAATTCTTCTCGCTCATCTAGAACAAGCTCGATTGCGGAATTGAGTTTGAAAGAGCCTTGTGTGCGGCAGTTAGGACACGACTGCCCAGTCTACGCCGGGGACAAGACTCACGTAGATATGGCGACTTCTCGATTCTCTCCTTCTGTCTTCGCCGTCGCAGCTCCGTTTGGTCAAAGGCAACCTGCCCCAAAAGCACTGAGCTTCTACGAATCCTATAGAGCCAGCTATTCAAGTCTGTCATAACAGCCTCCTTCACCATCCCCTGCATTGCAGGAACTGACTTCTGTATCATGTCTGCGACATCATACTGCATGACTTCCTTAAGATGAACATTCTGCAATTCGTCAAGGGTCCTTAAAGCAGCATAATGCTTCTTCTGCTTCAACAGCTCACCCACCCGGTTCGCCAATCCCAACACCTCCAAACATAGTCTCAGAGCTTGCGTCGCTTCGTCAATATTCTGTCGGACGTCTCGCGAGTCCACGAGTGCCTTCTTCTGCTCAACTAGCTTATCTGTTGACTTCTGTATCGATTGGTTGAGCTTTAAGATCTCCTCCGTTAGGTCCACGGTCCCTTTCCGTACGTTGAGGAGCTGATTGACTGACGAGACGAAGTCTTGGTGATTGTTGTTGCACAGTCGCTCGATCTCGGATTCACGGTCGTTGGAGAACCGGTCGAGCTCGTCCATAAGAAGATTTTCACGACCGGCAGAGCAGGCATCTTTTATGGTGCTGATTAATTGGTCGAGGTAATCGGTTTCCGAAGGGGTGAGGAGAATCTGTGATGGTCAGCTGGGGGGGCTGCAGATAAGCGAAGAGAGAGTGTGTGACGTGCGTGATTAACGGTTGAAGCGGGGGCAGTGGACATTATGGATGGATGATGTACGAGTGAATTGCTGCAGCAAGATAGTAGAAGCAAACTCCGGCATAATCAGAGTAATTATTCCTTGCACACGGGCTCCCGGATTGTCGGATTTGGCAGAGACAACCTCGCGTGAGGTGGGTGACAGCGGCTCTGCAGGTGGGAATTGCCAAGATATCATACTCGAGTACCATCGGTGCCTTGGGCCCTGCATTGGGGTAAGGCTAGGGGAGGACCAAAGCAGGGTAAGTTTCCCAATCTCTGCCAGGGTCCAACTATGATACGACAAAGAGAAAACTGGAAACTGACTCTCCTAGCTTCGATTTTCCCCCCATTATCACTCCACCTTTCCTCATAATTACACCTTCTTACCTCCTAAGCTTACCAAAATCTACCCCTACCGTACGATAAAATGACAGACAGGCCTCAGCCGGCCGTCTACCTGGTCTCAGGCAGTGGGCTCAACACCGCCGTGATAGCACAAATCGAATTGAGAAGAGTTTTCACCTTCCACGCCATGTGGAAGTGGATTCTTTCCAAACAGCCCCAGTATATCGGAAAACCCATGGTAATAGAGAATCGTTTTTTCGTCGAAACCGAAATCGTAGCTGGCGATCAAGAATTGCCAATCGGATGCACCGGATTTCACCGCATCTTCGACGACGCATCCTGGGACGACAGCAAGATCGATATCCTCGCTCACAACATTCCCGATTTCCCCGGAGCCGCAAACCGTAAGCCTATCTTTAGCGTCAGGATCCTCCAGCCGGATGTTGACGTGTTTGATTTTCAGAATAGGGAGATCGTGTTCTACTCTGTTTGGAAACTGCTTAATATCATTAGCTCTTCTTCCCCCGATGAGGAGATATTTCAGCCTAGAGGCCACCTCCTGGCGTATCTCCAGGCTCTTGGGGAGAGAGACCACAGACGGCGAGACATGGCATAAATCCGAATATGATACCCCCAATACTAGGAGCAAGTAGATATGCTTTCCCGACGATACTCAACGTAGATATTCGTAACCCGTAAACCAATTGAATCCCTTTCCCATAGCTAGCAGCTAACAATAAAAATACTTTCTAATCTCCCTCCGTACCTACCGTATCATTCGCATGTGAAGCAGACTCGTGAAATGAAAAGACGGGCTAGGCTTGAACCTATGACCTATCGCGAACGTCGATCTACTAGAATCATCTAGGTAGGGATCTGTTGCGCTGATTATCAGTCGGTACTAACTACTAAGCTCATCCTGCTGGGTCTGCGGTTACCCATTCGAGTTGGGGAAAAAGCCAAAACCCAATTCCGTCATCGCTTGCGCTGCTCGTGATCCCCGTTTTTGTAACCTATTGGGTTGGGACAGGTGGCGATTGGCGCAGAGAAATGACTATGTCCTACGAGTAAAAGCTCTATCGCGCAAGATTGAGAGGAAATATTGTGCGGGGTGTCAAGAAGTTTCTTCCCCGTGGGAATTTATGCGAGTCCAGTGTACAGTACAGTACTTACGTATTTCCCCATCCTAGAATACCCCAGTTTTTTGCAAAAATTTGGTGAACCACTGAATAAAAAAAGAGAATTTATTATTTACTTGTTCACGAGTTGGTAGTTTTTCAGGTTTTAATCTAAGAACCATACACATAGGTGCACTCCACTGCAGTACATCAGGCTTCTGGCGCGGGCCTATATGAAACAAATTCCGAAGGAAAGTGAGAAAGAAAAAGGGTGAAGGAGAAAAAAGGTTGAGGCACAGTGACTTAAGGAATAAACCAATTTCTAAGATCATCCATCCTTCCACTATCTCTATCTCCATCATCTCTTCGAAACAAAAAATAGCCGCTTAATTCTGAATGATGGGTCTGGTGATATGAATATGCCCCATGGGGGTAGTGTGGGCAGGATTGGTGGGGTAGGTCGGGGCTTCGTCTGCCACGGCAGTACCTTCAGGGACCGTAGCAGGGGCCGGCTCCTCAGCTTTGATGTCCTGGACAGTAAGGCGGTGCATAGTCCTGCGTTCGATATACCCCTCCGGGTCCTCCTGCGCATCAAGGAGGGCCTCGGGAAGCAGGTGGGCGGGAACCTCATATTTAGGAGTATCATCGGCAGTGGTGGGAGTGGGCTTGAAGCGGTTCAGCAGATAGGCATGGGTTTTTGCACTAATGACACCTTTGGTTGTTGTTGTGGCGTTGTCCGGGTTGATCGGGACCTCGACGTACCCGTCGAAGTGGTCAGGAGTGGGCTCGCGAGGCCTTAGGGCGCGGGTGGGTTTGGCAACTTGCTTGTGGTGGGGAGCATCGACTTCAGGCTCCTCGAGGAGCTCGTCCTGGGTGCTCTCCCAGCTAGGTTCCAAGTCTTCGTCGTCGGGCCCGTCGTCGGGCCCCGAGAGGGCGTCGAGGTATGCTTGGAGTCTGCGGGCGTACTTCTCACATTGCTTTTGAGTGCGGCAGTTGAATTCCTCCTCGAAGGAGGAATAGTCAGGTTCAACTTTGGGTTCTTCCTGCTCCTCGGGGGCGGGCTGGACTGGCTGGGTAAATTCTTCGGGTTCAGCAGTGAGGGTAGAGAGGACACCTCTTTTTTCGACCGGCGCGATATCCTCGATTTCATAAAACGCTTCGTCTTGTTCAGCTCTGTCGCTCTCGGAAGCATTGTGACGGTCTTTCACGGCACTCGTAGCACCATGGTGAAGTCGTACTTTATGGTTGTAAGTAGGGTCAATGATCTCGCCGTCGGATGGATGGTTGGGTACAAGAGTGGGCACGGGGACTGCAGTACCCTCTTTAGGTTCGACGGGAACTTCAACGTAGCGGAAAAGGGGATCGCCAACCCTCTCGCGGATGGCCTCCACCGAGAGGGGAATTCTCTCTGGGCGGAAGCGATTCTTTGCCACCGGGAGGGCAAACGTAGGGGTTATGAGAGCCCCCAAGACGGGAATGGCTACCGCAATCTTAGTGGCGCAGGGTCTGAATCTCATTGCAGGAGGTTTGTATCGTTAGGGAGGTTGGGAAAGGAGTGAATAATGGGGGGGGACGGAAGTGGAAGGGTAGGTGGTGAAAGAGAGGTGGCGGAGGGCCTTTTATCAATTTCTCACGGGCTTCGGCCAAACTTACTTATTCTTTGCAAATAAACCCCATTGTGTTTGGAGCATTGTGTAAATTGCGATAAGAAGTAACTTTAATGCTTAGTGGGTTGGATCCTAAGAAAATGATTCTCCCAGATACAAGTATGTTAACGTGTATTCTTCAACTCTTTTGTGTAGCGTATCTCGCGCGCCAAAGCCAAAATGAATAAATAAATGAAAAGACACGATGCGCCTCCCACACCCAATGATAGGGAGACCTATTCCTAGTACTCGTGGTGTGTTATTTGTGTCCTAAGATATTGCCGTTAGATGACATATTTCAGAATCATAGATCATCACTCTAGGTATATATTGGTATCGCTAGGTGCATTATCAATTGGGTTAGCTTCGAATAATGTATCCGGGATTGAGGATTCGGTGAGCAAACTCACAAATCCCCGAATTTGTCTCTTCCTTCTGCGGCTTTGTTGACCCAAACACCAACACTCATAGCATAGCATCGGAATTCTGCCCAACCGTCGTCTCCAATTTTGACATCACCTTCACTCCACGGCAAAAGATCGGTCCAAATCTCCCCTTTATGGTTTTCGCCAACAAACATCCTCTTTTCCCCGTCCCCAAAATTGCTCATGAGCACTGCGCATCCATCCTTTCTATCATGTGTGCCTCTCCTTACCCATCCGATACAATTGGGATCATCAAAGAAGTCATTCTGCTCTCCGTACGCATACAATTTCCTCGCCAACACAAGACTTGGAAGGGCCCCTGAGCAAGAAGGTGGGGACGGATAATTCCCCTTGATGCCGTATATATCACCGAAAAACACACATGGATACCCTTCAGCTCTCAATAGGATCAGAGCGTAGGCAAATGGTTTGAAGTAGTCTGGAATTATCCTTTCGAGATCTTGGCCCGGTTGTGTATCGTGGCTCGTGACGAATGTCACGGAATTGAGTGGTCGGCTTTCCACTAATGAACCGTCGAAGATCATAGTAAGGTCTGCAGAGGGGAAATTGGACATCTTGAAGATGTTCTCTAGAAGGGGGAAATCGAAGAGCGTGAATCTGTGATCCATTTCGTCAAGGAATTTCTCCAGGGGCTCAACATGTCCTTTCCAGTATTCGCCCACAAAGAACCAGTCCTCGCCGAGGTTTTCGTCTAGATGGTCAATGAATTCCTTAAGGAACTCTGAAGAAAAATGTCTCACGGCGTCAAACCTAGTAGGGAAACGGTTAGCGGAGGCTGAGGTGGCATGGGAGAGAGTGGTCTACCGGAATCCCTTGAGCCCAAGCTCTTGAGCAACCCAAACGCCCCAGTTCTTTACATCGTTACAAACATCAGGGTTGGAATAATCAAGATCAGCAAACATCAGGTAGTCGTAGTTGCCGAGTTCAGACGTATCCACGTTCTGACACCACTCTTTCTCCTCATTATCGCCTATAATTTTATATATCGCTGTCTTCTGGTTCTCTTGATTATAGTCTGTCCCCGAGAAATGGTACCAATGGTACTTCATCTGACTGTACCTATTTCCTCGGGTGGCAAAATCAAAAGATAACCATCCCTCGATTTCATATGGCTCGGAAATCACCTCGTTGCGGTCTTCCGGGTTGACTTCAACGACTCGGCACCGTTCAGTGTAGTCTGCGCATGCTTTGTGATTCAAAACGGCGTCGAAAACCAACCCGATGTTGTAGTGTTTAGCCGTGTCGCACAGGCGCATCAGGGATTCCTTGTGTCCCCATTTGGTAGGTCTTGACCATTTATGATCGAATTCCCCGAGGTCGTATAAATCATACTACGGCTTTATGAGAAACGCTGCGATGAAGGGTGTTGGAAAGAGTAGTAACAGACAATATCGTAGCCGTTGCTCGATGGGCTCCCTGACTTGCAGGCTGGCGGGATCCACAGAGTAGTGATACCAATCTCCCTCAACTTAGGTATCGCACCTGCTAGGCGGTCCCAATGATGCTGGTCAGCAGGAGTATGCCATTCAAATCCTTGAAACATGGTACGGTTCTGGGGGGTTGGGGTTTTTGGATCTATCATAGCACAACCACATCAGGTAATTAGCGCTGGTATGCTTCGCACAAAGGAGTGATATCCCACCATTTCCCGTAGCTCCAAAGGGTTCTCGCATGCTTTTCCGCTGGGTTGGGAGGGTTGGGTCTATAGAGGAGGATAAGGACACAGGGTCGATGTGAAACAGTGGGAGCTGGTGTGCTGAGATTAAATATTTTACTGATATCGTGGCCCGCCATCATGCTGCTTACGGTGGATTGCGTCCCCAGCCAGTAACGCTTCTATTTTCCCGTCTCGATACTCGAGTAAAGACACAACATGCAAGCCAGGGGTTGATTTGGGGGCCATTGGTTGGTCGCATGTATGGTAGGGATAGAGCTAACCCTGGTGTGCCAAGAAACCGGGCGAGCCCCACCACGCCCCGCACTGCAGGCCTGACGAGTAATGGCTGTGCTCGTAAAAGTACAAGTGTAAGTGGTACGGTACAGTGCCGATACGATTAGAACGGGCCCTCTTCACTCAGAATACTGCATTCAGCCACGCCTTGTCCCACGGGTATTTAAAGGGGCGGAGGGAGGAAAACGGAGAACGACTTGTATTACTGGGATAGCTTTATGGTACGAGCAGAGTTGTGCCTGTGTTCGGTTGTCGAGAAAGACTACAAATGGGCGATTAGAACGTAGAGCAGCAGTGCCTGAGCAGAGCATTGTGGAGAGCCAAGACCCCCGGCTAACTAACCTGCTGTAGGCTAAAGAACATGATGGATAAGCATGATCTATCAATGAAATAATCCTGCAAGGGTTATTCCTTCTGATGAGATGGTCTGAATGTTGGGCTATATGTTAGGTGCTGCGTGAGCGATACCAGCTGGTGCCCTCAGGAGAGTAACGAGTTTGATAAACAATCATATCTCTGCCTCCACTCTCGCTTCCTCATGTCTTTGTTCCATAGGTGACGTTCTTAGCTAGCATAAGCAGCGCTAATGACGGTGTCGATCTTGCCTTCTGATTGGGATCCGGCCAATTGAAACAATGGCAGCGACCAAGAAAGGAGTTATTTCTCACGTTGGGGATGCTGATGTCCTAACTGTGGATCTGGGTGTTTGAAAAGGAAAAAGGGACAGTACTCAGCAGCTTTCAAGGGGCAATATAATCTGGGAGAACTGGTGCGTGGCTACCGCCACGGCCCGCCGACTAATTTCTCGAGCAATAGAGGCCACCTACTGGTACCGGTACTTAAGCTCTCTACCTGGAGGACGGGAGGGGGGTGACCGTTTATAGGAAGGCTTAAGACAAAAGTAGTCAATGAGGTTCTGAGACCAACCAACAAGCTATAGGTGATGGGGAAAGGGTTCTAATGGTCCTAATCTACAGGTGTGTTTTCTAGGTTAGCACAAACGCAGGCCCAGAAGCTTACACACATTACCCAGTCGCTTTGGATTAGTCTATCAGTTGGACCGCTGAATGAACGGTAGTCAGCCTTTCGGTATAAGAGATCGCCAAAACACACTAGTGTTGTCGAAGCACCAAAAATTCAAGCTTGCTTAATTTCGAATCTAAATTGCCCCAAATCTTTGGGATTACCCTCAACGGGAGTTGCTTCCCCTACCTCCGGGCTTGCGAGAGGAGATCCAGCACGCGCCAATCCGTTGGCTGGGCCCTGATCAGTCTTACCCAAACACAAAACTTCTCAGCTCACCCAGGAAAATACCCACCTAAACGTGATTGACCGATATCAAACATCCGTGCGAGCAATGCCCAATGCCCCACCCTCATGATCTCGGGAACGGTCTACAGTATTTACGGCCACCTGTTTGGGGTATATATAAATGGTAATTGAAAGCCTGAGCTTTAATGTCACTAGAAGGTGCTGGATAAATTGTCGTTCGAACGGTGGCCGGGTTTTGGCTTAGTCTACAAAGAGCTTGCTTGAGGACAGTTAACCATTTCGCCCGGTGTTCGAACCAACCGTTCATCAACTGACCTATTGTTGATTAGTACGATTCCACGTCCTGTAGGTCATTGCGTGTGTCAGTCATGTGACACACATATGACCGGTATAGCTTGTAGATATTTCCTTGATATGTCGTAATTGAATGTGTCATAGAACAGGACAGGTATATATGGAATAAGATTCTTTCCTAATTACCACTTGGATCGAAAACGCAAGCGGGGAAATTCCTCTTTGATTCTTAACTATACCGGTACTGAGCTCAAAACCTGCTCGCACAGCCTTATCTTCAAGATTAGAAGCAAAAGCCCTAGGATCATGAATATTTTCACCTCTATCTAGCAGAAATGCTCTAGAACGACAAATCCCTTGGAATTGACGATTCTGACAGCCTTGGTAATTTTGGGGGGGCTTCCTTCCATTTCTACTTTTGAAGGTAGCCATCGAAATTGTTCCTAGGAGAACAAACAGGTGGGAAACAGTGACTCGTTCAATCTCTCATGAGCTCGTAACTAAATTAACAATTTCTCCTGGGGTGCGCTTGGAGAAAAATCAGTAGCTGAGTTCTCTGGGGCTGTCATGGCTAAAATAATAGAGGAATATATTTTGTTACCTATGCTATTGTGACAAGAAGGGAAATACTCCGTCTGAAGTGATACAATACTTCGGGGAATTAATTTTTATAGTTATGTCAGGGAGGAGTATCCGATCAAGGAGGGTGCCCATACGTGCTTATGGGTGAGTTGCTGTTGGGAGCCCTGAAAAAAAACCTGTACTGCTAGTATATGGTAGCCATCGACCCGGAAAATCCTCGTAACTGTTCGAGTAGGCAATTGGGTCGCAAAAGCGATAGGAGCTATTCCCCCCCCGTAGTATATATGATGCGGGAATAGCAGCTACCGCAACAGGAGCAATATAAATTTATAACTAATTATATGCACCCCGCAATACAAAGTTAATATACTTTAATTAGGCACTAGGAATGTCCAAACAGTCTGTGATCCCAAAATAGGGGATCATTCTTTTTTCCGGGTTTCCCTGACCGTTTTAGGTATGGAAAAGTAGTAAGAAGAAAGAAGCTTTGCGCCCGGCCCCATAACCCGACCCCACGACCCGTTTTTACGGAAGGGAGCCCGGCAAATAGGAAGTTCAAATCTCGGAGAATCTTTCCCTGGGGCCCGGGTGTGGGGGAAGCTCCCCCACCTGGAAAAAGGGGTTTAAGTGTACCGTATTACATATGATATCATATCATGCTCCGAGCAGCAATAACCTTAACATACTACCGGTATCTGGCACGTGGGGGATATCCTCAGAGATTAACCTCAGGGTTAGCTTGCCGGGGTTTCTAACCGTGCCAAGGTTCCCGTCACTTCGAAAGACGCTAAGCAACTTTCGAACTACGACGGCACTCCTACGGAGTGCCCCTCGGCTCAACGAAAATAACAGCTCAACGAAAAATCAATTACACTACAGTAGAAACATTTACAATCGAACGCCCAATTCCATGAAATAAAAGCTTTACCAGCTTTTGTTTCTTATTTCTATCCTTTACCGCCTTTCTCATCTGCTTTAAGATCTCCTTCCATTGCTTTTTAACCTTGTTTTCCGCTGCTTTTGTGACGATTTCGAGTGATCTTTGAGCCTACTCTACCTGCTTCTCGAGAGTTGCCTGCTGTTTTTGCCGAACCATTGACCGAGCCTGATGAGCATACATCACGCCACCATTTGGAATGAACCTTCGACTACACTTATATCGTGTAGCCCATGCCAGTTCCGCTGCTTTGGTGTTCTCAAGGTCCTTGAAAGCTTGTGCACCACGATGGGCTTGTATTATACTTCCCTTAATAAACCCCTGTAGAACTTGGTTTGCAGAGGGTGAGAGTTCTTCAAATTGAACTTGAAGCATATCTGCTTGTCTTTTAAGGGAGCGAACAGTCTGAGGAGTAGAGGGTAGGCTTTGGACTTGGAGTTCAGGTGGTGGTGGTGTTGATAGTTCTTTGCCAGTATCGGATTCGTACTCGACAAGTTTATCTAGTATGATGGTAGGATCGAACGGAATGAGACCAGTTTTTTTGAAGGCGGAAACTATCGTAGACTGCTTAAAGGTAAGACAGCGGATAGATTGGATGGCATTTAAAAATTCAATCTTGTCGAACTCGGTACAGCCCGTTCTCGTAGCTATATCCACCGCCTCCGAGTGATAGTGCTTATAAGGTTGGAACACTACCACGTCCAAGGGCTGAAGAAGGTGGGTACAGTGGGGAGAGAAGTAAAACAATAGAATCTTG
The DNA here is from genome assembly GCA_900010015.1 of Tuber aestivum. Lineage (NCBI taxonomy): Eukaryota > Fungi > Ascomycota > Pezizomycetes > Pezizales > Tuberaceae > Tuber > Tuber aestivum. The sequence continues at coordinate 302,134 of LN891042.1, forward strand.
TGCTCATCACAAAATTCTATGAACTCTCGTGTACAGTGTGAATCATGACCATCGAGGAGAAGTAATCGCCATGCTCCCACTCGCTGACGGCAAGAAAACTCTTCAAAGTGTTGGAGCCAATCATATACTCTCATATTATTAGAGTAGCCCGACTCAGAAACACCAACCAGAAAATCATCTGGAATCTCTGTCTCCATATACCAGTCCTCCATATGAAGAGTACCTGGTACTATGATCATAGGCGGGAGCGCAACACCATCACCACTAACAGTTTCTATAACTGTAACAAGCTCTCGATTGCTTGAACTTGCTAGGTATATTGGATGTGAAGCCTCCCGAGTGACAACCCATTGGTCCCTCCCGATTCCGATCCGAAAACCGGTCTCATTGAAATTGTAGATATCGCTTGCCAGAACTCTATTTTCTTCAACAATGGCGTTATACCGCTGAAACCAGTCGCGGAGGTCATCAATTTGGTGAGAGCGTTTGCGATTAACATCTAACGTCTTTTGTTTTCTTAGCTTGTATTCCTGATGTCTATCAAGAAACCGCCGTGCCCACATCTCGCCCATGATTGGGGCAGCTGTTTGTGCATCATCATGGGATCGAAGAAGCATCGCATTGGCATATCTGCTGATGTTATGATAGCGTGGAGGCACTCCAATCTTGTCCAACCGATCAACGTACTGGCAAAGGGCCTGATCTTGGGCTTCACTCAATTTCCGGTTTGATGGAGGGCGCTGGTGGCGGGACTGCCGGCCGTTCCAACAGGCACGAAGACATTGAGAGGGGACATTAAATTCCCGAGCAATGGCGACAACATTTGGCTTCAATTCTCCATTGAGCCTTTCGATCGCTTGTTGAATACATGCCTCTATCTCGGAATATGATTCTGGAGGCATAGTGGGCTTCGTGGTGGGAAAAAGAAATATTTCTTGAAGATGAACTGGATATGGTGGAGATGTTTTCGTTGAGCTGTTATTTTCGTTGAGCCGAGGGGCACTCCGTAGGAGTGCCGTCATAGTTCGAAAGTTGCTTAGCGTCTTTCGAAGTGACGGGAACCTTGGCACGGTTATTGATGAGCGGCGGATTGCGTATGCGACAGGACCGTACGCGGGGATATGGAAAGGTAATGGTCACTACGGTTTTTGGGTAACACCGCGCGACGCGCTGTAGGGTGCTTAAGTCCCGTCAGAACCACGTTTGATGGGAGGGGTGGAGTTTAATTTAGCGGTCAGGCTACGCTATGCATGCACGGGAGATTATTCTTGCACACAAGATGGGGGTGAGGGTGTGACTGCTGGTACTACTTCGAAGACTACTATGAGGGTTACCACGGGCGCCGCTCCCGTGCCCATACGGAGGGGGTATGAATAGTGGGACGTGGTGATCCGCTGGTAATTTAGGATAACGACTTGTGCCAGCTGATTGACGTGCGTGGCTCTAGGTCTACTATTCTATGGGTAAGATCGTACTTAAAATGGTGGTTGGGGTGCAAATATTATTACTCGCGATGAGATCGGATTACCTTTCCTCGTGTCGATTGATATAAATGAGCAGGTGCAGTATAGTGGGCGGCTCAGGATTGAGTATCAGATGCGTGATTGATGGGGCATCACCTAAAAAAAAACAGAAAAAAGTTAGAGGGTAAAGTGGTGAGGGTGAGATTACTGGGGGCGAAGAGGAATTGGACACGAGAGAATGATGGACTAGACGGCCGATAGAGATGCTAACCAATGATGGGCTAGGACATATATATATCTCCTGGGACAGTTAACTTAGAAATGCAGGCGGGCGACGCACCATCACCCCAAACAATCCGCAGCTATTGCGGAACCTAAGCCCCGAAATTGGTGCGCTTGGCAAGCAAGGAGAAAGACATCAATAAGCTAAAATTCCCATGCCTAATAACAGCGGCTGTGGGGAAAGCAAAGCCAGAACCGGTTCCCTATTCCCAGCGGAACAGGGTATGAAACAAACCCCCATAGCCGCGTGCCCTGGAGGTAGTCTGGAATCCAGAAGCCAGACACTAATCCTTCTTCCTCTTTTCCGCAGCAACTATCCTCTTCAGCTTGAATAATCCAAACACACGCATCATTCGGAAGTCCTATAAGGAGTGCGCATTAGCTAAGTCGTGGGCAATGCCTCTAGAAGGGGGCTTACAAAAGCCGTGCTCCACAAGAATGTTCGCATGAGCCAGACGATTGTGGCCTTGTTACCATTCCAGAACCAAGCTGGCTTCCGCCAATCTGGTTTCATCACTTGCGCGACGACGGAGCGGGCGTAGGCATCTCGATTCATTGCGCCGTCTGTAATTTATTAGCCGGATGATAGGAATGGAGAGTGAGGGGGTACTGACCTTGCGAATCAGTAACTCTTTTATGGAAGAAGTCTAAGATGGGCATGTAGATGGATCCTGGCCGGAGTGTTGTTCCGTGCCTTGCTATATTTGTCTTAACGCCACCAGTGACAATCTATGATACTTTCTTAGCTGATTTACCTCCAATCCCTCTCATGTACTAAGAACCTACCACCATAACTTTAACACTACGGCCATCTATTAGTATACCTACAAATGGATCTGGCTGGGGATAGAACGCACTTGAAAGGCTTCATTTCAACCCTCAAGGTATCCGAATAGCTGTGCAACGCCCCCTTAGTAGCGTTATATGCACTACCAAATGTATAAGGTATAACCGCCGCCACCGATCCAATATTCACGATAGTGCCTTCTGCTGCAATGAGCAGCCCGGAAAACTCTTGGACCATGCGCATTACACCGAAAACGTTGACTTCAAACATTGACTTTACGACCGTCTCAATGAGGAGGTCTGTCGCAGGTGTTACAACCCCGAGGCCTCTGCCGTATCGAGAATTTTATTAGTACGTTATGGTAGAGACCTGGGGGGAGGCATAATTACGCATTGTTGACAAGAACATCCAGTTTACCCCCCGCACGCCGTGATATCTCTTCGGCCGCTGCCCGCACACTTTCGGCAGACGTAACATCCAGGCGCAAAGTCTCCATAGAGTATTTGTCTACAAGCTCTTGCACCGTAGTGAGGTCCCGAGCTGTTGCAAAGACACGGTAGCCTGTTTTTTTCTTTCTGTTAGCACGATAAGACGAATTAGACATAGGCAGGTGAGACCCTTTAGATGAAATTCTTCAGCGAGAGAGCCGCCGATACCGCCTACCCCTGCGCTTCACGGGTGTTAGCTGAGGATGGTTCATAGCCACTGGATAGAGGGACAAAAGTATACCCAGTTATTAAAACCGTCTTGCGAGTATCTGCCATAATGCTTCCTTAAACTTATAAACTCTTTAGGAGGACCCGGTTGCTTGTACCCCGCCAATTAATAATTGCTGCACAATGCCGAGAGATACCGGTATGGCTTGTGGGATACTGTACTCGCACTTGCTGGATGGCTTTCCGCTCTCGGAAATTTTGATAGCGTCCTAGAATGCGGTTAATGAGGCTTTAGATGAGTGACAAGTCGCTCTCACCTGTACTCGAGTACTACAGAGGGGGTTGAAGTTGAGGTTCTGCAGCCGAGGTCGCTGCTTGCAGGATGGCATGCGGAACGCGACCGAATCGGGTCACGTGTCCATGCAGCAGCCTGAAGTACGAGTACCGTATTTTTTTGTTAAATCCTAGAATTTATTTGCTTATATAGGTGCAAACCTCCGCTTTAAAGGCGCAGTCCGGCTAAAACATGGATCCTTCCACCAGGGCACCTCTGTAATAACCGCCCCACACCCCCGTTTTGGCCTCTTCGGCATGTCGGTCAAAAACCTCCTCCACAGGCCTAGGGAAAAACAAGCCACCCCAAGTCCCTCTGGTATGGGACTAACCGCACATCCTGCACTAAGAAAACCATAGCCCTACCCCATAACCGCAAAGCCACAACCCCCAAAGCACCGGCAGGAAGCGACAAGAAAACCCACACCGTATTCTCTTGAGAAAGGAAATACAAAGGAAACCCAAACAAAAGAAACCTCCTTGAGATGACATCGTCCCACAGTTTTCTCCCGGCCCTGCCATTGAAAAGCAGGAAGGTTAACATGGGAGAACCTTTTGGTGTAATCGTAGCGTCGGGGAGCGTTTGACCAGGGTGTGCCAGCCCCCCCTTTGAGTGTATCCAAGCCGACCGACCCAATCGAGACCTGAGATAGTGCAATACCGACCCCGCAGCCATAGTGTCGACCCGTATTCTGTGTCCCTACTTGGGGGGAAGGACCAAGCAGGTGGGAAGTTCGAAACCTCACAGGGCGTATAGGCGAGATGCCAACCCAGGAGGGAGTAAGGAAGAGTTTAGAGTCCAGTCTGGCCAGAAGACAAAGCCCCAGCGCGAAAGGACGTGTTTTGCGTTATCCAAACGATGAAAGTTGAGTACCCAAGCCATATGAAGCCCCAAGAAAGTTAGGCGAGGGAAAGATCGTGAGGGGGTGTTTGGTGTTCTGGCCCCTAATCACCTTCCCGATTAGGAAGGCGAAAAGCGGGGTCAGGAAAATAGCGGAAAGGAAGCTTGAGTACGAGTACCGTATTAACTCTTGTACTTGTACTCGAGTACTTGTAATCTACTATCTCTACAAGTACAAGTGCCAGGGGAGATGCTTCCGCACAAGACAGGGATTATTCTGCGGGTTAACCTAAATTAACTGTGCGAAAACATTATCCCTGGCACTTGTACTCGTACCCTCTGTAATCTCTGGATTCCGAGTCAAAGCCTCCCGAGAAAGATTAGTGTTTTCCCCAAGTGGTAAAGCCTCAGCATCCGGTGTTTATTGGATCTCATTAACCGGTATTCGCAATTTTCTTAACCTGTCAAACTAAACCTATTGTGAATGAAACAGAGATCAGCACAGGCTACGGAGATAGTGGATTACAAGAGTTAATACGGTGCTGGCAAAACACCGGCGGGGTCAACGAACAGGGGGGCTCAGAGAACATGGGCCCGGGACAAGGCAATTATTGTGGCTCATGGTATGGCTACATGAATAAATTTACCTATGAATAGCATCAACAAGGCCATACAAGCAAATTTTATAAAACAAATCCACAATTCAAGCATGCATTTAAAATGTTACAGGATCTGGTATTGCAACCTCAGACTCATCGCTACTACTACTTTCAATAATTTCTCTCTCTCTCCCCCTCCCTACCTTCTATCTCCTCCCTAAGAACAGAATCCTACCAGCTAACATCTCCTACCTCTAAGCAGTTCTCCAAGTTGATCTGATTTTGATTCTTGGAGGGCAAGTTTTCTTGCTCATAAAGCAGACTAGATAGCTACGGACAAACCGGGGATTTTACAGAGAAAAGAAAATCCGTGACAGCGAGAGGATCTAGGTAGGTACTGTGGTAAGTTCGGTAGGTTTAATTTGTGACATGAAACTATTATTCAATCCTTGGCGTTTATCTACTTTTAGTATGCACTGCGGCTGAACTTCAATTGAATGATTCGTGCCTCAAACTCGCTAAGTTAACAAAAGCCTCTCTGATTTGTTCTTTGAGCGCCTTGTGTAACCGATTTAACCCTCAATGAAATATGAGTAATACGAAGGTGGAGATGGCTGAAGCGCAGCCTCTAGCACAAGAGGCACAAGAGATAAAGACAAGTCATTCCGGCCCTAATGGGGGATTTTGGAGACTATCTATGAGATACCGGTAGTCTCCCAAGCCCACCCCGATCTACGATGGCCTACGGCATAAAAACGCTCCCCCAATGGCACGATTACTACGAAGCCGAAGCCCAAAGCTTCCTTCGTCGGTGCCGCCTTCTCCCGAACCCCGTTGAAATCAGAAGATCTCTTCTGAACGACCACCTAAAAGCTTACGCCCAAACAACCCTCTCCTCGAGAGCCCGGGCGCTGCGAAACTCTGGCACCTGGGCTTCTGTAGTCCAGGGGACCGCCGCCGCCGGGGCGGTCCCTATGGGTAAGGTACTGGTAAAATCTGGCGGTGCCCTATTCTTTGCTTCGAGAGCTTTAAAGTCCTTCGGACTCGACGGGGACATGGAAGCGGAACTCTTCGACATAGCCCTCAAGGCAAAACTAATTGAGACAAATCCGGAAAAGATCTTCAAGGGCCAGGTGAAGAAGAAGCTGAAGAAGACCATAAAGAGTGAGGCGAAAGACTTTTGGGAGAAGGAGGATATGGCGGACCACATCAAGGATGAGTTGAAGGAGGAATTTGGGGAGGAGGCGGCCGTAGAGGCAATCGAGGAGCTCGTGCACTTCATCCCGGTATTCGGGCAGATGTGGAGCTACGGTGCTGGCTATTATAGGGCTGAGAAGAAGTTGAATAAGGTGCTTGATAAGGTGACGAAAAGGGCTCACGAGGTTCATATTGAAGTGGTTATTCCGTTGATATGCCACTCGCTTGTGTATGCGCTCCTGACCTCAGACTTTAGATCGGGGTTTAACGCTTGATATAGTAGGGACCAACCACCGCCGCCGCCTATTACTCACACTATGAGTTTACCTTCCTTCCGAGAGGCCAGGACACATGTCCCGTCACTGCCGGAAACCAAATCCGGTCGACCAAGCGCAGTACCGGTATTGACACGCAACACAATGACAAAGCCTCAAGTGTCACAGAAAAAGACCTTCCTGGTCGGGCTCAGTCGATTGCCGTCACTCAGTGGCATCCGTGCCCTGTTCATGCTTTGTTTCTTCTTTGCCGCTATTTGCATCTTCGAGCCGGCGCCAGTGCTAGTATCGCTTTTCTGGATCATGATCTTCTGGTATATCTTTTCAGTTCTCTATTACTTCCGAAGAGCCATTCTTTTGACTGCGGGATTGATGACTGTGGTGGTGTTGGCTATGGCCGGATGGGAGAGGGTTGCGGTGAGCTATGTGTTCGATTAAGATGGCAGAGATGTCTGGGGAGGTGCTAAAGTATTTATATTACTATTCTATGAGTTTATCAATCTGAATTTGTGTTCAGGATTTTTTTTCTCTGAAATTACTGAATTCCCTGCCCTTATGAAGCTACATTACCTAAACCGCCTAGGTATTGAGTCAGTCAAAACTCTTGTGCCGAGTCCCATCGGGCGATACCGGTATGTAGCAAGCTCTTTTCACCGTAGTCATACAAGTAGAGTTAGTGCAGCAGAAACCGGGAGCCTTACTAACTTGCACTCATTTCCAAATGTGTTTAGGATCAAATCCATTTTCTATTATTATTTAGCCGTCTCTGCTTTGCACCCAGAGAACCTGATCCGCCATATGCGTTAATTCTAGTAGGGTCTATTGCATATTCTCTATCGGAACCGAATGCTACTGTAGTTGAGATGAGCTAGTGAGAAAAGATGCGCTGTGTCCACAAATGTACAACTATTGGTTTTGCGGATACGAGGTGGATCATGGGATCAGGTTTTCATCACCATAGCTTTTTGACCAAGATGAACCCCATTTACTCAACACCTGAGAATTCGGTCGACCAACCTCACTCGATAGCCCATCTTCGAGCCAGCGCCCCCAAAGGTCCAGTCCACCCGTTTCGGAGACAGGACGGGATGGCTAACGCGGGATAGCCATCTTTTTGGGGTACACGGACGCCTTACGCTTCGCCGGCTGATGGACAATGAGCCCCGGCGTCATGTATGAGGTGGTAAACTCTGCCAATTAGCCACTGTTCTCTGGTGTCATTGACACTACCCGATCAAATATACCCCCCCAGATTGGCCTGCCGCTGCATTTATCTATCCCTCGGAATGGGCATTCTGGTTGTGAACTCACGTAATTTGGGCTCCACATTCTATGCTTCCTTCACCGAATACTTTCCCATCCTATGAGTAATAGGGCACGGCCACTACTCTAGTTCCCTAGTAGTGCTCCCCCTTATTCGGGAACGCGGCCAAAGTAGTCATAGTTTAGGGTAGTAGATGGACTCCAAGGTTTTATTTCTAAGTAGAAGGTGGATTCGTAGCTTAAGCTTCTAGGTTTGTGGATAATGACATCAAGCTTGCTTTGTTAAGTTCAGTTCACGCAATTTGTTGGAATCGATAAAGATGGTGTGTTGTGGTTGGCCGTGGAAGAAAAGGGAAGGATGTCGAAGCGCAAGGTTGTTCATGGAGGTCATTGGAGTTCGTTTCATTGTTTAGAAGCATTATGGATTTGTTGAAGGTCGGAAGAGGATTCTAGAGATATGTCTTTCCTTTGTTATCACGGAAGTGCGTGGAGCAACTTGGGCCTGTGTAGAATCATAGAGATGGGTGTAGTGGTCTATGGAGGGATCGGGTTACTTTGATGATGTTTTACTTATACACCTGTCATTACCGATTAGTTAGAGGAGTGAGTGAATGCAAGACGAAGTGCGCACCTCTTCCAGCTATCCCATCACAGGGAAGTTCCATCCTATTCCGTTTTCTTTACCACTGCGCAATCTGATATCAGCCTCTGCCACAACACAATTGGGACAGACAGGGGTCTGCTCATAAGACGTCACTCGTGGGTCCCCTGGGCCTTACCCATACCTGTTGGAAATCAGGAGTTGCTGCGCAGCATGCTCTCGGAAGTGTCTCAAATGCTCTGTTTTGGCTCCTGACCAGAGATGTTTTGTTGGTGAAAATATTTCCTCTCCAACAACCGGTATTACAGACTAGTGATATGGAACTAGAAAACTCTTTCTCTTCATACTAGTATTAGGGGAGGAGGATAGAAGTTTCTCCACAGAGGTTTGGAAGTTCGGGTCAGAAGTTGTTACAAGTCCTGTATTTCGTTCTTTAATTTTTCCTTCAAGTAAAAGAAGTCATCTCGTTCCCAAGTTGTTTTCCTTCCCACTTGGTCAGTCTATTCTCTCTCTCTCACTATCATTACTATCTTCTATATAAATCGAAAAGTCTTGGTTGAAGCAGTACCTTGCTGCATTATCTGTAAAAATACCCTTAAAATTACCGTCTCACCCCGTAGGCCCTATAATCCGACCTAAAGACGCCCGTCCTAAGATATCACTGACCTGGGCTCCTGGCAGGCGGCCCCCCACCTAGGAGCTGTGAGGCCCGTGGGCCGATGGGAACACCTCCTCCTACGATATTTCAAGTAGTGAAGAACCGGGAGTTCCTCGGAGATTTTCCTAATCCGTCTCTAGATATGTACCTTTGGTGTTCGGGACTCGATTCTATAGGCTCCAACTAATGCCAAACCCACGATGCAGTGGCGGCAATAGCCATGGGGTACCCAACTATTGCACTTTTGTAGAGAATTTATCAAGCAACAAATCCAGTTCCTAGAGTTTTTCTGGTTTTCGGGACTCCTACACTCACAGGTCTCTAGCTCAGGTATGCTCTATATGGGCTGTATTCGAATGTCGTCGCACGCTAGGAGTGCTTATATTTACAATGCCGTAAAAATTGGCGCTATCCGGCCCAGTGTTAGGTCTTTGGAGTTGCCTCGTCTGATGGGGTCCTGCGCCCCTCTCATTATCGTATCCCCTAGTGGGGCTGCCCACTGGTGTGGATCCCCACACTTTCCCAGCGTAGGGAATTCATGACAACACAGGGTAATGCCGGGTTGTTCGCTTTTTCCGGTAACCTCATCTTTACCCTTTGGTACAAAACAGATATCTAAGACCACACGGCATAGCTCGGGGGAGATTCCTGGGCATGTACCCCTCCGGAAAGCAGGTTCCATCTCCTACCCATAAGGAAGACTGCATAAAGGAAAGCTCTGATGTTGCGGAGAATATCTGAAAACACGCCCTTATGGTGATGAGAACACCAATTTATTACCAGTTATGGGATTTTCTTATTATCTAAGGACCGGTGTTTTCTACCACATATCTAGTCTATCTGCACCCACTCATTGTTAGTCTCCCAATCAACCGGCCGCCTGTTGTCACTTGATCGCAGTCCTTGGGGTGGTGTGTTCCCTCCAGATTTCCCGGCTACCGCCCACGGTTCTAGGTGCATGAAGAGTAGGTGTCCATATCACGTCAAAAAAGAGGTTATTTTTCGCACCAGCTGATTCTCCCTGCTGAGTCTACACCTCACCTCGTTTGCCGGCGTAGGGGACCGCTAGAAATTAAGGTTGTTGCATAGGTAGGTTAGAAGTGCAACTCAAATTTTGCTATCCGGTGGGTCCCGGTCCAATTTTTCTATAGTGTTGTTGACTGATAATAGACTCGAGTCTTTCTTGGTTATCATACCTGCTAGTTCCCTATTGGGTATCAAAAACGGGGGTATATAGCTCAGAGTGAAGTTACTGATCCTAGATCGGGTCTCGGGTTCGTGGGTACTGACTTAAATCTCCCATTCGGAGGCTAATACAGAGGGAGGCGTATCCTCAGTATGATACCTCGGTTTCTCGGTGATTCCCCGGAGTGTCAGGCTAGTTTTGTTTTCTGTGGAATTTTGTAAGTTCTGTCGAGCTACGATAATTAGACCGAAAACTTTCTCTGTTAAATACAGTACACTAGTGCGAGCTCCAGACCTTAGGAAAGCTTTCTTTTGTATTTTCCACAAAGTGAGAGATATTTGCTGGGCCGGTTTTCTACCCCTTCTATTTATCCTTCCCCTTCCCGGCCCTTTCCGCCCGGGCCTTCCATATATGTTCCGCGGTTGGGAGGGAGTTTGAAAATATTGGTGGTCCTGGAGCTTGCTTTCACTCTTGAAGATAAAGTTATGCGAATAGGAGTTGAACTCAATATAGTTTAGAATCAGGGATGAATTTCCCCCCTTGCGCGATCCATCCAAGTGGCAGCTAAGGAAAGAATCTTCCTCTGTGTCCCTTTACTGTGTTATATGACCGATATACGCATATGACTTACAGTATCATGTGTGAAATCTTATTATTCGGGAGGGGTAGGGAAACTGGAAGAAAGGAGCGCGACAGACCTGATTAGATCTTCTAGATCGTTACATTGACTTTTCCATTGTGTGATATATTATTATACAATACATAATTAGTCACCATGTATCATTCACAGCATACCCCCAGCCGTCAAAGAACGACCTACCCATCTTATCCATAAACAATAGCATAGGCCAGTGCCATGCGACCTATTAAAAAGGTACAGTAGTTTCGGGATTTACAGCCCCCTCTTTCCGCCCAAGCCACATATCAACACGTAACGCCTCCGTTACTCCGGACTCTTTCCCGGTCTGTTCGGCAACCAATAACCCGAAATAGATAGTTTAGATAATCCTGAGCATACCCCAGCCTCGCGGGACGGCGGTGGCACTCAAAAAATGCCTCATGTAGAGAGGAAATCCGTTTCCCTAGACTTTAGATGGTTGGAGATCCTTGCAACTCTCGGCTGCCCCTGAAGTTGCGGTGTGTAGTACCAGTCCACTGTACGCCTTGGGTTGCTAAGTGAAGAAATTATGGCCCACAAGCAAAAATTATTACTTAAAGATGATTGATTCCCCGTCAATTACCAGTACGTCCCCTCACAGGCCAATTCCTCAAGGCGGTCAATCATGAGGTTCCCGCTCTTCCCATTTCTCGCCCTTGCTACCCTCTCCGCTGCAGATCCTACGCCGAAGGCAGAGAATATTAAAGTATTCCTTTGCTCAGATAGTACCGCAGCATCATACAACCCCCGAAAAACCAATATCCAGGGTTTCGGACACTACCTCGGCCCCTTTTTTACCAGCACTTTCGTAAACCGTGCTAGAGGGGGTCGTTCAACCCGGTCATTCATTAATGAAGGCCTATGGGCCGAATTACTCGGCCTGGCTTCTCCGGGTGACTATGTGATTATTGAGATGGGCCACAACGACAATGGCACACCCGGGACCGGCGGGGATGTCGGTAAGGACCGAGCAGTTCTCCCGGGAGTCGGCGAGGAGACGGTAACTGTGAAGAATGCCAAAGGAGAGGATGAAGTTGTGCGGACCTTCGGAAGCTACCTAGGACAGATGATTAAAGACTCACGGGCTGTCGGAGCCGTACCGGTGCTTTCGGGAATGGTACCACGAATGGAATGGACTAATGGGACTACTCTGCAAAAGACCTGGCCCTTCACTGAGGATTCACGGAAAGTTAGTTTACCTCCATCCCGAATCTTATCAACCGGGCCATTGACGGAATTTAGGTATCCGAAAGCCAAAACGTCGTATTCTTGGATCACACTGCCTACTCTGTTGCTCGATTCCAAGGGTTGGGATATACGGAGGCAAGCAAAATGTTTCCTTCCGACCAAACACATACCAATGCAGTTGGTGCTGAACGTAGGCCTCTCCGATCTTCAAGCAGTAAGCAAGTAATGCAGCAACTAATAATTGATAGTCAATGCGGAGAGCTTCGTTACCTCCATATTGTGTGCTCAGGGACCAGGTGCCGCTCAATTCAAGGAGACATTGAGCGAGAAGGGGAAAGCTACTGGATATGACTGTTAGGGCGCAGCACAGGAACCGTATTATCAATTATGGCCTAACAGGATGTTGTTGTAAATTAGTCTTGTGAAGTACTTATCTAGAAGAGATAGAATTAGGTTTATCAAATGGCCGATTCCTCTGTCCACGGATTCCGCTCGTGCCGATGCCGTACTGGGTAGGGGAAACCCTCAGTATGCTCTCACATCTCGGGTCACCCCTATGCGACGTGCTTACCATTTCCACCCTGATAGTATGCCATGTCCGGTTTCAATATCTGCGTGTGAAACGAGTGAATTCCAACTAAAATGACGACAACCCTGGGGATCTCTGATGCTCTCTGTCTAATTTCAAATTATTCTATAAGGATTTGAGGATGGGGAGCGGGAAGGCTGGAGATATTCTCAAGAGTTGTCGAGTTATTTCTCGTTCAGACTGGGAGGGCGGGTCTTATGTGGCGATTTCTGTTTCCATATCTCCCCACTTCTCAGAACATCCCTGGCATAGTCGCTTGCAGCATCGGTGAGCTTTGACCAAGAGCCGCTCTTCCTACCAGATTTCTGTTAACCCCCCATTTGGAATTCGCTAATAATGCCTATGGCAAGATTATGATAAATGATAAAGGCTTCTTTTGGTACTCTCCTGTCACAGGCTTGTCAGCCCAGCTTATCAATTGTCTTACAACCCCTTCTAGCTCATTCCCTTTTGTGAGCGCCTCTACAAATACAACCCCATTCCCAGGTATGCTTTGCTCTGCGATCCTCCTGCTTTTCTCCTTCGGGATAGCTTCTTGGGCCACCTCAACTCATTAAAACTCATTCCTACAGTGACCTCCGACCCCCACTTCCATGACTGCGAGAAGTACCAGCTCCTGCGCACCCCTCGCGAAAGATTTAGCGCCACATTAAGCCTATGTAGGAGGCACAGTGACAAAATACAATATATGAAAAGAAAAAGGCTAGCGCAGACACCCTTGGTCCAACTTGGCAAATGAAAATCAGGGCCACAGCGCGAGTTAGCAAGTGATTAGTTACTGCAATTGGGGTAACAAATTTCAGGGGATAAATTGATATCTGCCGGGGATCCTGACAGGTCCAGAGCAATCCCTGGAACTCCAGGGCCCCAGGAGCCACAGCCCTCCAATTCAGTTCAACTTCTCCCTTCGCTGCCGCTGCGTGGAATGCTAGAAGTAAGTCACCGGTAGATTGGGAATCCCAGATTTGAGGAAGCCTAGTTACGGCCTTCGCTTTAGCGAGAGCCATTATTTCAAACCCACACGGGGAGGCCAAAAGAATCAGATCTCTATCACTTAGGTCTATTCGGTCCATACGGCAAGAGCCTCCGGGGGCATATTTAATCCCTATCATAGGCCTAGCCTTGAGTTTCGAGTGCAAGTCCTCCCAATAGATACATCTGTCACGCGAAGTACAATACTCCAGAGCAAACACCGCATCGTTCTTCTTATCATCCACGTGATGGTTATATCCATCTGCCGCTCCTGCAGTCCGAGTGAGGTTGTTTCCTGGTCGGCTAGTGTAGCGCGACCTTGGCGACAGAGGAAGGCCACCCACCAAGGAACGTAGAAATCCAGCTCGCAACAGGCCCTCCACCGCGCAGTAAAATTCTTTGGATAAAGTTGGAACTGAATGAAGAAAATGGAAAAGACCGACAACGAGCCTGGGGACCAATTGCGCACCCGAACCCTCCTAAACATGTTCCGGAATACTATCCATCAATGAGCTTCTGTTTTATAGAAGGTTAGAGCATGTCTTGCTTGTTCTGGGAGCAAATAAGCTCCGAAATCTCACGTGTCAAAAATCCTAGATCTAATGAGGTAAGAACTCTAGAGTGTGCTAGGAAGTCATGACAGAAGGCCCGTGTGATACGACATTTGGAGAAGCGACATTATTTTGGGAATGGGTATCCAAGAACTTGGTCGTGCCCAGGAGGTATCATATATTTCTTTTATAGTGAAGATCGTACTTCATGATATGCTAGGAGGAATCTTGTTTCACGTGACTCATTTCTCATAGCTAAATTATAGCAATTGGTTAGGAAAAAAACAAAGGACCGCCTGCGAAGTATTAGTGTCTAGTCTTCCAAGTTCCTCTGTTAGAAGGAGCAGCGCACAGTAGCAATATAGTATTACTTCCCTCAAGTTACCGAACGGTATGAACGTCCTTCTGGGTGGCAACCCCGGTTCCCCAGCACGGGCCATATTTGAGAGGACATCAAAGACAGGTTAAAGGTAACCTCCACCATTCATGAAAAGTTAGAGTTTTGTAAGGGCGATACCTCCGAGAACCGCGCCTATTGAGTTTAATTGCAAGGTGTGAATGTTACATACAACCTCAAGTGCGCAATCGAGCGTTTTTGCCGCGGCTACTACAAAGTTGATATCCCCAGATCAGACCGGAAAGCGGAGCGAAAGGCGGGACCGATGTCAAGTAGGCTGAAGAAAGTGACAGACTAATTGCTTTAGTCCCTGATTTGTTAACACATACACTAGAGTGTGTGAATATTTACACATCCCCTCATCCCTGGGGTGTAGAGCCCGGAAGGAGTATTTTTTTCGGTCCCAACTACGAGTATTTTGGGGCGGGATAACGAGTGATCCCGCCCTCGGAGTTGGCTTAGGGCGTGTTCGGCATGTCCAACATTATTTTTTATCATGAAAGCTACAAAAAGAATATTATATTATAAAAAGAAATATAATCATATTTTTGGAATTATGAATATTCGGTATAGGCAGGCGTGAAAATTATGATATTAAACACATATCATACAAGTTCGCTGCATTGCGTTTTTTTTTCGATAGCCCCAAGAGTAATGCCATTAGGTTTACAGTCATATGCATTATTAACTACTGTTGAGGGAAAGAAATAAAGAAAAACTATCGCTATCCCATAGATTGTAGTGGGCCACCCCAAGAAGGGCGCTAATCAAAACGGGACCATTACGAAGCCCACTAAACCAGTTTGACTAGTGTCATATCTATACTGTATGGGCCTGTCGATTGATACCTGAGACCTAAACCCTGCTGATATACCGTATCTGGGTAATGCGGTGAGTAAATCTAGGTATGCACTGAAAGTGGCCCGCTCTCCAAAAAGAATGCGGTTTTGGATACCGTAACATAAGAGCGTAAGGTTTGAGAGGGAATATTTACCGTATTGTAGCAGTCTTCATCACGCTAATGCAGGAACACCCCTGCTCTCCGGAACGCTAAAAGTGGGCCACTTTTTCAACAGACAACAGTATGGGATAATAATAATATTATTATACCTTTTTCCTTCTTCTAAAACTAAACCCTCACTACTGAAAAGGGATAGATCGGGGTCAGAAAACAAAGTACCCAAAACAGGTAGACTTCACTCACTTACCAATTGAACAGGCAAATCCAGCCTTCAGGCACAAAAAAGATTTCTGAAAGAGGTCCGCACAAATTAAATTGATGCAAAGAAAAAAAAGAACAAACACAAAGGTAAATTCCCAAACAAAGGTACAAACTTCGTAATTGTATGTTGTCTTCGTCTTTCATCCATAGGTTCGCTCCTCAATAGTCCAATGTTCTTCGTCCCCCGTTCACTTAACTGATAGGGAAGAGAGGGAAATCCCCTTTCTCCCTCTCCAGTCCACAGAACATCACTATGGCCAGTCACAATCAACCCTAACAAATCAAACAGAAACCTAACTACTATTACAGAACCAAACCCAAGTTTTAAACAAAAGAAAACAAACATATTTTTCCCCCCACAGTACCTGTGATACTCAATAATTTGCAAACTGGTTAATATTTTCACATATCTTTAACCAAAGCAGTGCACCCTACAGACACCCTACAGAGGGTGAAAGGAAAACTCCAATTTTGCAAGCTCTATGCCAGTATCCTACAACCCTCAAATGCTGAAGAACAAAAATGAAAAATGGCACACACTATCGTACACCCACAAGATAATGGCCAACAGACTAGTCACCACTAACAGGAAGGCTGAGGTCTGGCTCCCCACTAGGGGCAACCATAGAGAGCATTTACAAAAGATAACCTAGGCCCTGGTAAGCCATCGGTTTTCCTATCCCGCTGGACAAGCCCACTGCCTCTGCGCCTGCGGAGCGTGGCTGCAGTTATTCTAACGCAGAATAGCATACAAGAAAAGCTCTTAAACTGGAAATATTGCTAAAGCGGGCGTGTTTTCTTTCTCCACTTTATGCCTTTCACACAATTTCTAAATGGGCAAACCCGTATGCAATTATTAAGCCACGGGTGCCAGCCATACTTGCAAGAGCGCGGGAAATTGTATATAAATTTGGAGGCTTCTGTACGTTACAACTTAGGTGAACTCTGCTATTAAGATTATATCTTGCTGAGATGGTAAAATTCTGCATTTGTGAAAAACTCGTCGTATCAACTTACAGGGCCACTCTGCTTTGCTTCTGCGAGATTTCCACAGCTTGTCACTTGGTATCTCACCTAGCTATAGCTTCCACAATCTTCCTCTTGTCACTGTAGTCTGCCCAGATTTTATTGTGGTCTCTCTATACCTCTCCAGTTGCGTAGCTAACTTGGCTGAGATCGCAGTGCTTATTCTAGCTCGAATTTTGCGATCTAGGGCGCAGGGAATTCGGGAAAATAGGTATTCATGAGACACCTGGTTTTTTGGCTCTTAGATTAACTTCCCCTCCCCACTTCCCCCAGCCTTCGATTCACCGCAATAAGTTACTATCGTATGCCAGGTGGGGCTGCATATTCTGTAGCTATTTGATTTACATCATAAGGATATTCCTGTCCCATCATTGGGAATGTGGCTCAGAGGCTCTGCGGTCGAGCACCCGGCGGTAGCAAGGAAGGATAGGTAGTGTCACTCTAGTCCAAGAACAGTGGTGCCCCAGAAGCCAGGTTTCTTCCCTTCCAGATCCTTCCTTTATTTTATCTCACGCACTTGGCCTACAGCTCCATCTACCGAAATCACTATTCTCGGGCATCGGGCATGGTAAGCTATACATTTCGAAGTAGCCATCATTTTTAGCTCTTAGGCTTGTGCAAAAAAATGACAACAAGACACTCGGTCGATACTTAAATCGACCCAATAGAGCAAAACCACAATATTCCCAACGATCTTCGGCAGCATCGAGGGATATAC
The DNA here is from genome assembly GCA_900010015.1 of Tuber aestivum. Lineage (NCBI taxonomy): Eukaryota > Fungi > Ascomycota > Pezizomycetes > Pezizales > Tuberaceae > Tuber > Tuber aestivum. Next base: position 319,596 of record LN891042.1, read on the forward strand.
CCCGACCGTAATCAACCAAACAAGAAACTGCGGGGAAAGCTCGAGCCAAACTAGATGTCAGGAAGCGATGTGCTCGAACATCTCAGCACCTGGGTGAGATGTTGCAACCCCCCTACAAGTGCCCAAATAGGAGCTCGTATGGTACGGTAATCTGAATTTGGTGCAAAATTCTGGTCCACATTTCGGCAGGATACTCGCGCAGCCGAGTTGAAGCCGCGCTCTGTGACAGCCTTGGTTATTTTCTAGCCAACCATAGAGCAGCCTACCTTTTTGCGTAATCGGCCTACTGATCAATTTCTGTTTATGGGTGCGCGAGTTCTCCCTCGTCACCCGGCTCGGTGTTGATCTCTATGGAAAAATCACCTACCATAATCGACGAAATGGATTGAACTAAACAAGGCAAAGCACTACTCAGAAAACCTCTCTCCTCCGACTACACTAGCCAAATACTCGTGCTCGGGTTGCAATGTGGCTCGGAGCCCCGTTTTTACTCTCCAAAAATTAGATGAACCTGGATCAGCGATCGAGTTATCGTTATGGTCGATCCCAATCCCACCACTACCGCCACTCTGCTAATCAGGATGGTACCCCCGCCACCCGTCAGGTGGACTAATCACCGAAGTCTAATAGCACCTAATATGAGGCATACTCCCGCACTAGTAGCAGGTTATTGTGATTTCGTTGAAAAGAGGGTGAGGGGGAAAAAAGAACTTACGGTATCTGGTGACCCTCCTGATGCGTGGTTTACACAAGCACTCTCACTACTATGACAGTATTGATCGTCAATCACAATCTCTCCTACTTCTTTGAATGGGGCTTTATGGGAGATGTCCTAAATTCACCCGCGCCAATTGAGAGAAGGGTTTCCCCCCAACTTAATCATGTGTACAGTAGTGGTACGATAATCACACTTTGCTACCGTGCTTAGGGCGTACTGTGGTTATCCCGAATCTTGGCCTATTAGTTGGGATTACTACTTGTGTAGCCTTTTTTTTCCACAGTTACTCTGCAAATCTTCTCTAATTTTAAGGAGAGGGAAAAAGTCTGTCAAACCCTCGCCCGCTGGCTGGAGAGGAGCCCGTTCTATGATTGGTCCATCGGCAGCTGGGCCAACCAGAGGGATTCGGCTTGCATACCATTTTTCCACTTGTTAGATTCCGGGGCGGCAGATACGGCTGAGACAAAGTAAGGCGCGCCGCGCGCAAACAAGGTGGGCTTGGTGCCTACTGGGCATCGGTAGTTGGTTTTGTCGAATAAGGACTTTAGCTGGCTTTTTGGGGAGCCAATGTAAACTATATGCACCCAACACAGGTTTCAATGACCATTGCTACGAAACGCTTAACGTCTCACGTGAGTGCATGAGAGTTCCGGGCTAAATTCCGGTATGCTACCTTTCCTGAGTAGGTAGAATTATCGTACATCTACTTTTATATCCATTTACACCCCAGGCTTCCACCGCACAATCAAGACCTCTCCAGGGCCATCCCTCCTCTACCGGTAAAACAAAAAGGCCCGGCAGCTGCGGCTCATCGAGCTTCATCGAGCGAGCCTGGGTTCAAGCAAAGAGAGACCAAGATCTCTTGCTAAAGTCAAATGAATTGTTTCCAGCCGCTGAAGAAAATCATTGGACGTCACTCGCAGACGCCTCATTGGCCAACTCATCTGCTAATGGGAGCATCCCCTGGATGTCTCGCTACCAGAGAATCTGGATTAGCAGACATGCCGTGTCCGAGGTAATTTCCCAACTCAGCATTGCATATTCTGAGACCTGGGCCAGCAAGGCGCAGAATAATATGCTTTTTTCATTGTTGCCATCTCTCCGACATGCTACCTCCCGAACGGGCTAATATATCACTACCGGTGCTCGAGTGCATCCCTTTATTGGCCCAACTATTGCAAAGAAAAACTACATGCAAGGTCCTACGGCCCTCTGATAGGCTCTAAAACCCCCGAGCACGCCCACCAATCCAAAAAGATCCAGGATACAGTGCTGGTAAGTGCCCGTACGCCGAGGCTGTAGCCTGCAAAAACCTTCCCCAATACCGCTCTAAAAAATTTGGACAGCCACCATACTGTAGAGACTCTAAAGGAAGAAAACCCACCTCTTATCAGAAATGGTCATTTGTACCCCAAATAATCTGAAGATCCACTGCCCCCCTAGCCCGTTGAAGCATTCCGATCCGAGTCCTACCAAGGGCCTGTACAGTATTAGAATCCACGCGTTACGCCATTTAGAGTGCCGTAAGTGAACCCCCGAGTCATACGTGTTGAAGCACAGCACTCTACCACTTGGCTTTGGAGCACTGAGGGGGTGGCTGCTTAATGTACGATCCTTTCCAACAGACTTAACCCATGCAGGAGCCTGTTGTGGTCGGATATTATTTTTTGATGTGTAGAATTTCCGTAAAAAAAAAGTAAGAATCGGTCACTCCTCCAGCCAGGGAAGCGGTAAATCGTGGATCCATCGTAGAAAAAGTGGCTGGGGGTTCCTCTGACCCCTCTCTACCGCCAAAAAAAAAAAAAAGAGGAAGGATTCCCATAGCCCTTAGGCATTGATATAGCTATAGACACCAAACTTTAGTAAGTACGATAAAATCTAAAATCTCCTCATTTATGCCTACCCTAAAGTACTCGTACCGTACAGTACAGTACAAAGTTACTCTTCGCGCAGTCAATGCTTCTATACGTCAAGTGAGACGTGGATGTGTGGGGCGCTACCCGAGTAAGGCCGTGTGCTGTTAGACTTGCCGCATTTCTTCCCTCGACATACACAACAGTGGGCATCCTGAAGCTCCATTGGTTTTGTCGGGGACCCCTGACCTCTTATATGTATCATACCAGAGTGCTTGGATGCGGTAAAGTTCGCGCAGTGTTTGAGTGTAAAAAACATAGGAAACTAAGAGCGTCAACTTATGAATAGCTTGGCGGGGTGACAGGCCGCCGGGCAAATGCAGGAGTCTTAGTGTGAAAGCTGTTCTAAAACCAGCAACTATTGCATACCACCCAGACCCAGGAAAAAAGACCAGATTTTTAGTGGTACCCAATAGCAGCCCTTCTTAAAGACGCTCCGGTATTACGGGCACTCAAGTCTTTGTCTGGGAAGAGGGTACGGCCACCTGTAAGTGCATGAGGATAACTAATATTTCTTAGTGTAGTAACAACTGGCGGCTCTAGAGACCCGAGGAGACCAGCCCAGTATGCCCCAGAAGCAGGAAGTGCATGGAATCGTACCTGAAGGAAGCCAGTCCTCATTGGGACGCTGCGATTTCGCATCCAGAGCCAAATCCTAGCGATCTCGTTGGCCCAGGACCTTGTCAGAATCACATCCAGGGACATTTCAAAAGTCTCTATTACCCGTAGTTGGGGTTTTCTTCCAGACAGTTGTTCAGGGCAGCGCACTACCACTAGTGCCACAATGTCACCCCGCCTCAAGCACTCGTATGGGTGGTAAAATCGTGTCTGGGAGTATGTTCTTACGAGCCTTCCGTCCGTTGTGAATCTAGATGCGCACATGGGCTCACAGACGCCCGGTTCTTAACCTAGTATTTTATAAGCAGCATTGCTAGATTTAGCATGCCATGAGCATTCGTGATGCTCTGATTATTTCATCGCCCGAGCTACGCACCTAACTAATTTTCCGGCATTCGACACGATGTTATACACTAACGTATTCCTTACCATAGTTTTTTTTTTTTCGTTATTATGGACACAGCACCCGAGATCCAACTAAAGTGCAATGGCCTTGGCTATAAGGTCTAAGCATAAAAAAGGGGCATAGTACTGTACTGTAGAGAGCAGGGGTGCTGATGTTAAATTTTGAATAGTAAAATCGGTTTTGGCCAGGCTATTGAAACAGAGATCCCGGGATATAATACATAGATAGCAGTTTGGGGGAATACTAAGCTGTCTTTTTTCCCCTTTTACTCTTTCCTTGCTATTGTCAGTGGAATTTGTAAATGTTGATTTTTGTAGGGGACGCACACCACAACACTAGCTATTGCCTTGTTCACATTTTCTGTCATCTGTCTTATAGTGCCTTCAGTATTTCTAGTCAATATATGTACAGTAGATATCTGTGGGGCATGCGCTCTAATATGCAGATGAGGTCTTTTCCACACCACTCAACTTAAATACTAGCCATTGTAACACTAATTGTAACAGTATCGTGGGTGCGGAAACTCTTGAAGGGAATTTTTGAATTTTTAGTGTTGTAAAAATGTGAGAGAAGCGCAAAGACAAGTCTTGATAAATGGTTCCGGGAGACAACGAGTGCGGTGGATAAATATATTCGCCACGTGCCTTATCTAAGGACACATCGCAGCCAAAAAGTGCACCGGAATTTTCTTGTCAGACTCGCTTGACGAATATAAATTTATCTATCGGCCGCCCTTGTAGAGTTGGGGCCACTTTTTTTTATATGGCCACCATGACAATTTTTGAGGTAACGGCAACCGTAAAGCTCCTGTCTATACTTCAGAAACCTCTTTTTTGTTGTCAAGAAAACATAAAAAGGGGAAACAAAAAATACAAGGCGCAAGTATCATGCCTATGATACCCAATGGCTCCAAAGCCGTGCACCTTTCAAACATCCCACAGAGAGCAAAATGAGAACCCCAATCTTGCGAGTTCTATGCCAGTACAATACAAGCATCCTACCACCCCCAATTGAGGAAAAAAAAAAATTTGAAAAAAGTACGAGCCTGGCAATAAAAGAAGCGCAACCCCCCCGTTTTCCATACAAAACACCAAACTCCAATATGTGCCTTTCTAGCAGCAAAGAATGAGAATAATCTTGTAAAAAAAAACTGGCAGAGAGTTTAACCCAGATATCCATATAGTTGAATTTCAGGCTGCAGGAATCTTTCTGCAAAAGGTGAAAGTCCCAATTCTAAATGGGGGGTCAAAATCCATGGTAAGGCAGCCAGTTTGTATGGGATTTTGTATAGAAATAGACCAATCTAGTTTCATGTCCCTAGACTAGCATCCGAGACTGTCGATAGAAAATTGAAAATTTCATAATATTAAGCTCCTTATAGATGTCTACCACATCACCAGAGTTTGGGGGGCATGATTTGTTATGGTTGCTTCTGGCAGCTAATTGAAAATCGGTGCTTTGTACGGAAAATGGGGGGAGGGGTTGCGCTTCTTTTGTTGCCAGGTTGGTACTGTACGGTACACGCCATCATACTCGAGTACTGTACCTCAAGTGAGGTCTAGGTGTGGGGCCGCTAAGGTTGTGCGCAGTTAGACAGACTGTACTCATTCCCTCGAGTCTCGACATACAGGCCACTTTGGCTTTTCAGGAGTAGGCTACGTCTCAAGTTCGCGGGCTACCGGTATTTCACTGCGTCCACAAAAAAAATCGGAAACTAGGAGCGCCAACACAAGAGAAACTTGGTGGGGCGAAAGGCTACCAGCACCAGCAAGGTACAGGACCCTAGCATAGAAGCAGTTCTAGAAAGAGCAACTATTGCATACCACCCAGATCTGAGCAAGGAGACCAAATACTAATGGTATCCAATAACAGTCCTTAAAGACCATTCGGCAGCGTTTTGCTACAGCTCAACTTACATGCCAGCTTCGGGAATTCTGTTTTGGCCACAATTCTCACTGGCAGAATGGCAGGTGCTATCAAGATATGCTTTTTTTTTTTCAAAATACTCTTTGGTCAAAGGGATTTGAGGTCCAGCAAAAAAAAGAGTCATTAAAAAAAATGGTATTCTTTAAAAATAATGGGTTTCCAAACAGGGTCTCAATATCTCTTGGTGCCGCGGCAACTGTTGCATTATTCGAATTAATGTCAAGTGAGGCTCCCTATCAACGACTTCAGCAACTTGAAGAGATATCCCCAATGACAGTTGTTCGCGGCGCTGCGCTGCCGCCGGTGGCGCGATTCCACAAGATGTTAATCACTTTCCTGTGCCCCCCAAGACAGGTACCGGGTATCAAGGGTAAGTCAAACTCCCTGTAGTTGGCCCAGCAGGCACTCGGCCACTCAGAGGATGGGATTCTGTCTAACCGCTCGACAAGAGTTCGACAGATTCATGCTTACACCCTAAGCACATACAGTACCTGGGCGCTCGAATTAGTAGCAAAAAAATGTCGGGAGGAATATAGTATATTGATGCGTGCCGTCTGTTGCGAATATAAATGCACATAAATGAGCCCGCAGATGCTTGGTTCTTAACCAAGCATCTCTTGAACGGGTCTGCCGATGATAACATGCCATGAGTATTAGTGATGCTCTGCCTATTTCATCGTCCGAGTTGTGTATGTGAATCCTCGGCATTCGACACAATTTCACACCCCAAATCCAGACAATCACATTTTTTTCAATGACCACGGACACAACACCAGGGATCGTGGCTGGAGTAGGATTGGCTTCAATATAAGGATCAGCCATAAAAAAGTGGTGCAAGTACCGCACTGCATCCCATTTGCACAAACTACAGAGCAAGGGTGTTAATGATGATCCTAGTTAAAGTTAGCTATGTTGCATCCAGCTCGGCTGGGAACACAAGTCCCCATCGCTATTCAATAACAGGTGGGGGGGGATATTCTTCTGAGTTTTTTCTTCTTTTTTTCCTTTGATTGTGTTGAGTTGCAGGCTGAGAGCCCGATCCATCGGTTGGGTTTGGTCAAAGTTGTCCGACACAAGAGAAAATAGAAATCCTCTCAGGGCCATATTTCAGGGCACAGTATGCCACTACTACAAAGATTCTAGCTTGCACAATAAAAGCAGCTGAGCAAAAGTTCTGGTCATTGGACCGATTTACCCCTAAAATGTGCAAAAACCCCACTCTTCAACTGATCGTAGCTCATCCAGAACTGAATCTCTCCTCCCAAATCTGTGATCCTACAGTCATTATATCTCATTCTTAATTCGAAGCGTACCCATTACCAACTGACGATCTTAGACGCTTCCAAAGTAGTGCTATCATACTATCACTTTAAGAGTTATCATTACTGTATGATACCAGTTTACCAGGACAGTTTCCCCAGCAACACCTCATAACAATATCGTGATCCCTCATAAACTATAACTTCATGAGGAAGGATCTACAGACCCTATGGATAGTTCGAGGATAATCTTTACATGCACATCATTTAACTGCTTTGATGTTTTTTTTGAACGTTCCCCCCATAGGTTTGGTGCAGGAGCCTTGCTAAAAACTCTTCAAATCAACGAATCTTCTGTATAAATGTTCCAAATCGCCCAAATGTTTTTCCTCTCCAGTACCACATCATTATTTTATGCCTAACTCTTTGTACCGGTATCTATTGGACTGCTGGGACTACAGGAAATGTGCCGTCCCCGTCGGTGTCCGAGACACAGGTTTATTATAGTGCCAGCTGATTTCGTTGATTACCGGTATCCTACTCCAAATTCGCTGTTTTCTAAGCTTCAGACCTTAATCAATAATAGTTGCACCATCGCACAAGTACTGTACCCGGGTACCAAGGGTAAATTTAAGTCTATCGAACTCCCTCTAGTTGGCTCAGTGGGCACTCGGCGACTAAGAGGACGAGTTTTTCTCTAGCCGTTCGGCAAAAGTTCGACTGGCGTTTTTCCTTCACCAAAATTAGCGTAGATGGCCATGACAGCTACAGAAAAAAAAGAAAGAAAAAAAAAACACGGTTACACTCATAGTAATTTCAACGAATCAGCCAATGTTCGACTGACTTTTTTCTTCTTTTGTTATAAAACTTATGCTCACGCCCGAAGTGCATACCGTGCCCATATCATTTTTCCCGGTTGGTCGGGCTGCAAAGTGCTCCCTGCCCCTTCCTCATGCAAGGTAAAACACACTTTCGGGACAAAGTAACTTACCCGGTGATAGCCATCATGCTTGGTGACAGGTGGGATAGCATAAGAGGGGGAATGTGCAATGGAGACGTGGAAGGTCAATGTTTTTAAGTCTTAAGTAGATATCCGCACTCGCGCGGCCGAGCTGAAGCCAGACACTTTGCATAGATCCCCACTCCTCCACCCTCACCCTTTGTCCTCTACCCTCTGGGCACATTACTTAGTGAGGTAAAGTAAATGCTCCGCAAAAGCCGAAACTCCTTTCATTGGCCCAGTGCCGGGAACGAAGATTTTGCCTCAGAGTTGCCACTGAGACGAGAAGCTTCGACAAACTCTCTGAACGCACCACATCCCCAAGTTGATTGTCATATTTTTAGTCTATAAATAGCGAGGGCAGGGTAGATCCCCTGGTATTTAACAAGTAAAGGAAAGGGAAGAACTGTGGTATGTGGAACCCCGACCCGAAGCCGCAAGCAAAGTATGCTACATGTATACACAACTCTATGCACGCAGTGCATCCGCCATGCTCACGCCACCCAGAAGTCTAAAGGAGAAAAATAATTAAGGAAAGAAAGTGCAATAAACGCCCGAACGCCGAAGCAATCCTCCAGAAGATCCCAAGCCCGAAAGCAAAGCCAGTCGATAAATCAGGCCTACGGCTTTTCCCCAACATGATTGTAACCAGGATACGCCCGTTTTGTATTCTCGATTGCAGCCAACTTTTCCGCGCTCCTAAGACCCCGCTTCTTGCGTTGGTGCTGAACAAAGCAGTACCAGAATATCAGAGCTAGGGCGATAGTACATAGGGCGCCGATGACCACGCCGGCAACTTGGGCGGGAGTTACCTTACTGTGAAGAAAAGGGATTCAGTAACTTGCAACTATGGCTGGGCTGGTGAACGAGGGGAGGCTGGATGGATGAATTGATGGACGGATGGATGGATGGATGGATGGATGGAGGGACCTACTTTGAAGCGGTATTGTTATTTTCGCCCACGTCATTACCATCACCACCGCCGCCGCTGCTATTCGGGTTGGGATCTGAAGCTCCTCTTGCCACGAGTTTGACGCTAGTGCTCTCGGTGGTGGCGGGTATGCTGGCAGGCAATGCAGATACCGCCGAGAGGGTTTGCAAGATGGTGATGAGTAATGCTAAGAGTACTCTTGAGATCCACGTCGAGAACATTACGAACACGTAATAATTAGGTTGTTAGGGGTGCTTTTAAATATTTGACAAATTGAAATTCGAAGGATGTGTTGAGCAGCACCTGTACCGCTATAGATTAAATGTACGTAGGAAATGGGGTGAATGAATTGATAATGAAGAAGGATGGGGATGGGGTTAGAGGAATAGGCCATTATATACAATACTTGAGAGCCCACACATCCACTTATATCGGGATGCACTTCTCCGCCGCAGGAGAAGGACCTGCTAGGATGATCTGATCCAGCTGAGCAGTGCACCGATTCTCCTCCATACTGCACACCCAACGACGACTTTGGGGCTACCGGTGTGCGCACCTACGAGCCTGCGCAATGGCGGGTGGAAGACCAGGCCCCCAAGCTTTGACCGCCACCCAACCAATCCAAAAGCCACCAGGGGTAGGTAAACCAAAGAAAAACGAGAAAGGAAAGAAGATCTACCGGTACGAGAGAACCCTTTTAACTAACTCAATCTTATCCTTGCTATATTGAACTCAACCGGATCCTGAGTACTCGAGTATACTCGAGTATAGGGCCAAGCACAAGAATGCTCTTGCGTAACATAAACAGCGGAAAAACAACGAGGGGCTCTCGATGGTCCGAGCTACAGGTACAGTACACTACTCGAGAAGCTGAATGAGACAATGGCATAATTCTTCGTGCAAGCCCAGGCCGGAGCGGGCTCGACTGCGCAAGGAGTGAATGTCTGCGTCTGCAGAAACACAGAGCTGTGCTTTTCACTCAGTCTGGTGCAAAAACAGCCAGAACCTCTCCCCCACCCAAGGGCCCCCGAAAACCCGGCCACTCCGAAAGACCGGCAGCGCTGGGGGCAAGACCTTTTCAAACCAACCCCAACCGCAATTCCGCAGGGAGCCGCTTTGCAAAGCCCCCAGCCGCCTTTTTCCAGATATTACCTCACTAACGAGTCCGAGATCGACGACCGGGATCATATACAAGCGCCCCATTTGGTAAAGATGTGCAACACCTTGAATTGTTCTACTAGTGCAAGTCCTGTTGTACAGTACAGTCGCGCCACGCTATCCCGGACAGCCAAAGCCCAAAGAATCTATCCTGTAAGACACGTTATCCGGGATAGCGGATCAGAATCTGGTGTAGATAGATTTTGAACCCACGGAATTTCATACGGGACAGCGAGGTATCCGTATTATTAAGAGCCGGGATAGCGAGTCCTGACAGCACTGTACTCACACTGGTACAGTACCTTCTAGAGGGGACTATCCCAGATTCAAAAAAAATCCTGGATCGGATGCAATGTTTTCGTTGCCCTAGCTCAAGTGCAAGAAATTCGGTGTCCCAGCGTGTTGCAACGTAGCTGCCATACTAGGACCGTTCCCTCAAGTTGGGGGTGGGGGGTAACTGACCATTATACTGTATTTGCACGGTATAGCACACTAGATCAACTAGACGCACTCCCTTGGTATACGTCCCTTTTCCCCCACAGTGGGAGATTGAAGAGTTAAATCTACGGTGAAGAGATGTACCTTCTCCTTAAGCAAGGCAGAAAAACACTACTGTTCCACCTGTTTTCTGCCTGCTGCGCAATGTTTAGCGAGGCCCAGTGATCGACTACAGGTAGACTCCCCGCCCCCTCCCAACTCCCTGTTTTTTTTTCCTTTTTCTAGTATACATGAGGCTCCGCTGCTAAGATCTCTTTCAATAAGTCACGATACCTGTACTTGCGCTCCGACACTTGTTCGAACGATGCCCCGCAAGAGGGACACCAGAACCGAAACGAGCTTTACTATGGCTCAGGTAAACAAGCGATTAGAAATGCCAGATCATCCGCCCAGCCCTTCGAAGCCCAATTGTGAAAAATGCCTACGAGAACCGTGCGCCGATGAAACTTGCCACAACAGTGGGCGAAGTGCACTACGGCAGCTACAGTAGCTAGAGTGTGGTGCCGCTGCGTGGTCGATTGATGGCCCGTGCCAATCATACTTACCATTATCCGGGGGAGACTCCCGGTAGCGTGTCATCCCCAAGATCTCGGAGAATCTAGATTTCACTTATGACATGTATGAGACCTTACAGCGTGTACAGCCACGTCCGCAAAGCCCCCCGTCCCTTCCCTGTCCCCCAAAAACAATGCTCATCAACAATAACATAACAGCAAGAGCCCTCCAGACAGCCGTCTCCGGATATGCCTCTAGGGGTATTGTAGACGTTTTCTCTCAATTTGTTTTACCAAATACAGCAATGGAAAGAGAGGACTAGCGATGTGTCTCCATGGGCTAGCGAAACTTGGGAGGGCACCGGAACACTACAGATGCGGCTATACTATACCCTATTTCAGAGGTCTGCCCGCTCACACCGCATCATACACATCCAACTATGTAGTATTTGCTTCATCTAAGCAGCAAGGAGCAGGAAGAGAACAGAATCCCAACTGGGCGGAAAGTACATATACCCTTCCAACCCCCCCCACTTCACCCCATCTGCATATCCCCTTCCCTAGCTCTAACTATAATACCGGCAGCTGCACTTCTCCCGCCGCCGACGCCGGACCACCCAACTCCTGTGCCTCTCGGCAGCCGTGGGGGCCCACGAGTGACGGTCTATGACCTCACCGTGGGGCTCTAGGAACACCGCGAAAGTGTCTGTCTGAATCGGTGCACGTGCATACAATACCCTGCATCCGCGCAACAAACCCCTCCACCGAACAAAGGAAAAGAGCAGCTGAGGAAAAAACACGTATAATGGTATTATTATAAACGCGAAACAAGTCACCCATCTTCAATCCGCACTTACCCGGATAGCTCTAAAGTCGTGTCGGGTGCTATGTCGGGAACCTGGGTACGCTGGTGGCAAACATTTGGGTACGAAGAAATATTGAGCCACTACGCACTTAAACAAGCCTGACCTCTGTACTAGGACTCAAAAACACCCTCTCTGCGTACCTAGCCTTACGACATAGCTGCCGACACGACGTAGCACCCGACACAACTTTAGCTGCTGTCTGACGCCAGAGGGGGGGGGGAATGGAAATATGGAAAAAAGAAAAAAAGAAACAGAGCTTGAGTTAAACTAATTGGTATTTTAACCCGACCAAATACTAGTAGGGCAACTTCCACGGGGAGGAGGGACTGTGCTTTGGTCTGGTCCTACCAGCGATATTCTGGAGGGGGGGTGGTGGGATCAGGGGGAACACGCGACGCCAGTTGTTATGGTGTATCATATGTACTGTACCGTGCAATACATGACCTGGCGATATTTTGGAAACGGGAAGACAACAGTGTTTAGGCGACGATCCGGCTCGGGGAATTAATCACTTTGAGACATGAGAGAAAAAAGCGCACTGCAGCGCATAGTATATAGAACGAAGCTGTTATCCCGCGTTACATTAATCACGGAAGTTGGAAGTGCACCAGGAAAGGAGCCTATCGAAGTTGTGGAAATTTCGGATGCTTCTAATAACGCTAATTTGGAGTTGGATTGTTTGTGTTAAGACATGTACCCTACTTCGCGGAAGCATGCGAGAGGGGTCAAACAAGGCTGTAGCACCGTGCTTAATTAGGATTGGTGGCGCACGAGGGCGGCAACTGGAGATGCTGTTTCCCAGGACCAACATCAGAAGTTTTGGAAAGCGCAAAACCGCAAGGGGTTCTCTGATTCACATGTACGCGATGCCACACAAGTTATCCGACGTCATTCCTCGAGTGATTGGATATGAAGATGATTATTCTCTTCGAAAGATAAAAATAAGAGTAGAGTGGAGCAGAATCACGTTCAAACCTGCGTTGGGCAATTCCTCAACCCCGTTTCCATAATACCGCCTACAATCCTAGAGCTTTAGCCTCCAATTCAATGACATCGTCAAGGGTTTCGTCCAAGGGGGCACCCTTCGGCTCCCATCCGAGAAACTTCCTAGCGCGCGAGGCCCAACCGCGGGAATTTGTGCCCCAGAGGATGTGACCAAAAGGGTGGTGCTTGATAACCTCCTCGTTAGGCAAGGAGATGACCTCGTCCGTCTTCAGGTAGCCCTTAGCCTTAGCTTTCTTTGCGATTTTCTTGGCAAGTTCGCCCCAGGTCTTCCATCAATGTTAGCTTAGCCATTAAAGCTGAGAAGGGGAACTAACGTGCTCGCCGTTCTCAGCAAAGTAGTACCCTTCTGGCCCCCATGTAGTCTTTTTGCCGTCCGGCCGAGCAGCTTCTTCCGTCAGGAGAAGATAGAGGTTAGCGAGATCCTGGACATGGACGTTATTCCAGATGGTCGCCCCATTGGTTACCTGGAAGGCCTGGCCACACTTCAAAGTGCACCTGGTCAATTCGGGTACCTGGTTGCTACGAATGCTTCCTGAACCGGAACCAGGACCGTAAATTGTGGGCGGGCAAACAATGGCGGTTTTGACGGTGTCGGAATTTGCTCCAATAACGATAGAATCCACATCTCTGTGTAGATGGCCAGATTCTGGCAATGAGGTGATTTCCTGGACGTCGTCAATGTCGTCGTAAATCTTGTCTGAAGCAGCTTTGCCGAATTCTGAGGCAAGGTTGAGGTTGGCCAGAATTGCGGATCCGGAGGTGTGGATGAGGTATGATGGTGTCGTGCGCTTTCCGAGGCCGGCGACAATTGACTTTGCCGAGGCGACGTGATCGCAATCCGCAAAGTGGAGGACAATATCTGCCTTTGAGGACTCCTCCTCGATGAGAGGGCCAGAGTCGAGGTCTCCAGAAATGATCCTAACGTTGGGATACTTTTTGGTTACGGCAACGGCTTTTTCTGGGTTCCGGACAAGAGCGGCGATCTCATACTCAGGGTGAGCCTTTATGATGACGTCGAGTGCTGTGCCCCCAATGTAGCCGGAAGCTCCAGTTCTAAGCCAAAAATCAGCAAACACCCACAATTGAGACAGGAAGTTTATCGGGAAGACCCACGCAAAGATCTTAGGAGCCATTCTATGGATTATTCGTCTGAAGGAGATGATATTGGGATGGTTTAACGGTAATTCGGTGATAAAGAAGGATCGCTGGTGGTGGTGGGAAACTGAGAGGGGGAAGTTGGAGTGAAGGGGGAAGCAAGGGGGAGAGGCCAGAAGCAAGCAGGGCGACTATGACGACGAGAGATTCTTGAACCCTCCAACCGTATGCAATTAGACTCCCTATGCATAACGACGCAACGGCTTGTAAATTGCACCCATTTTCCTATGGAAGATTACCCCAGTTCTCCCCATATCTACCCCGCTCTTCTCTCCGCTCTTTCCTATCCTGCCCCGGAGCCGCTGACGGCCAAGGAAAGAGTGGGGTTGGTAGTTGTGATACCGGTAGTCCCGCGATTAGCCGCTAGTAGAGAGTAGGCAACTCCAGTAACACCTTCTCTCCCTCAGGGATTACCGGTAAGTTACTGTACAATGCCGTACTCGCACAACACTGTAAATTGCCGATAACACAATAGCTGCGCCAGGAACAGTTTACTTAGAGGACATATCCATATCCGAGTACCGGTATGTCTTGTGAGCAAAGTTCTCGGGTGTCGTTGTGCTTCTTGTTCGGGGGTTTACCCACGTAGAGAGCCCAACCAAGAAATATATGACTGCCAGGTACGAGCACAATCCCAGCCCCAAAAGGCAGGTGCGTTCCAGTATCTCGAGCCAAATATGAGCAGCTCGATATCCTGAGGCCCCTTGATTACCCAGATAAAAAGATCAAAATTCGCTTAACCCCGTAGGCTCATAGTGACTCACTTCTTGCTTTGTGAAATGCCAAAGGGAATCTAGATCTCGACAGGAATCTCAGTCCAGTGCCGGTAATCAACCACATCGAAGCATCTCAGACTGCATCCTCCGTCTATCCTGGCAGAGTCGGATACTGTGCCCGGGTACCCGAGCAGAGCCGAGCTGTGAAGCAATGGCCACCCCGATCCCAGGCGCAACGATATTACCAAGGTGCTATTTTCGTGCCACGTTGAGGCCGACCGCAAGAACGGGGCATAATTACTGGCGCTCCGTGGCTCCAGTATTGGCTGCGAACTGGCGATTACCCCCAAGAATTTATGCCTTTCGTAATATAGCTCATGGTCTGCGCTAGGGCAAAGACGACAAGGTCCTACGATTCGTACCCGTACTGCATCATCTGGGAAGAACTGGAACACGTTAGCAAGGGCAAACCGGCCGTGGCGAAGAGTTGCCACCCTTCGGGGAAGAGCGAACTGCCCGAGATGAGATTCTGCGTTTTGAAATATTATTACCACTTGGAGCAATTTCTCCCCGAGCCACGCCATCCACGCCCTGCTGGCGCATTCCGGTTCTTGCCAGACAATATGGTAAGTTACTTGTATGTTTTGGCGGTACCCGGCATCCATTATTGAGGCTCTCGACTTGGCCCCCATAAAGCACGCGTGTCAGTCCCCAGAGCTACGAGTAAAAGAGTGCTGTTTTATGCAAACTTGGCGCGCGCGGAAACAGTGAACCCACTACGAGTATGATATTAAATTTACTCCGTCTACCAGCACTGTACTTTACCAAGTTAGGCCTCAGAAACGACACATGAATTAAAAAGAACATTTTCAAAAAATCAAAAAGAAATCTCAAATATCATAGCACACTTTGTGAATGTTTATCCACTTTCCCCGTCAATAATCCCCTAAGCGTCACCTTTCGTTAACATGATAGAGCCCCCAAAGTAGACTACCTGCAAGACCTGTCCTAGCACCGACACTCTGCCTTCGGTCACCATGGCATTCAAATACGCTACCCAAAAGGCTTGGACGCTATTGGCTAACACCGTAGAGTAACCCAATGCAACTTCCCGAGTTTACTTGCTGCTGAAAGAGCTTTCTTTTAACTCTGAACACCCAGCTAGCACACACCCCGAGCACCAGACCAGCCTCATCCGGCAACCCAGACGATGGTGCAAACACAAGTACTCGAGTAGTCTACTCGAGTATGTCCCTTCTCGACAACGAACAATTCAAATTGCTACCGCGACCATTTCCGGCATTCACGATACGCGGTGGACAGGCCCCTAATAAAAAATATCTTGAGCACCATATAATAACTTTCGAAAAATGCCAAAACGAAGGAAGGAGAGATCACAATTTCTAGCCACGGAGCCCATGAGTCCCGAATTCCAGTGATAACAGCTGAACCCAATTTTGTAGTTTACGGTCCATGCTACCAGAATCATCGCTCAGAAACATTGGCATAATATTTGAGTATGGTACGTGCCGAACACCCGCCCAATGTGAACCCTTCTTTGTCGAGTAAAATATTGAACGGGGCGAACTTTTAATGAATAATTTTCCCCACTCCCAAAGGTGCCAGAGACGCAGGGTACGGTACGAGTACTTGTGGCGCCTTGAAGCTAGGGGCTAGTATTTAGTTTTAAATTATCAATACCGTACTGTACTAGTACACCATGCCGTGTAGGGTACAGTATTTGCAAGGGCTCCTTAGTAATCACTCGAGTTGGCTTAGCCTAGATTACCGCAGTCGAGCTATTCGATACCTACCGCCGTCTACCATTAGTACTCGAATACAAGATGGATTGCTAAGTTGGCACATTAAAGTCCCTCTTCTAGGTACCGGAGGAAGTAATGGTGCAAAAATCGGGTCCCAGTCGAGAGAAGGGGATCCACGGCAGCTCAAGATGAGGTGCTGTAGCCAGGATGCTCGAGCGCACCTACCGTATCCGAGCCCCCGTGGAGCCAAGAGTCACCATAAATCACTCGGCCTGCTAGACCCACCCTGTCTCTCTGGAATCGTTAAAAGGATATGATTTGAGAGGAAAAGCAAGAGTGTTACTGTTTTCGGTGATGGTGTTTCCCCTTTTATACACGGGTATTAGAGAATTCTAGAAGCAAAATTAGAACAGGGCCGAAGAAAATCCAGCCGCGTAAAGCTAGGAAAAGAAAGATCAGGCAAAATTATACAGTGATATCACAGTGGCGGCTTCGGAAATGTAGCGCGATTGTGGAATCGCCCGATCGGTGCCCGAGCCTTCCGCAACCTGGAAATCGAACGATGGGAGTCATCCTCTTCCACCCTGCGGGATCGCCGCACAGACAAGCACAGAACTAGAACTTGAAGGTAAGGAGAATTTGTTCAATTGTATCGTTATAACCCCCACCTATTACCAGTACCATACCCCCCGGCAGATGATAGCCGACTTACATATTCCACCAAGGAAACATTTTAGACGTCAGATCCGCATCCCCAAACGTAACAATAGGGAAAAAAAAAAGGGGGTATAAAAGTGAACAGGGAGACTCAAACGAAGCAAATGAAAAGATAGAGCCGTCGAAAGACAACGACTAAGACACAACAGATAAAGGTGAAAGCGCAAACTAGTCAGAGCAAAGAGGAGAAAAAAAGACCAAGTAGTTGAGAACCCCCCCTCTTAGCCAATCCCTCCGCAAAAGACCAATTAGACCAGAGCAGTGGCCTTAGCAAGGACCTTCCAAGCCCCAGTGTCGTCCCTCCTGTAGATCATAGGGAAAACACAGAACTTAATCTTGGCCTCTTTCTCCTCGAGGATGCGAGTGTCGTAGCCGAAGTTGAGGAGTCCCTCGGTGCCCAGATCGCAGATGGTCATTTTGGCACTCTGGAAAGGAGTCTCGGTCCCGTGGAACACAAACCTCCAGTTTCCCCAACCGAGATGGGCCATACCAAGGGCCAGGCGTCCAGCATGCTCGATGCACCCGACCAGGGAGCGGAGGGATTCTTCGAGGTGGCGGGCGTCGGTAGGGCGGGAGAGGAGCGAGACGTATTTGTCGTGGAGCTGCTTTCCCAAGGCTTCTGACATCTCGGTGAGGACGGGCCAGACTTTATTAGTAATGTCCGGGTTGTCTATTTTCCCTAGTTAGCTTACTATTCATATTAGCAGAAAGAGGGAAGCGAAGAACCTACTCTGAGCCCAGCCACTCAAAATCCTAGATTTCTCAACCGGGGCTTCGTCCATGTTGAAGATGAGTTGATCGACAAAAGTCTCAACCATAACTTCGCTATAAATCAAACGGGAAAACAAGCCAGACACAAGAAGGAACTTTGTCTTATTCGTGTCGTCCAACAGCCAATCGAGAAGATCCTCGTTCCCTTGAACGATAACCTTCAACTTCTCACGAACCTGGGATGGAATCTGGACAGTGGTGACTGGCAATTGCCTAGTGAATTGGTAGTTGCAACGTCCGAGATTCGCAATCGAGCGGAAAAGTATACCGAACTCTCCAAAGAAGAACTTGTTGGAGGGGAACCTCCCGTTGCCCTCCTCAGGCTCGACAGAGACGGGAACAGAGATGACAGGCCCAGGAACAGGGGGCCCGTGGACGACATCCAACAAGGCGGTCATGGATTCCCGGGGAGCCGGAACAACCGGAGTGTCAGTTATTGAGGGGTCAATCCCGTTTGCCAAAAGCCTAGCCCTGAGAACGGCAATCTCTTGCTGGTATCCATTGACAGTTTCCACCATTGGCTCCGTGTGCTCCGCGATAGCACGCAAATGAACCATCTCACCCATCATTTTGCTAAAATCCCTAAGGGATATGGTCTGTTGGGGCCCAACCGATAACAACGTTGTTTCCATGGTAGAGCAATGGTCTTTGATCGCATTATTCTGATGCTTCAGCTCCTCTTCCCTAGCTTTAGCTGCTTGAACTTCTGCCTTCAGCGCGGCGTTCCGGATCTTCAAGTCCTGCAACACTAGTCCGCAGACGTAATGCCCATCAGGATTAGTGGAGGATATGCCGAGATTCTGACCGTAAAGACCGCCCATTTTCTCCTCATGTTCTTTCTGTGCGCCAGCAATGAGTACCGCGTTCTGGAATATCGCGAAATCCCTTTCGGTCTGACCCGCTGTTGTAGTGCTCGGAAGTGACGAGCTCCCACGATTAGGGGTCGGGCGAGAAGTATTAGGGGTCGGCAATGAAGTCATTGAATTGGAATAAAATTGAGGGGATGGAGTCTTGTTTGGGTAGTTTGGTGGGTAGTAGCTGGCGGGGGTTGATGATGATGAAAACAGAGCCCGGGAAGCAGTTGGAGCGTAGCTCCTAAGATCCTGCTGTGAAGCCGGTGTAAACGGTGGGGCGGTAGGAGTGAGGGCGCTCTGGGAACCTACCCCGTCCTTGCTCTGACAGCTGGGAGCTTTTCCTTTCCCTCTAGCCTCCTGTAAACTACGAGTAAGCAAATTAACCCTCCCAAGCCCATCCTTCAGGGTTTGACCAATGGGAGCCTGGGCACCGGAAGGCACGAGCCCCGGAGCAGGACACAGCTGTCGAGGAGCTTCCGGCCGACCTCTCCTAAAAGTCGTTAAATGCATTGGCTCCGATCGGGCAGACCCAGGGTCGGTACCCCTGGTGTCAGATTTGGCGGCGGGGGGGCACACTCCCTGAGGAGTAGTCATAGAAGTTTTTGAACCTTTCTGTAGAGAGTAGTTTGTTAGTTTAATTCCCTTGCTAGTGATGGGATATCCCATTTTGCGCACCAAACTAGGATACTCCTCTTCAGAGAGCGCCGGTGGGCATTGTTGAGCGGTCCCCTCCTCACCACGGCAAGTATCTGCATAAGTCCTCGCTCCGAACTACCCACGGTCCTTCAAGTCAGCTGCCGTCAATGGGTGACTACAGGTAAAGACAAGAGAGTGAAGTCTCGCTGCAGCCGCCTGTCAACCAAGAAACGGAAAGATAGACAAGACTCACGACACCCTTTTCCCCAACCTGCTTCCTGGTGGCAGGTTCGACGGACCCAATTTCTGGAAATCTTTCAGTAAGATTTCTCAAGTATAAACAGGAAAGAAAATTGGAGAAACTTACTATTAACCGGCATTCTTAAAGTCTCTAAGAATATGAAAAGCAAGTGGTATGAGAGGTAATATAAATAAAACCTGAAACCAGCTTCCGTACTATAGCTTCCTTAGCCGAAATTGAAAGATAAGCCGTTGGTTGTGACAAAGTTAACGATGTGAATGATGAGCAATCAGAAGCGGGCGGGGGCGGGGAGGAGGAGGAGGGGGAGGAGGAGAATGAGGCCGGCTCCCCGCAACTGGTACCGGCAGGGGAACTCTACGGGGTCCCCGATAATACTATATGAAAGCCCCTTGACAAATAGGGCGAGATACAGCGCCCAAGAACATCAAGCAAACGCCCCGTGGTTCGGGGCGTAGCCGTATACTAATAGGCACCAACAATGGCATCGAACGGGGCCCCAAAAATGGCTATAATACAGAATATATAACCCAAAAAAAACCGAATCAGAATTGGTGACGGAGCAATATTCATATATACGCTCATTCACAACCCGACTATCTCCCCTTCTAGTCACAAGTTTCCATGTATAAACGCTTTTGAATGACAGGCATATCGGCAAACTCCCGAAGACAACAAGGGTCGGGCTTAGGTACATGAGGCCACCGCCCGACAGTCCGCTGCCCGCAGGCAGTGATGTTTCGCCGCCAACTGCAATTGCCTATGACGGCGACCTTCGGGTGCGTTTCAGGAACAGGCGGACTTTCATTGCCTCTGATATCACAAGACCCGGCTCCCCGGGCTGCTCAAATGCTGCCTTGCCGCAGGCCTTTCATCTTTATTCTGATGTCTGTTCTTTTGGTAATCTGGGGGAATAATATCACAGAAGAAGGCGAATCGGTCTCCTACAATAAGGAGCGAATGCTGTAATCTCGCATCTACAACGCTAATTATCGCGCGAAAGAGCATATAGCAGGCCTGCTAAGCTAGGTCAACTGACTAAGAACACTTTCTTCGACCGCATCATATTTGGTGATCCAAATTCTCCCCGAACCACGCACACACAAACACTTCATCCGTCAAAGAAAGGGCCAACGACCATCAAAGAGACAACATGCGGAGATCTTTTGTTTGCGGAAAGGAGAAAAATTCCCGTGGGGTAGTTTCCATCAATTACTAATAGCAAGAACAAAAAAAAAGTTTCCAAACAAAGGGTAACTTAAGTAAATTCTCTTCTGCAAGACCGATTGGCATTAATCCACCTGTGATATTATTCGGAAAACCAACACCAATTTCTATATATGGATAAACTAGATAACGGAGCATTAAACCCCGATACACTGTTGCGATACAGTCTCAAAAGCTCCCGCCTTTCGTAGGTGGCAAAACCTTAGCCACCAGCGCTCTCATCAGAGAGTCTGCACCCGCAGACCTAGGCGGCGGTAAATCCTATTAATATATATCATACGTTATGCTAAAACGCTTGGAGACCTGGGTGCCCAAAAGTCAACTTAAAGACCTAACTTAGAGTAAGTTTCTAGGCAAAGGCGTCAAAAATATACAACACCAACCTATTTCTATGGATACCAAGGAGGGCTAAGTGCAAAGCAGCTCTGAAAGAAATAAATTTAAAAAATAATATTATGATAGTCATGTAATAATAGTGATTCTACATTCTCTGCTCTCAGCTGTTGTAACCCGGCCACCAAGTCACTTGGATCCTATGCACAAACTCTTTCTAGCATCTAGGTCCTTTTTGTGGTAGACTAACTGCCACCTAGGTCTGCGGGCGCAAATTCTCTATTAGGAGAACAGTAATATATGATACTAGCAATCCGCGGGACAAGCCACCCATGCTTAAGCTAGGATTATCTAATGCACCACCTACTCGAGTACACACAAAAAAGAGGACCTTATGGCTCGCAACTCAAGCGCCAGCCAAATACCCGAACGATAACCTCCAAATATCTCCACCCTCACCACCTATCTAAGAATTGTTTATGGGCCTGTCTGGTTTATTGGATCCTACTTCCAGAAATAACGATAGGCAGAGTTGTTTACCGGGAGATATTATACTTATTCGAACCAGGCGGCTCCCAGCCAAGTTCCCCTAGTGCCGAGTGGGTCCCCCCTGCGAACCTGGGGATGGATAGGGTGCTGGTCCGACAGACACATTCCCCCTCCCCTCTCATATCTGTTCCATCATACCACAGCGTTACAGCAAACCCCAGCTACTTTTGTCTACCAGTTCACAATGAGATTAGTGGGCCGACCCTGTTGTCACTATCGCCATTAGCCTACGAGTATCCAATTTGCGTCGAGGCATGCTACGCACTCGAGTGATCATCCCTAAAAACCTACTAGTAGACTCTACGTTTTAAATTATCACCACCGAAAGCCTCTCACCTCAATATATGATATCGGAAATCTCCCAAAAGTCCAGATTTTAACCCTCCACCACCCAAAGAACACCGCGAGCGCGTAACAGGGCAGAAAACTACCGGGTTTACGATATTTTCATTATTAATTTCCAAGACCTTATAGACAGCAACGAACTTATATCCGCAAAGCAAGTGAAAAGAGTTAACAGGCAAGTATATAAGGGAAAACCGTGCTACAAAAAAAAAACAGAGGCCTTAAAACCCATAAAAAAAATGAAATGAGGGAATAATGGGAAATGCTAATCTGATCCCTGGTCTGCAGAGGACGGATGATTTACCACTTCAAGAGAAGAGAAATTCAGCACACAACGTACCGTCAGTCCACCTTCCAAACCTAGGCACACCAATTAAATAGTTTTGCTGTTGGATCTTCCAAACAAGCTGGCGTATACAGCATCGACAACAGGACTTGCTGAGATCCTCCTGCCACCGAAGAACCTGCCGTTCAGGCCCTGGATCGCTTTTTCGCCTCCCTGTACTTTTTCGAACTTGATGTAAATTTCTCCTTGACTGTTGGGGTCCAAGGCAATGTGAACGACATGTCCATACTTGTTCTCGCATTCTGTTTTAACATCATCTTCCAGATCTCTAACCCAGGCATCGCCAGTTTCTCTATAAGCAGGCAGCCAGTGTTAGCTGCTAAACGGCTTTATCAGATGGTGTTCCAAGGGCCAGACTTACTCTGCAGGATCAAACATGTTTTTTAATACAACACATCTACTCGCCATAGGTACATCAAGAGGGAGAGTTTTGGCAATCTTCTCTGGTAACTTTTGCCTTATAGGTAGATCTTTGCCATTCGAAGCGGCCGGCGATTTCGTTTTCTTGTCGGTAGGTGCTGGTTCATCCTGTCTCGCCAATTTCCTCATGAGCAAGTCCCTACTATAATTATTGAAGTTTACCCCAGCGACATCGGTATCATCAAGGGCACTAGCGCCAGCTCCACTAGCTTTATCGTCAGCACGGCCAACCCGGTCATTGCCCCCACGGCCACGGGAATCAAATGCTGAACCCTGAAACCCTTGGTAACCAGAAAATCGCTGGAGCATCTGAGCAGTAGATTCGGGAGTAAATTTGTCATTGCCAAGACCGACACGAATAGGGCGGCCAGCAAGATCAAAACCGTTCATCTTCTCCAAAGCTTCGCGAGCTTGGTTGGGATCACGATACCTGAAAAAGAGTTGTTAGCATATCGTTGGGGAAAGTCGTAGCCACGCAGCTCACTGGACAAAACCATAGCCTCTGCTCCTGCCTCCCTCCTCCTTCTGCAGCTGAACAAACTCGAGTTCCCCAAATGGCTCGAATACGTTTTGCAAATCGCTTTCGGTGATACTAAAGTGAATATTCCCGACATAAAGCCTATGAAAAGGGATTTGATTCGTAGTCGTTGCCTCAGCAGCGCTAACGCGGGCTTGACGGTTCTTCTCTGCCTCTGTAAGCTGTGCGATGATTGGAATTCCGAGGAGCTTCTGTCCTGTCAACTGAATTGCTCTGGGCACCGAGGCCTCATCTTTGAACTCGACATATCCCACACTATTCTTAAGTATTAGCCGAGTTCCTGATTCCACTCAAGAAACATGAAGAAACCCACCCTTTAGATCTACCACTAACACGGTCTTTAACGATTTGAGCTTCTTTAACCGGGCCAACCTTCTCAAAGAATGTGATCAGTTCCTTGGTTCTGAGCCTTGCAGCCAGCTGCTGGACAAAGACAGTACGACGATCACGTTCATCTTCAGTCAACTGAGGAGAGCGAGACCTATTAACATTAGCATAAAACCTTTCCCACAGCTCAACAAAACTTACCTAGTCCTCCCACGGCCACCTCGCCTCCTAGGACTCCTTGATCTTCGATCACGGTCACGCCTATCTCCTCTGTAATAATCATCTCTGTCACGCTCGTCGTAGTAATCCCTATATCTGCGATCTCGACCGCGTCCAGAGTAATACCTGTCATCATCCCTTTCACAGGAGCGGTGCCTGTTGTATCGAGACGAAGACTCATAGTATTCATCACCATCATAGTAGGAGTCTCTACGACCCGAACGGCGTCTTGAGATAATGTCAGTAATCTCTAGGCCCAGTTGAGATGAAAGGGTTTGAAGGGTCTTGGAAATATACCTATCGCTGTCCCTGCTTCTGCTTCTCCTGCGCTCACGATGGCGTTCACTACGCGGGCTCCTGTCGTCTCTATCGCGGTCTCGGTCCCTTCTAGAAGAAGAAGATTTAACGCTCCCGCCGCCGTTGCGGTCGAGCTTCGGAGTAGAAGCAGCACTATCGTGATGATCAGGTTGCTGTCTTGGCTTAGTCCCTTCGGAGGCTTCGAGAAGGGCTTCTACGTCTAGACCAGACATCTTGCCTTTTTTATATCTCCTCTTCTTTCTTTTGTTTTGCTCGAAACTTTGGGAGAAACGCTGGGTATGGGGAGCTTATTCACTGTAAGCGGGGGTATAAGTTGTTAGGATATTGTTATTTCGCTGTGTGAGCGCGGCAGAGGGAGGAAGCGATGAGACTCGAACCCTTTTTTTGAATATTCGGATAGAATATCAGTCCGGCAGAAACCAAAAGTGAACAGAGTCGTTGTTGAAGGAGAAAATAGGATATCCCTATGACTGTTAGAAGGGGGTAAGGCTGTGGGTGATCAAAACGCCGATATCGTGGGTGTTGTGCTAGACAAGAAAGATGCGATGGGCATGGCGGAAGAGAAGGGAAGCGAAAGAAAATGCACCCGGGAATGCTGATCCAACACAAATGTTGACAAATGATCAAAAACACCAAAATTTTAGGTCCTAGGTGAATATTATTACTACAAATACATTAAATTCTATCTACCCGCATCTTAGACTTTATTCATGCCATTTTTTTACATTTGACCTAACAACACAGGTTTCCTGACTCGAGCTTGAGAGATTAGGGTCAAGCCCCTGATAAATAACAGTCACTGTGATCTAATCAGATTCTGTATCCCACTCGAGGGGTCCCGCACACACACCATTGGCGGGGAGGAAATTATTTTCTAGTTGACGACGAAAACAACGCTCCACGAACTACACCAAACGAGCAACCTCCCGCTGCCACTAACAAACAGCTCGCTCAAAGTATGTTGATTCTCTTTCTCGAATGTCTCCTAATCCATTTTTCCTAAAAATTCCCAACTTTTCTTTCCCCACAAAACACCATAGGCTGACCTTTGCGCCCAAGACCAGAACACCCTACCTCGATCAACATGTCTGATAGCGGAGAAGTCGAGGTCGCCCAGGCCAATTACTCTGTTCTGCCTAGGGAAGTTACCGATGAGATTGGAAGCACCAAATTGTTCAACAAATGGAGCTATGAGGATGTCGAAATTAGGGATATTTCATTGACGTAGGAAAACCCTCCGAATGCTTGTTTGGATGTTTTAAGAATAGAGCAGAGCACAGATGGAGCACACTTCGCTGTGGGAGCTGTATTAAATATACTGGGTAGATGTATATGCGAACTAGATGCTGACAGCAAATATCAATCCATTCTAGCGATTACATGAACATCCGTACCCCCGTCTATCTCTCCCATTCCGCCGGTCGCTACGCAGTAAAGCGATTCCGCAAAGCTCAATGCCCCATCATTGAGCGCCTCACCAACTCCCTAATGATGAACGGTCGCAACAACGGAAAAAAACTCATGGCTGTTCGCATTGTCGACCACGCTTTCTCTATCATCCACCTCACCACAGACCAGAATCCCATCCAGGTTGCCGTCGATGCCATTGTTAACTGCGGTCCCCGCGAGGACTCCACTCGTATCGGGTCCGCCGGCACTGTTCGCAGGCAGGCCGTCGATGTTTCCCCCCTCCGCCGAGTTAACCAGGCTATTGCCCTTCTTACCATCGGTGCCCGTGAGGCCAGCTTCAGGAATGTCAAGAGCATTGCCGAATGCTTAGCTGAGGAGTTGATCAATGCTGCCAAGGGATCATCCAACTCTTATGCTATTAAGAAGAAGGACGAGCTGGAGCGGTAAGAGCTCTTGTCCCACTTGCATCTC
Organism: Tuber aestivum; assembly: GCA_900010015.1. NCBI lineage: Eukaryota > Fungi > Ascomycota > Pezizomycetes > Pezizales > Tuberaceae > Tuber > Tuber aestivum. The sequence continues at coordinate 345,762 of LN891042.1, forward strand.
CCACCCACAAAACTGACATTTCTACCATAGTGTCGCCAAATCCAACCGTTAATCTGGGTACTTCTGGGGTCATACGGGTTTTTCTTCTAAATAAAATAAAAAGTTCATCATTCATTATGTGCGGTAAAACCAAATTCGGGATATTACCAGCAGGTATATCTTATTGTCCGGGTTACCTTTCAGCTGGAGGTGGTGTGACGTATCTATAATGATATGATTAACAATCACAAAAAATCATAAAAACTTCTCCTTTTCTGGGCATCTAGGGGCTGGTTTCTTTTCCTTTTCTTCTATAATCCACCTTTGTGTATAGTTTCTATCTCCTGCTTTCCTCCAGCATTGGCATACAGATGCGATTCCAAATTTAAAACTCGAGTTCCGTGAATCTTGTTTACCAGCTACGTGATGGGCTAAACTCTCCCGTTACACCCTTGTTCTCGGGCACAACCATGGGAAAATAGTATAATAAAAATTCCCCGGGAAACTTTTGCATATACAATGACATCCTGCACTATTTTGCGAAGAAATATTATCTCACACCATCCACGTGCGCTGCGCCTATACCACTAAATAAAAGGCTAAGATAAACACCAGGCGTCACTCCCGCGAGTGATGGAAGATGATGACAGGTGGGAAGACAAGCAGAACGCTAGGCCTCCTCGACTGGCCCAGATAATATCCATAGCCACACCACCTACCGGCATGATAGCCAGGATTCTACCTCCCACAAAAACAACAGTAAAACCATCTGATCCAGCACATACTCTACCAGCCCAGCCACAGTCCGAAAGAAAAAAAGCGCAGAAATTAGAAACGCCAACTAATGCCGAGTTAAATCCTACTTCATTAGTATTACAGCCTAGGCATTTCAATAGAGCAAAGTATAAGGAGATGCCGATAGGTAAATCATCAGGCCAGGGCTGAGGCACGACCCCACCTAAGCGCAGTGCCAGGGCGCCACTAAATATGCATTCTATTGGAGGGAGCTCTCAAGACATCCGCGAGTCGATATTATGTAACTTATGGTACTATAACAAACGAACGGGACTGACATCACAACACCATGCCCTTCACCGCAGATCACTCGGCAACTCTCAACTCCGAGGAAACATATACCACTTAAAGCTGTTGGACAACACACGGCGGCACGCAAGTGGCTCAGAAGCTCCTGGACATTCGGCTACCGCGATCTCGCCTTTTTCTTTTCCCTCTCGAGCGTGCAGTTCAAAGCCGGGCCTTACTCTACTGCCCACTGGTACCCCCCCAAGAAACGAGAAGGTGACAGAGTTTCATTGAATTTCAGCCAAAGCTATCTAAGCTACCCGAAGAGTGCAAGTTATGTGGAGCTCCGCCAGACATGTAAGCAGAGAAACCCCGTGGCGCTATCATAGAATACGGTACCCTAGAGGCGCCGTGATAGTATCATAATGGGTGGAAACCCAGAAACCTCTACCCTCGTACGAGTACAGTATTATACTACGATACAAGGACAAATTAATCACATGATATTATGAACAGTATTATGGATAAAGAGATGTCATACCCGATTAGTGATAATGTGCCATCCTGTCCTTCCCTAGGGATGAGGCTAGCTAACCAAAGGGTAGCAAAATAGGCCATTAATGCGCTCACTCCCGGAGGGAAATCTCCATAGCGGTAAGGGAGGTCCCTAACTTCACGTACCGCAAATGTGACAAGAGCGCCTCTAATTTATGATACCTATCCATTTCCCCCTATGCCATCGCCGGGAACCCCTTTCTATCCCATCCCCGAGGCACATTAAACAAATGTCGTGGATATCAAGCTCAAGGGGAAAAAATTCTTTCCGAGGGTCACCTACCATACTTAACAAATATGACAAGAATTTCAATTGGTCAAAACAAGAGCCCGAAGGGGAAAAAATGCATCCGCTTTGATATAAACACGACCACTGGCGGGGGACATTCCTCTGCACTTGTCTGAAATAGTAATATCCTCAATCAGAAACCCACTCACCCCGCCAGCTAAATTTTGAGAAGAGCAATACAAATCAATTGAGATGACTTGACTAACAATCTTCTCCTAGGCTCTCAAATCCTCCGGACACGGCCAGGAAGTGCAGAGCCGCAACCCTCCCCCTACCCCTTAGTGCACGGCGAGTTGCGGGTCGAAAACGTTTCAGGTCCCTCGTTGGGCTTGCGTAAACAAAAGCGGCGCCCTCCCACAAGGTCAGATGCTAGTACTGTCGTAATGAAGCCCACACGAACTACAATGACACTTGTGACGGCCCCGTTATAACATGTGGGATCGCCATCATACGCTTTTATCACACTATCCCGATAGATCCTTAGTACTAGTGAGCACACCTACTATCTCCTCGGCGATATCGGCGGGGGAAACACGAATTAGTTCGTCTGGCTAGCCGCCAAACGTAGACTTGGTACCCATGTTGGTGGTAGAGCGCCGAGGGCTCTGGGTGCGGTGGTAGGAAAGGTAGGAGTAAGCAAGGTCGGGGATAGTAGATCTCACAAGTAGCTTCGAAGCCAAGGTTAGAACAGAGTAGCCCGGAAATGTTTTGTAGTGTCAAAGTGTAAGAGCAGTTAATTCTCTCGCTTATCTAACCTTGTCAGCAGCGACCTCATACCACGTATCCTAAGCAGTGAATACTCTACCCTAATTGACAGAGTAATAGGAAAGTAACCAATCAAGCCAAAGGCGCACGAGATGACACAAGCACAAAGGAGCCCCATGTAGCAGCCCCGAGAACCCCAAGGAACGCTTTTGAACATTGAACACCTCGAATATTGATTAATTAATTAATTATCCACTAACTTAGTTTATTCAAATATGAAGGTGAGCCAGAGACTACCAGAAACCTCCCATCATGGGTTATATGAATCTTCCATCTCCTCATCTGACGTATCACTGGGCAACTGAAGAAATTGAAGCCCCTCTGCCCCAGCCGTCCCAAGTCTGCTTCGGTGCTCATCCGTCAGCCCGTCGATATAATCCTCCAGTTCCGTAGTGTCGTGGACCCGTAGCTCCTTCTCCCAGGAAACAATTGAAAGCAGCTTTCGCATCTCTTCGTAGGTCATCACTGTGCGCAGCCGTTGAAAGGCCAGAAGAAGTAGGTCTACCCAATGATCAGTAAAAAATAGTGAGGCAAAACATAAGTTGATACATACCTTTCGACCATGGGCAATTTCTAATGCCTCTAAAGAGCACCTCTTTAGCCCTATTCAATTCTTTCTCCTGAATCTCAAACTCCACGTATATCGTCCACAAACTAAAATTATATTTTGTCCTAATGTCATATGTTAACACGAGTATTCCCAGCAGAGATGGACTAAAAGCAAACCTATTGGTTTCCACTGCCTGTTCAAACAGAGCTCGAACAGCGTTAGGATTGTAGCGCCCTCCTGCACCCATCATTCGCATTTCTGCCCATATAGCAAAACCGTATCCCAGGATCGTCTCCGTCCCTTCCTTTAATACTACATCTCGCATGAGCGTCCTAACTCTGTTTTCTATTTTGACTTTCGCCTCGTTCCAAGCGAACAATTCCAGAAAAACGGAATTATTCGGAAACACTTGCAGAGAGTCACTGAGAAAGTCCCTCATTGTCTTGATTTTGAATAGCCGTGAGGCACTTGAATGATAATAAAGCAACCTCGCTTCTGTCATCAAACACCTTTCATGAACTGCTGAACCCGGACCGCACAGTCCGCGTCTGTCAAGCTCGGAAAGGAAGTCGGCATATATTGGCAGCGACGCTGTCACTTCTCGATTAGAAGCAAGGTACTCAAGTAGGGCCCTCGCTTCAGTGAAAGCGATTGCGTGGTTAACATAGCCGAGAGAAAGCATCAGCCCTTTTGAATCCTCGAGATGCTGCACCAAGCGGAAAAAGTCAGCAATTTCCAGCAGATTTGTCAACACACTCACTCTTCGAGCCTTTAGCACTAAGGCTAATGGAAGCCCCCGTAAATCCAACCCATGATCCCCATCCAACAATAGCCTCCCAGCATCGATCGATAAAAGCACCCGGATTGCTCGCAAAACATCACCGTGCATGAGCTCCTCCCATACCCAAGTCCTCCACAGAAATATTGCATCCTGGCGATTTTTTTCTGGAAAACCCGCACTCATCCCCAGCGCCGTAGAGAAAACGTTCCTTGCACTGTCGGCACTGCCTGCCCTCCATTCAATCTGAGCGTAGCCATTCCAAAGCAACAAACTAGTACGAAACTTTTTCAGAAGCCCTTTTGCTACCTTTTTAACACTTCTCAAACATTAGCTATTGATGAGAAACCGCCGGGCTTTATTCTTACCTAGAGGAGCGGTTCTTCCATGTCCAAGCAAGGAAATACAATGCTAGTTGCTCATCGTTCAATTGGGCGACCAACATCTTCAGCACATTTCCCACAAATTCAACATTTCCCCTCTTCAAGCCCCCTGGGCTATCCATTGCTGATACCCAATACTCAGACCTAGCAAATAGCATCTCCTCACTCAGAGGGAAATTCCGTAAGCAAAATTGGAATGGCCTCTTGCCTAACGGTGCTTTCCTCTCCGGTTCCATACCCCCCCATCCTATCAACTCACTGCTGTGCTCTTCGCCCTTAGGCCAGAACCACTTCTTAAGATACTCATTCATCGTGTGTCCTAATTCATTTCTTAGGAAGGTATCTGTAGCCTCCGTGCTTCCGGAGGGCATGCGCATCCCCTCATAAAGGGGGTTCAAGCCTGAGAATACCAAGAAAGCATCAATCAGTTTCTGCTTAACAGTGTCACTCGCGAAAAAGAACATAAATTCCCTTAGATCTGAGAATAACACAACACGATAGGGATCATCTTCCTCCACCCCATCCATTGTCCTAGCAGGCATCCCGGTGACCTCCATTCGCTCCTCCTCTGCTGCTATCCACGATCCAAACGGGTCGCGAGTACCCAATGGGCCCGGTGAAACTGTTTCTTTCTGGGCTTCTGGAGCCCTTCCTTCGTCACCTAACTGCACGAACGAAAACCATCCTTCAGCGCCCACCTCCCCAACACGCAAGACCTCGCTATCCCAAAAGGTATCCAGTAGCTCGAGAACCTTCTCATGCTCGGTGAGAGACCCTGGCGCCGCTATTTGAGGTGGGGCAAAGAAATTTAATTCGATCATCAACTGGAATGCAGCAATTGCATTTTCAATAAACCCAGCCTCTTTCATCAACAGCGCAGTTCTGAGAAAAACGTATAGGATAATCTCCTCAATCTTTTCTTTATGATCACTCTTATCAACAGCCCGCATGGCCGATGCCCTCAGCGTAGTGAGGCATTCGCGAAAACATTTTACACATTCCGAATATGTGAAACTGAGGAAATCGGTTTGCCGAAAATTGATGTATTTTGTCCATAGGCCAATGACAGTCGGGTTCTCCTTCAGCATCTGTTGCCATTTCGTCATCATCTCCCGTGAGTCCCAAACCACCTGAGCAATATCCATATACTTCACCAGTAACTCCTCGTTACCAGGACATTTTTCCAAGGCCTTCCCGAGGATATCCAGTTTTACCTCCGCTGTGCTCTTCCGTTCTGCCATTGTTGTCCTTCTCCCACCAGTTGCAAGTAACGTATCCTGGTGATTCACGTAGTCCAGCCATGCATCGGTATTCCCTGGCTCTGCGTCTACCCTCCGGGCCAGCTCCACTGTTTTCCTCCTATCGTCCCATCCTTCCGCAGTAACATAATCACCCTCAGACCCTGAAGCAGACGCGTACTCCAAGTCTCTGTCTTCAGGATTCTCTCCCAACTTCTTCAGCCCTTCGAGAGAACGGTAGTGGTTATCTTCCCCCTCAGACTCTTCCGGCTCAAAGTCGGCGATTTTACGCTTCCCTCTTCTGCCACCACCAAAAAGCGGTACAAAATCCATTCCACTTTCAAACGCCTTAACCGTTGAATCCCCCCTATCTTTTTTAATCCTTAACATCCTCACTCCACTCTCTAGAGCAGCAAAGGGTTTCCTCGTGTTCGCCCCATTTCGCCTCTCCCGCTCTTGCAATACCAAGCCTTTACCATCGCCCGCTTCTCGATCAATCCGAATCTCCGGGGATAGTCCGAGCACGCTTCCGCCCCCCCGGCGGCGGTAATCCGGGATAGAATATTTGTGGATAGAACCGTAAGTGACATTATCAGGATCGCCGCGGGTATCTGTATAGAATGCCTTCTGAGCAGCCGCTTCTGGAGATGGGGGACGCGATTTCCCAGTAGCGACAACATCTGCTCTAATCGGTGATCTAGGCTTCTCGCACCGGCCACTTTTCTCGCTGTAGTGGTGGCGACCAGGTCCCCGATGTCTATACTTGTCCCTCCCCTCCTCGCGGCTCCTCTCCTTGTCCCTTTCTCTTCGTCCATCCCTATCCCCATTCTGCTTCCGCTCTCGGCCTCCCGAGCACGAGCGCGAGCGACGGCGCCTGTGGCCCCTCTCCTTTTTGTCACGCTTAGGATTCTCTCCTCCTGTCGAGCTTGGAACCGGTTCAGGTTCCTTCGTTACGACCTTAGGTAGTGGTTTGAAACTGGAGAACTTTGGGATAACGCGAGGCGGAGGTCCCTAAGTGCAACATATTAGGAAACATCAACCCGTAAATCATCCCGGGAGGGTTTGTTCTTACTGCGGGCTTTTTTTCCGGCTCTGGAGAAGACATTTTCTGGCAACGGGGTGTTGCTCAAGTCAGCGACTGGAAGAATTTTGAGGTGACGTTGACGGTGAGCCTCCTCGGTTACAGTTGCCCTCTCAATTTTTCACTAGCAGGAGTTCATCCAGCGTCACTCGTTCTTCTGTTCCCCCCCGGGGCATCTTGGATGCCATCCTACCATCCGTTAATTTCACATTCGGCTCTACCCTTTCCAGCTCCAACACTAGCGGAAATTTTCAAGCTGAACTTATTAATATACAGCCCCGCCGTAAGGTTAAGTATTATACAAGATCCCGCCTGAGACTAGTGAACGAACCGATCCATCTCATACTCCACCAGAACCATAAGCTCAACCCGAGCACGACAGTAGTTCACTCTTACTAAATATCTGTAGCCTCCGTATACTCCGTACGAAATCGCCAGTGCTGATTAAACTATCGTACGATATTCGGACACTAAATGATCGAGTGTAGAAGGAGGAACGAGACATGGCGGGAGCGTTTGAGTTTAACCCTAACCCTAGGAAAGCTGCACTAGCGCGAAGTAGGAAGGGCAACGATAAGATAAGATACCGATAGAGGGGCAAAGTGCAAGTCCTTGGTCACAAAATCTATCATATCGTGTCGTTTCTCTTCACTTTTTCAGCCCATTCTGCACTTGACGCTTTGATCCGGTTCCTGAAACTTGATGGGATATTTTCCAGCTCGCATATAACAAAGTTTACGAATCTTGCAGGGCTGTGTCAAAGCCTCAAAAAAGATCACAATTCCTCTCTTGTTGACTGCCCCGCAGAACCCACCCCGAGATGCACGAAATAATTACACTACAGTTGGGGCACCAAGCTAACTACCTTGGAACTCACTTCTGGAATACTCAGGTACGTGGGACTGAGGGGTTATTTGATGAAGCTCGAGCTCTGTCCGAGGAGCACCCGTTGATGTGTGGACACCGCAGGAGTCATACTTCACCTATGCCGAAGATGCTTCACCTAGCCCCGTGGACCATAACGTGCACTTCCGCCCGGGTGTCGGAGTCGACGGAGGTGAGACGTTTACACCTAGAACTCTCATATATGATCTCAAAGGTGGATTTGGGTCTATGAAGAAAATCAATGCCCTTTATGAAATGGCACAGGATTCAGATGCTGGGATTCCACAAGGGCTGTGGTATGTTAGATGGCGGGCCGGTTTACCACGGAAAATCTGCTCACAAAGATCTTTCCGGGAAAGTAGGGACAAGGGAATGACCATTCAGCGAGAGCCTTTAGTTGAACCAATTGAATATCAAAGAACCCTTGACACTGTACGTTCCGGAAGCCCCCTGCGGTGCCGTCCCATTTTCCTCATTTCCAAGTTAATAGCTTGGGTGATTGATATAGGGCCTTCCTCCAGCCCGCCTGGATCCGGAATCTGTCCGTTATTGGAGCGATTTTAATAAGGTCTTTTATCACCCGCGTTCTTCCATCCAACTAAATCAATATGACCTCAGTTCGGAAATTATGCCCTTCGAAAGTTTTGGTTTGGGCAGAGATCTCTTCAATCGATTGAACAGAGAACACGACCTGCTCGATAGGGACTTCAGACTCTTCGCAGAAGAGTGTGACCAAATGCAGGGTGTGCAGGTATTGACATCCGCAGAAGACGCTTGGGGTGGGTTCGCATCTGAGTATGTCGCTGCCTTAAGAGACGAGTACTCGAAAACCGGAATTATGACTTGGGGACTGCAGGATTTTGGGAGAGTCGCTAGGGTGAGTATCCGTGATAGGCCCCTACCTGCCTCCCCACTTGTTTTTCCATCTTATATACCTTCCCGCTTTCGTGATTTTCCCTCCGATTTTTTTTTAACACGAGTGCGGTAGAGGCGGGGAAGGTTCGCGTTACTGAGTTGAAGCAGGAAAAGCAGATTAACCACACGGTCAACCTCGCTTATACCTTGTCGAGTATAGTTCCGCTAACTTCGTTGTACATTCCTTTGGGATGTCCCCAATCCGAATTCCCGGGATACGTCAACTTGGATCCAACCCTGCAGTGGCATAAGAGTGCGCTTCTTTCAGTCGCGGTAGAGACATGCACTCTCCCCACTCGTCTTCGTAACACTTTCGGTGCCGGTCGATTGGGGAAATTGGATGACTTGGCATCGCTTCTCAACCTTAATGGTGGTCAAAAGATCGCGACACTTTCAATGACTGTTCATAACGCAAATCCAAGTGCATCAAGGTTGAGTAAACCGAGCGTCCCCGGCGAAGAGTTTGGGCTGTCCTGGGATTCGGGTGGGTATGATGTCAATGGGACGGCCATGGGGGCTCGGGGTGCCCGGGGCCAAGAAAGTCACATTTTTGCCATTGCAGAGGTTGTGAGAGAGTCAAACGATGATCGAGCTAGAGATGTAGCAGCGGAAGCATCACGACTCCCCGATGATCACCACGAGGCTATTCTTGGAAGGTGGGGGGTTCAGATTTTTCATTCTTTTCCACAGTTGCGGATTTTTTTTCTGTCTTGTCTTGCGTGTTGTGGCTTTCGAGAGGAGAAGAAAGCCTTCACCTGTTTTCCGCTGCAGCGGTACGTTTGGCCGGATTAGCTGCCCTACGGCGCCCCACGGATTGAGTCGCGTGGCAGTCTGTTACGATACTGGTATCCATCGCCAACTTGTTCGCTGCAAGCCCACTCTCGGGTTCCGGAACCGAAATAGGCGTAGCAGGTTAAGTTAACAACATCACGAATACCACTTAATGAGTTCCAGCCGGCTCCGCTTGCCCAAGCTATCCGGTCGAAGGGGACACTGTTCCTCCTCGGGGTGCTTTGTCTCTGATCGTGGAGACACAGGCTCCCACGGACAGTGGATTTAACGAGTATTTATGGTGGTTGTGTTATTTGATTTGACTGCCTTGCCTCCGTTATGACTGATATTTGCTATGTGTTTGTGTTGCTGCTTGCACAGCGCACATATTTTGATTGCTTGACGAAGATGTGAGTCTGCTTAGCCATACAGCAGCGCAGGAGATTTATCCTACTGCGGATAGGCCACAGCTGAGCAGACTCGCAAGCAATCGCTTTCATTTCACCCTCTGCTATCCAGTCTTATTGCACCCCACACTTACTCATGGCTCTCGCTGACTGCAATGTGCCGCTTGCTATAGATACCTCACCTCCTTCACGTACCCTGTCATCGATAGCTTCCCGAACATCTTCTCCACAGACCGCATAATACCCGCAGAGGGTACTACAGCCGGGGGAAACCAGAGGTTGTCTGTTAGTGCAAGGCTCACAACGTCATCGCAAGTGATACCGAGGCTCAAGAGCATAAAGAATGTTGTATCGCGCATGGTTGGGGTAGACGAGCGGGAAGCGATCTCAAATGACCTGGGCGAGTTTATCGAAGGATTCGAAACGAGGTGGAATAGTGACTCTGATGATTATGACGATTGATGGTGAGAAATAACGAGAGGTTTTGGCGAGAAGGGGCAAAAATACATGTTGCTTTATCAGGTTAAATACCGTAACTCTACCGTTTTACGTACTCGAGTGCTAGCACAGTGCCGGACAAAATAGTTGACGAGCAGTTAATTTAAGTTAAACCCGCAAAATAAAGCCTGTCCTGCGCGAGAACATCTTGCGTGGCACTTGCACTGGCTTCGGCACTTGAGGGGCGGTGTGACCTCGAACGAATTTCCTACATCTAGGAGGGGGGTACGGTTTGCCCTTCTGCAATAGCACCATACCTTCCCTCTACCATTACCAGCCGTATGATACGAGGAAAAAGTAGGGCGGCGCGCTGATGGGTCCAACCTTGTTTATTTTGCGGACTCCACCGAGGAGTAAACCAAGCACTTTTTTTTTCTTTTTCCCCCTTGCTCCGGAAGCTTGTCAAAAATGAGAGGCTGCACCTTATTAACCGAGAAGCTACCGTATCGCGGGGATACGGTATCGTGCTTCTCGTACGATGGGCTCGAATGGAAACCATTACTCGAGCGTCAGTATGGCGCGGCTACCGCGGTGTGAAATGTAGAGCCAAGTCGAGGGCTACGCCTTATAATGGAGGCAGGATAATTATTCAACTACAAGTATATATGATAAGAGCGGAACCACACGGCTCTTCAGATACTACCGTATGATAGCACGAGCAAGGGGGAGGAAAGCGCAGTGGCTCATTAAAATGTCCTCGGGGGAAGGGCATCGCTGATTTAGGGTGGCCCGAGTGCTTGTGCGCGAAAGAATAAGGAAGGGGGGCAATGATTTGAATTGGCACAGCGAGATCAAGTGTGGCACGTGGGTGATATGTTACTCGAGTACCCGCACCGGTACTGCAGTGTCAGCCAGTCTACTCGTACTACAAGTATATCTACGCCGTACTGCAACAGGGCTTACTACACAGTGGCTGGGCACCGTACCATACCTCACAGCAGGAGAATCTTGTGGTGCTCGGAGAGAGGTGATGGAAGGTCTCTTGCCAATTGAATGCGCTAGCAGATCTCGCTCGCATTGAGTGGAAAAGGCGCTTCACAGGGTTGGGCCTTTCCCCGGCCAATATTTCCTTCTCCAGGGTGCATAACCTCGCCTCCCAATTTTTTCCCTCTTCTTGCTTCCTTTTTGGGGGCAATATTTCACCCGCAGCGTATTGGTTGACACGCACAATGAGCCAATCATGCTAATAGATACCGTTGTAGAATCATTGCGGAATTGCACAGACGACGCTTTCACCGGTTTGCTTCTCGACTGCATGAGGCCTGCCGGTTGTCCTACTTCATTTACACTGGGCCTCCTGCCCCCCCAGTACGATGCTCTGTTCGTACAATGCAGGGCCGAAAAACCCTCATCCATACCGTGCTAGCCGTGTTGGCTGGTTTTTCTTTTCCAGCTCCGGGGAACCTCGAGCTGTCGAAGATGGAGTCAGCTGAATGTCTTAGTAAGGGTGCTGTTCCCACGTACAATAACCCCACAGTATCAGAATACGGTATACAGTGTCTGTATCCCACCGTACTCCAACTTGCTTGCACAAAAGTCCCGACTCTGGTTGAGCAGTGTCCATCACAATGGATTCTGGGGTGCAGGTCCGACATCGATTCTCACGCGGGATGAGCTATGAGCTGGCGTTATCCTACTCGCGTCCGCTGTTTGGACTGAGTGCGGCGCTATGGTGGGCTAGGGCAAGCCAGATCCACAGCAAGATTTTTCTTCCTACAGCCTCCCTACAAGTGTTCGGGACTCGAAACTGTCCGAGAGAATGCGCGTCGTCATAGTCTCGGCCCGGATGTATGCCGAATTGGGGGGCTGAGTGCAACTTTTCTACCCTTTGCGGGAGCGCAATTACCTAGTCTGGCTCCAGATGCGCCGTTTTCTTTCCAGGAGGCTGGGATACACTGTCACTACGGGTAGCGGTAGTGACAGGGTTTGCATCAACTCTATTAATCGAACCAACCACCACTCCGTACAGTACCACCACCAGTACATGTACCGTACGAGTGCCGGTACCACACACCACCACTCAATCCAGGCCCCGTCGCTGCCGCACATCAAACTAGCAAATATACCGTATTCCCTCTCCCCGATTAGGAGTTCAGAAGCTTCTCGTGCCCACTGTCCCCAATCATCCGTCGACTTTCTTGTTTTCTGGAAAACGAGGGCTGGGTGGTGGGAATATCTTATAAATGCCTGCCCGCCTCACAAAATGCAGTTCCTTTTAACCCTTCTCTTCCATCCCCTCTCCACCTCTCCCCAGGTTACTCTCGCTAGCTGTTAAGCGTCCTTCGTTCGAAAACACACTCGCTTTGTTTGCCAGTTGTTATCTCTCGTTACGTTCAGTTCGGGCTAGTTGGCTTGCACCGTTCGCTCGACAAGTCGATTGCCTTTCCTCTGAGAATCACTCGGAAGAAAGAGGAAGGAACTCCGAAGCAAGGTCTAAACTAAAGCGAAAATGGTTAACTCCGTTCGTATCTTATCCTTGTTTGCACTTGTTGCAGGAGCACTCGCTACTGCCGGCGAGGGAGAGAAGGGATGGGGGCCTCACCACAATACTACTGTGAAGCATCCCTCCCCTCCTCCTCCCCCTCCTCCCCCTCCTCCCCCTCCTCCCACTTCTACGACTACATGCCTCACGACCACGACTCCTGTTTATCCTACAACAAAGCCTCCCCCCCCTCCCCCCGGTGTCCACTCCTCAGTATCAACCTACGACCCACAAGCCCCCGCCAACTTGGAACACTACTATTGTGCACCCACCAACGACAACCACAAAGGAGATTACAAGCCTTATCACCATCACCACTTGTATTCCTGTTACTACGATCTGCACGACTGGAACGACTACGTACACTTCTATTATCTCACAGACAACAATTCTCACCAAGACCGTGGTCACAACGACTACTTGCTACCCACCCACAGTCACACTGCCTCCCGTGACCACGACCAAGATCCCTCCCCCAGTTATCACTACCGTATACCCACCCACCATCACTGACACGAAGACATATGTCATCACCAAGCCTTGCGCGATCTGCAATGCGACAACCAGCTACTACACCAAGACACTCACCATCCCCGGGACCACTTATACTCACCCGGCACCACCTCCACACACCACCACATATGCTATCCCTCCCCCCCCCCCAGGAACCACTTACACTCCTCCCCCTCCCCCCCCAGGAACCACTTACACTCCTCCCCCTCCCCCACCAAAGCCAACCACATACGTTCCCGCACCACCAGGAACCACATATGCCCCTCCCCCACCACCACCCACCACCAAGCACCCAGCTGTCGTGACACCTCCGTCAAACACCTCTGCTCCGGTTGTTACCACACGTGCGCCCAGCTCCTCCGCACCCGCCTTCCCTGGCGCTGGTTCGATCAACAAACCCAGCCTTGCTGGTATCGTTGTTGCTGTAGCCGCTGTTCTCGCTGGCATGGCTTAGGAATGGAACATTGGAGGGGTTTCGATGTTTATGTCTTCATGTCGTTCATTTCGCGTTTTGATGGGTTTTGGGGCCGCGTGTTGTTTGAGGGTTGGTACGGTCAGTCATTTAACAAGTGCACGAAGTTAGGGCATGTCTTAGGAGAAGCATATACGAATAAGGGTGAAATATACTATGAAGGTTTCTGTGCGTCGGATCCTTCATAGGCCCTGCCGTGATTTCACACTTTTGAAAAATGCGATTCATTCATCCATTTGACGATTTTTTCAGGAGGGGGCTTTCCCTAATTTAATGAACTTGTTGATTGAGAACCCCTGTATACTTAGTTCACATAATTCCGGGAGTCTATTAGTTAATGAATTATAACGGTCTGCTGATGCAAATCCCGTAGATTTTGCTATGGCTTTATATCCGGCGAATGAGCGCATTGTTCAGCTCAGAACCGGTAGGTGATATATAGGAAGGTACCGTCCAGCACAGTGCCCCCCCTCCCAGGGCCACGTCGAGGTGGTATGACCTTACCATATAGGTAACAGTACCATAAAGTACCCGAAAACATGGCAAGGATCTCGGATAAACCTTGCACGATACTCCGAATCCGTGCAGAGTTATTACCGTATCCGAGTCCAGAAGGAATGAGTGAGAGATTGGATTTCGCACAACTATCATAACTTAAGAGAAGAAAAGGTAATATAATATAGGAGGGGGGCGGGGGAGATAACGGTATATTAGATAAGTTACCCGTATACTTGTAAAACTCGCCAAACTCAATTGCGTAGCCAAGGCCGCTGTGCATGCAGTATGATACCACACAAGCACTGTATGGCGGGGGGGGGAGGGATTTCTCTGGTCCGCCTAATCCCGGCATGGTTACTATAACGAGTACTAAGTAAAGTACTCGTACTTGTACTCGAGTACTCGTAAGATGATGGCTTTGACGGAATGGGGCTCTAGGATCTTCGCTGTGGGTCATAAGAATCGTCGCGCTCCGATTGGTCCACTACTGTATTGTATCTCATGTTTGTAGGACTCGGCTGCATAGACAGTTTGGCGAGTTTATGATACTCGAAGTGTACTAGTACGGTACGGTATAGTCTAGCGTTTTTTCTTTTTTCTTCTCTCCTTTAGGCGATGAGAAAGAGGGGAAATTGCAATTCTAGTTTTTTTTATCACACCAGTTATTCATTCATGCTCGTACTAGTAGACAATGCATTTCCCGGATCACCCACGATACCGTGATGTATCTCATTGTCTAGCCAGCTTTGAAGGAATGAGCAGTTCTAATTTCTCGCGAAAAGCGGTCAACCGTCGAAAACAACACCGTCCATCCATCCATCCATTCATCACATCCTATCTACGGACGGTCATGGTGTAGCAACAGCAGCAGCAGAAGCACCGTTTCGAGGCTCCGATGATCACCATCCGGTGTGCGGAATAAAACACCTGTAAGTTGGAAAGAAAGAAAGAAAGAGAGAAATACTGTAAGCCCGACAGGTTGGTGAGCATTTCCACCACCACCACCACCACCACCAATCGAATCGAATCGAATCGAATCTGCAAAGGGAACGGGCCATCTTTCTGGTAAAAAGTGCGAATATCATCGTCATCATCATCATATCACAAAAGCCAATGGGGGAATCAAAGGATTTCTACACTTTTCGGGAGGAACACTTGTTTACGGGTGCAGCAGCGTTATCACAAGCCCTTTTATTCCTGAAATTGAACTTGACCATATACTGGTACTTGTATTAAATTGCTCGTTCTCCAACATGGCTTCGGGAGGGACGGGCTCGTTCGGATATGCTATTTGTCACTCGCCCATCGAGTAGGCACCACTGTTGTGCCGTACCGCCCCTCCTTCTCCCCAGTGCGGCACACATTTCCGTGGACTGGTGCTGATAGTTTGAGGAATTGGCTCGGTGGGATTGATTGATTGATGGAGTTGATGGCTGGGTGGAAATTTTCACCCACGTTTACGTGACTATGCAGGAGTGGTATCCATCTAATTACTCTAATCAGCCCAGTTTGATCCCTTGGAAGCGGTAGTGGTGGTAGTTGCATTGGAATGTATACGCTTCATTGGGAGTGGGGGGGGGGAAGGGAGGGGAGGGGTAAGATACGGTAAACGTATGTTTGGCCAACTCCATGTGCAGTTGGATCATAATAGGATGATAATAACAAAGATGTTGGCGCTATAGGATACTTGAGTGGTGGACCTGGAGGGTGTGGTCGCGGTGCACCGGGCTTCTCTTGGGTGAAGAGGAGGAGGAGGAGGAGGAGGGATGGGTGAAGGTTCCAATGATATCTGAGTATCGTGCTCTGCCCGAGTATGATATTACAAGGTTCATAAATAGAGTGCGACGTGGGTTGATATTATAACAGGACGAGCCATACAAAATCATTCGGTACCTGCCCTCACTCCCAACCCCCCCTTTACCTTACTTCCACGAGTAACAAACTGCTCTTCCCCTGCCGAGTGTTATCGTCATCGTCCCGGGATGGATTATATATATCACTGCCGTATCATACCACTTTCCGGCCCATCTCAATGGCAGGCAAAGCGATAGGTATTCTGCTACGGTATCATATTCCGCTCCGCTCATCACCACGATCCACCATAATATCACAATCCACCCCCTTCCTATAGTACTCGAACACCAATACGACACGATACAACTCCCGCCAAACAAAAAAACAAAAACAAAACAAAACAAAACAAGAAAGGAACGATGAGAAAAAAAAAAGAAAACCCCCCCAAATCCCCAACATCTATCCCACCCGTCCGCAGCCCAATTCCCAATTCCCAATGGCCAATACTTGTACACAAAGATCCCGCCCATATCGGTACTGTATATCCCCCCCCTTCCTTCCCTTCCCCCAATCGCTCTTCACACACCCACACACACCGCATCCGTATTTCCCCCCCAATCACCGTATACTGCTAGACTTTTACTGTATGATACCTCCCCTCCTTTTCCGCAATACCAGTATCATATCTACCAACCAGCCATCAGTTATATAGTCCAATCCCATGCTAGTGCTGCCAGGAGGTAGATTATTGATTTTCTTTCGTTTTTGTTTTTGTTTTTCGACGAAAAACGCACATAACCCGTCGGTCGGTGGGTGAGCTGCGCTTTACCGGCTCGGTATCCGAGTACAGTAGAGTACGGTACTAGCACGAGTACTAGTACTGTACAGCGTGCACAAGTCATCAAGACCCAAGCTGGCAACACCGGCACGTACTACTGTAGTACGGTACGGTACAGGACGCCGTTCTATAGGACTGTGCCCAGGCCCCGTAATCAAGTACTGTACTGTTACTTGTACCGGTCACTGGCACGAGTACCGGTATTATACTCGTACTATGGTGCCGGTACTCGAGTGCTCGCACATGCGGTACTTCGTGGCGCCACCGAGAACCACGCTCAATACCGTACCGCCCACCCGAGCACTCGAGCAGACTACAGTACCAGTACTAGTACAGCTAGGCCGCTGAGAAGACCATGCGGCGTGATGGCAGCTGTGGTCCTGTGGACACACCGGAGCTCAGCCTATGGTTTCCGCAAGTAGAGGTGCCCTCTACTCGAGTAACTTACCGTACTTGGTATCGGCGAGAGCGGCCGAGCTGGTTTGCGAAGAAAAGAAGAAAAACCCCCGTCTGTTAACCCCCCCTGCGTCGTGTGTGAGGTGGGGCCAACGGGAGAAGATCTCTCTCTTCTTTTCTTCTTATTCTTTTTCTTCTTCCCTGTTATTTTTGTATCTCTTTCTCTCTCTCTCTCTCTCTCCGTGTATGGCCCTGCGCATTCCGTCCTGCCCTACCGGTATCTTGCACAACCGATTGCCAGGAAATGCAGGTACGGTACCAGCGCACAGAGTAACTATTATCCCTGATACGTCGGGAAGAAAAGATCCATATGTTTCGCCCTCCCGCCCCGCTTGCTTATTCGCTTATCATACGGTAACCTAGTTGTTCCCCGGCCCAAGGCCCTTGTGCGGGGAAGCACTGGGAAGGGTCTGGGCGAACAATATATGAGGAAAAAAAGGACACAAAAAAGAAATGCCTCCAATGAGATTTGAACTCATGATCTCAGCATCGCGTTCCAGTTGGAAATACAAGTGCTGCGCCTTACCCCTTGGCCATAGAGGCATCTATTGTTCTGATTTTATTTTTAGATCATATCCAACATTGAGCAACATAATTGACCGTGAACCAACTATTCTCCCCCCTTCCCCCCCAAAAATATATATATATATATTTTTTTTTTCAAGGTGCCAAGGACTTTTTTTTCTTTCGTACCATACGAGTAAAGAAAAAAAACGATCTCCGAAATTCTTATTCCTTCTTCCTTCCTTCCCCTCTTTCCCTCCCGGGCACCCTGACGATCCGTACGATCGATCTGCAGTCTCGACAATCTCCCGTTACCCGGGTACCCGCACCGCCCTTCTGCGAAACATGATTTAAGTTACCGTACCGTACAGTTTATCATGTCGTACCGCCAACATCTAAATGCGTCCACGGTTCAGGGCGCAAATCATCTTGATACTATAATTATAGTTACAGTATAACATACGGCTGTGGTGTTGTTATCACAGTATTATTATTGTTATCCTAAGTTTTGCTTGCACAATGCGGGTTTCCTTCGTTGCGGGTGTCCGCCTTTGTCACGACATTACTAGGAAGAGGTAGTGTGTGGAGGGGGGGGGAGGGGTTAATCACCGAGGAGGTGGGGCTTTTTTTTTTCCTCCTGCGAGGAATCCTGCAGGGAGGTGGTGAGTGAGGTTTTGATACCGTAGCTGAGCTCTCTTCGAGTGATTTTTTTCGATTCAGGCATGCTGGATCTCATTACCTCATCTTCGTGCAGTTGCAGAACTTGTGTTCCGCCTCTTATGGTACCATCATATCGTACCATAATTATCATAGCTTGTTACACTTCGCGGTCAGCCTTACCTACTACTCTTCAGACCGCCAAAGTGCGCGATACAAGTATGGTACGGTACAGCCGTGAGATTCTCCCCAAAAAGCCTACGGTAGATCATCGCCCGTTCCACAGATATATGCCGAGACATCCGCTAACTACCGCTCCTCCACGTCCAATAAGGTATGATATCAAGTTGTGTGATATATCATGGCAAAAAAAAAAAAAAAAAAGAACGAAGGGAGAGCAAACGAGAAAAATCACAGAGTGAGAGCACTGTATCGTACAGTACCGTACCCCAACCCAGCCACCTACAGGCATCCCCCAGTGGCAAAATTTCATGATATGATACGGTATGATGCCTCAAGCTAATGCCCGATTCCCTACGCAAGTGCAGTAGGGTTTGTTACCCAAGAGTGCTGCAGTATGATATATTCTTCCCGGAGGCAGCCTTCCGAATGCTTTGTATCGTATGATATCATGGGGGTTGAGGCTATAGAGCACATGTTAATGTCACTTCGACATTTGCACTATTGAAATTTAACTCGAAAACTCTATGAATGAATGCCCCCAAGCTCGAATGATGTAGGATTGGTCACAAGGTTAGTATAGGCGCTTTCTTCTTCTTCTTCTTCTTTCTTTTGTTCAATACTTGGTTTTATCTTCGTTTGGTGTCTTGTTGATGGGAGTGTCCGTGCAATCCAGTGTGGGAATAGTGAGCTCGGACAAGGTTGATAAATTTCCTTCCTGTTGCTCACTGCTTCTAGTTGGGTTTAACTTGTCTTCTATCGATTTGCTAACATTTGTTCTACTACAGTAGCCATTGCATATTTCTACGACAGACCCGATCTACCAATGAAATTCTCGAGTGATACACTATGATACATTCTACACCAATTGTGAAGTAAGCCAAAGACTCGGCATAAAAGAAATTATGATACGGTATAATTACAAACAAACAATAGACAAAAACGAACAGTAACCCTATTTCGAACGATCGAACATATGTTAGGGCCTCGAGAGAAGAAGCAGGGGATGTGTCGGGGAGTACGATGCTATTTAGAAACCTGCGCCAGTGGGCCCTCCTCTGGATAGAAGAAAGATGCTAGACTGTTCTCACAATTAGCGGAGATTCCCCCGAGAATATACGCAGAGCATGGGGGTACATGCCCAACAATCACATATAGCGCAACCAACAAATTTCCCTCAAGATAATTCGATTTGCCATCCTGCAGACGATCCCAGTTAGCATATGCTCAAGGCCAATAGGGGGCGGAGTGAATACCTGGATTAGATAGTTCACCAACAGGACCGATACAAACAAAATCATAACTTGGAACCCATCAAAGTATAGCGTCATGTCATCCTCTCCAATGATCCAACCAAGCACAACAATAAACGGAATAACAAGAAGGGCGATTTGCATCGAAGATCCAACGGCGACGCCAATCGAAAGATCCATTTTATCCTTTACAGCCACGGTAACAGCAGTAGCGTGCTCCGCGGCGTTCCCCACAATCGGGAGCAGAATCAGCCCGACAAAGACCCTACTGATACCTGCACTTGTGACGAGATGATCGATCGAATCAACCAAACATTCGGCGCAGATGGCCACAAGCGCCGTGCTAGCAGCCAACAAAATAACAGCGGCCCACAACGTGAGGCTTGGTTCCTCCTTTTCTTCCTCAACCGGGTGGTCCGGTCTTGGCTTTCCCATAACTACCGCATGCGAGACATTAGCGCTCGCACTAACAAGTGACTTTCCAATTGGCTCAACGTGGTTTCGTTTGGGCGATTTCTCGGAGGGCTCGTTGTAAATGTCGGTGTGGGTTTTCAGCTGAAACAATAGATAGGATGCATAAACCAACAGTAGGATGACGGCGGTACCGCGGCTAAGCTCTGTAATACCCTTGTCGGAAGGACCAGCCATGTGGAATGCGGTGGGTACGACCAGGCTACCCACCGAGAGGGCTAAAAGACTACTGGCGGTTTGAGCAACAGTGGTATTGAAGTTCTGTTCGATACGATTGTAGCCGCCCGCTATGAAAGCGAAGCCGAGAACGAGCAGCAGATTGCTGAGAATACTTCCAATGAGCGATGTCTGGACAATCACTATCTCACCCTTAACCAGTGCGAGAATTGAGATAATGAGTTCCACCGCATTGCTATTAGAATGATTAGCTCCATCCAGAAATTCCTAAATTGGAAGATGAGAAAAACTTGCCCAAAACTAGCATTCAATAGACCACCCAAAACATCACCGCAATACAACGCAATCTCTTCCGTTCCGTATGCTAATAAGGCGGCCAAAGGTATGATAGCAATGAAATTCATCACAAAAACGATTGTCCTAGGACGTCCTCGCATGTTAGCAACTATTATTCCTGGCGGTTAGCCGGCAAGGAAAGGGGTACCTACGGATCAACCCCAGCATAGTGTGTAGCAATTCCTACGGGAGCAAACACGAGGAACACGTTGATCCAACTGTTAAACACCGCAGCTCTGAACTGTCCCCAGATAGTTTTGCCTTCCTTCCTCTCCTTTTCCGAATAATTAGACATTCTCTGTGGGTTTGCTAGCTGTGGTTGACCTTCCTCCAGAGTTATGGTATCCACTCGATTAGGCCCCTCGTGAACGGTGGTGGCCTGAGAACCAAAGCTCTCCTCCGCTGTCGGGGGCGATCTCGCCGTTGCTATCTTCTCCCTGCCCTCACTTGGCCTATCAACGGTTGCGTCTTGCGAAGAGTACCTGCTTCTCAGCCGAGAGAGTGCCTTTCTCCGACGGTGTTGGCGTAGTCGACAAAAGGGATTCAATCCTTCCGTATCCGCAACACTGCTCGCAGCTCGGTTGAGTCGATCTAAGGTATCGATTCATTTGTTAGGTTTCCCTGAGAATAGACAATAAAATCCAAAGAGCATGATAGGATCCTCCTACTCACGCATTGTTATAATACCTGGTCGCCGGTAGCAAATCTGGTAATAGGAATTGTCTTGGGGTCTTGGAAGTGGAGCACCGAGGGCTTGGTGAGGGTTGGCAAGAAAGCTTTTTTGAGCGCGAGTTCTGGGGGGGGATTGGGAGGATATAAGGAGAAGGAGCGTTTCTTGTTTTCGTTTTTTTCATAGCAACGGTATATACCAGTACCGTGCGAGTACTGTGGAACGTGCAAACGGCGAATTCGATGGACAGGGGAGGGGGGGCCTCTCCAAATGGTCGGGCAGTTAGAAGACCGTTGTACCGGATGCTGTATTCGGCACTGCTTCACAACCTTCTAAAGGATGGCTGTCTTCTACCATATCGCTCCTGGAAATGCTGGCTCAGCTTTAACAGCCACAATCCACCCAATCCTACCTGGAGGAATATCCCGAGGTGCTGGCTGCCACAAACGTCAACACGGACTTCGGATCCCCCCGAGTCCTATGCCTCACTTCAACACATTAATAATATTATATTATCGGCAATGGCTAAATCCAACCGTGAAAAGGCTATCAATGATGCTGCCTATCTCCGCGCCTGAGGGATCCCAGAAGTTACGATGGGTAAATGAAAACGGTTGCCCGCTGGCAACGCTAGAGAATCCTGAACTGCAATTAGGGACTGTCACTTCCCCTGCGAATGGGGATGGAACACCGTCTCAGCTACGGGCATTACAGTATCATAACCCCCCAAAACCTCCGCCATTCCAGGGGGAATATCATAGGAAGCTGACTCCAACGAAGGCCCCGGACTAATCTGCGATAGTGCAGCCTCCCCAAACCGGTGCAAGCACCTTACTCGAGTACGAGTACAGATAAGGCTAATCTCGGGTTACATACGGTACGGCTGCGCTCGCATTGACGAATCTTGGACCTCTGAGCCACCACGAGAGCACTGCAGTGTGTCGCAGCCGTCAAAACGTGCTCGCATGCGGGATGAGATCTGTTGCGGTGCCGGTACCGGTATTGTGCTCGAGAGCCATGCCCGCAACTCTCCAGTATTTCGGCTGTGCTTCTACTCATACACGTACCCGTAGAGATATGATATCATCTCTCGAACTAAATCATCGCCCTTCGGGCCCACGAGGGTGATTCCAAATTATCGTATTCCAAAGGCATAAGCCACCGGAAGCCACAACCCCTAAGCCCCCACCAAAGTTCGACATTTAATTATTCCGCTGCCCGAGGCCTTGATACCGGCATTACACTCGTGGGGGCCGCAAACGCCGTCCTTCTGAATAAGCCCATCACATCATACTGTACTCGTACACCGTACCCATCAGGGACACACCCTATGCAGCTCCAGCCATGCACATGTAAATATTGGTCATTCACCCCCGGGTCAGCCCGCCTATGGCGTTTCATTCGAGCAGGAACTTGCCAAGGAATTCTGGATCTCGCGGAATTTAAGATGAAGTACCGGACCACCAAACAGACTCGTGCTCGAATTACGCGCTCCGGTTTCGCATGAGCCAGGGGGGCCATACTCGAGTACTTGTACCGTACTGTGCCGTAACGCAGCAGTCAGCGATCGTGTTATGTGCCGTACTTGTACCATACTCGAGTAACTTAGAGGGGTCCAGCAGTGAAACAAACGAAACCCCTGCCCAAAATGCCAAGCATCAGAGGGCGGCGGGCTTGATTGTGATCCTCAGGAAATTCTTGAAATCCAGCACTGCGACAGGATGCCAAGATATGATATGATACCCCAGCGCGGGACAGCCCAAGACCCAACCCGGCCCACTGATTACAGTACCGGTATAGTATTGCCCAGTGGGGGGTGGGGGGTTTGGTATTTCGCCTTTCCTGATTTATCACTGTTGCTGTGGTTACTTGTACCTAGTTTTATGCAGGGATAATTTTCGTTGCTGGATCCCTCTCCGTATTATCATAAATGTGGTATCATACCCTACGGCATCATACAAGTACGAGAGTGCAGTGAGTGCCCCCCGCTCTCCCCCTCTCTCTCTCTCTTTTAGTGTACTTGTAATGTGATCACCGACGCCGGCGGCCGGCATATGCCGGTGGACTAACGGTTCAGCTGATATCATCCCTGTATTCGTCGCTTCGCCCTTTGCTTGTGGCTGGGTAGTTGCTCGAACCATGGAGACAACGCAACTCGCGCTCAGGACGTTACGGTAGTCTGAGTCCCGTGTGGCAGAAATAACTCAAATGCGGAAAGAACGGTTCTCCCACGGTCCACGGCGCTCATCGAGCCACTCGGCCTGTGAGGGCCAGGCATCCCAAGGGCTTCTATATTCGAGGGTCAATTGGTACTGTACACGTCACAGAAACTACATCGCGGAGCCCCAGAGGTGTGATTTAAGATAATATTCATCGTTCTCAAACGCCCAGATAACATGGCAGCACCCGGGCCGCTGAAATCCTCACCAACCCGACTCCAACGAAATACAACAAGACTAAAGCTACTGTAAACTCAGATCCCACAAATTCCTAGACACCATCTCACGGCCACTGATATACCTGCATGGCAGATAGCTATTCGGCTGGATAGAACGTTTCCGCCTCCTCCTCCTCTAGTGCCAACTCCTCCGGGGTGGGGGGTGGTAGTAATTTAGCTTGCGTTGCGAATTGTCTAACCCTTCTCCACAGGCCGCTCTTGATTTCTTCTTGTTTCTAAACGGATGAATTTCACATCAGTATTTACTTCTTCTTCTGCTTCCTCACATATACAATCAAGGGCCACCGTTCACTGGGTTGAGGCAGTATAAGTGGAGGGGTTCATACCGCGGTGGCCACCATCCGGACTTCTTTTTTGGTGTTGTAGGCATAGTCGTCCAGCGTCTGTCTCTTTCTCGCGCTTTCCCCCGGATCCGGCCCGTCCTGGAGCCCGAGCTCGTCTATCATACTAATTCCCGGGAGGATATGACGCTTCGAGACCTGGACATATATGGAGGAGACCTCCTGGATGACCGAGAAGTAGCTCTGGACTCTTAATGCGGTTGTTTGCACATCCTATTCAAGTCTTTATGAGTTGTGGTTCTTGATCTTTGCATGTTCACGAATGCTCACTCGCTTCTGCATTTCATGCAGCTCCATTCTTTCGATTGTCTTCGTTTCGTCACCCCCATCCTCGAGCCCCAGGTTAATTGTCTCAATGAAATCATCGCAAGCATGTTCTGAGGCGTCTTTGACCATGAGCGTGATGCCTGAATAGAAGTCCACAATTCTTGTTACTTGGGACTTAAGATAGGTTAGTGCCTTGAGAGAGTCTTTTAGGATATCCTGTATCTGTGCCTATCGACGGGTATTTCATGTGAGAAAAGCTTACACTAGAAAACCCCCCAAAATCCTTTTGGGCAAACATACCAATGTTAACTTCTCGGTATCCAGATTCCCCAGATCCAAAGTAGACTCAATAATGGCCTCAGAAGCCCTCTGCAAATCCTCTTCCACCGCCCTTTGTTTCTCGACTATGGCCATGTGTATTCTTTGAGTCTCTGCTGCGTTTTTTCTAGCCTCTTCAACCCTCTTTCTTGCTGCTTCATAGTGATCCTTCAGAAAGTCTTTCCGGATTTCACCGGCTCTCAACTGTGCTTCATTGTATTCCCTTTCTGCTTGCCGGGCAGCACGGGTCCCACCTGTTAGGAAATCGAAAACCTGCCCCACGACCCCGCCTTCGACCCCTATAGAAGTTTATCAGCAGCTTTAGATTAAAGGATTCATTCTCATACACCCCCGAAATACATACTGTGTTTATCCGGTTTCTTAAGCTCGAACTTGGGAATTGATTCTGGGTCAGGAGGCTTTCCAAACGACTCCGTTGCCCGGTTAACACCTGACATGGCAGTCTGCAGTGACTCACGAGCGTCCCTGAAAGCATCCTGGAGTACTGAAACCGCTTTCCGGGCTTCCTCCTCCGCCCTCTTCCTTTGTGCTATGCCAGCTTCCCGGGCTGCGCGTTGCTCCTCGTTTTGCTTCATCAAGTTGGCTTTCTCCGCTGTAATAACCATCAGTGCTTGCTGATACCCGCCCCTAGGAAGCACCAAGTCACGTACTTTCGCTATCCGTGACAGCCAAACGGAGATTTAGGACAAACTCCTTCCACGACTCAAATCGTTTCTCCATCTCTTCCGCTTCCTGCTTGCATCGGTGAGATGATTTTTCGAGTTTGCTCATCAGCCGACGAAGCGTTTGTTTCGCGGTTTTCGGGTCGTCCAATACCGTGAGTATTTGATTGACCTACTCCGAGAATTTTGTGAGCAGGTTTTGTTCGGGAAGAAGGAGAAGAAGAAATAGGTCTTATCCTTACAACTCCATTACTTCTGCAAATATGGTTGGATAACGTGGTCAAAGTTTGCATCCTCGATTGAGCATCCATGAATGCCCGTTGCCCGATATTTCCACAGTGGAACAAGTTGGCTCGTAGTGAGCGGTGGCTTGTTTCATCAGCTTTCGATATCCGAGGGGGCACGATACATATAAAATCTCACGGTATGAGCGAACCCTCCTCACCGCCTTTCTCCAAAGTCATGGTCATTGCTACCGGCGCTGAAGCGGCAATAAAGCATTGTCCCAAGACCGACACCGAGAGGGGAGCTGCACTTAGGAGGTCTGCCCAATTGGACCTTACCAAGCCGCTCTGGAGAATCTCCATTGTTATCTCGGGTATTTCCTGTATAAGTTGTTGCTGGCGTTCATCATTTGGGTCGACCGAGGAAGGCATTACTAAAAGCAAGATTTCAAAATAAAAATAACTTTGTTAGGGGACTTTCCACTCTGTCAAGCGGGGAAGGACAAAATGCTCCATTATATCTATTCCCTCCGGTAATAGGGACTATTAGCACAACATTGAGGATATGATAGCCTAGCAAGTCATCAGGGAATCGTGATCTGCGATTATTTGTTTTGTCCTCCGCCGTCTATTACCGTGTGCGCAGATCCTATCTAGGCTGTCAACTAGGCCACCAGCAACTTGTGTTGCCAAGGCGCCACCTACAGCACGGCTGTTCCCCGCAAATAAAACATAACCAACCCGCATCAGCTCCCTTTGATATACAGCTACGGTATGGATACAGCGAATACGGCCAAAAAGAAACGAAAGGAATGGTCAATGTGGTAGAATGCGGGGCATTATTATTTGCATCGATTGTATCAAAATTCCCCCCTTCATTTCCGCTGCATCTTGGGTTCGTGTCTAGAGACTATTCGCTGAAATCTTAGAAACGGCCCTCCCGAAAAACAAGAACCACTTAGTCCCCGCGCCAAACACAGGTAGTGTTCAGTGCTTTGCCAACTGTCAATCTAAAGTTGTTGCGCACGTATATTTTGTTGACATTATATTGCATGGACACCATACTCGGGGAGTGCTCCACTATCACGGCAGCGGATGTTAACGAATCGCGGGCCGGCCCGCACATCCCGGGTACCGCCTCAATGGCCTGTTACCAGAGCACGGTCTTCGTGATATTGTAAAGGTCTACTCGTACTAGATCATATGTTTCATCCGTGGGAGTAGCATATGTCATTATCTCTCGCTGGCTCCTGGACCCCCAGGAAAGCGATGTGCTTGTTCCACGAGCATGACTCCTTTCGGAAACAAGCGGGGTTGAGACTCTAACGTGCCCATACTCCCCTGAGAAGTAGGTTTGATGCATCATTGACTAGGGAGCGGTTCGATAAGAGGCAGAATTTGTGATTATGGTGGGTAGTCAGCTCATTTTACCCATCAATAGAAGAATAAGAATAAGGATAGGGGGGGTGGGGGGGAGCAAGCAAGAGAAAGGAAAAAATAAAAAAAAATACTGCCCGGTCTTGCTATACTGGAACTCCGGCGAGATTCTCGGAGAACGGGAGAAGATAAACACCTTCCCCAGGCCTTAGCTATAAAACCCAGGAGCTCGAATACCACGGGGGAACCTTTCAATATCTAGCTCTCGATTTCTTGAGATAGCGTGATTTTTATCATGTTTTCACTCCGCGATACTATCCAATCACTAGAAAGCCTTCTTGGACAGCAGCTCAACACTTACGAGGGCTACAAAACCCGTTTAGCTACAGTTGATGCGACGGACTTTGCGGCAGCGAAAGACAAGCTTTCCGAGGCACTTTCTCAAGTGCTTGGCCTCCTCGAATACCTAAAAGTAGCGGACGATAGACTCTTAGCGGCGGGGGCTCAGGAAACACATATCGAACCCGAATTTGAAAACCAGGCTGCGTCTGTCCATGACCGCTTTCACGAAGCCGAAGGCGCCAGCAGCCTCGGACTGGACCAGATCAATAGATTAGCCACCGAAATAGCTGAATTCCAAACAACTGGGCTCGCACGGCTAAGAGAGCAGATTAGCGCAGGTAGAGTCCGGCTTGATATGCTCTCAAATCAGACCAACGAAAAATTGGGCCACCTCGAACGCCAAATTGAGGATACTCAGAAAAAAATCCAGACGACAAACAATGCCATCAGAGACGTTCAAGCACGGAAGGATTCAACACAGAGTACTTTGAATCGCAAAAGAGACGAGTTGCACGACAAGGAGAGACAACGGGACGCAGCTCATGCAGAAAGCGCAAGGGCAAGAGAACGGAGGGATGGCGCCAGGGCGGTAAGTCTAAACCCACTAATAAAACCACAGGATATCATGCTTGAAAACACACTGACGAGTTAGGCCGGCGCCGGACTTGGAATCCTTTCTCTATTTGCAGGTCCGCTGGCCCCAGTCGTATTCGCCGCCACCGCAGGAAGTCTTATTTATGCTGGGTAAGTATTTTGTACGTCCCTAGCACCGCAATAAGGGCCCCACTAAATCATCCGTAGCAACCAAGATGATATCGCCCGTGCCCGTGAACACGAAGCGAACGCCCTCCGACAAGAATACCAAACCCTAGAAATTCAGATCGGCGGCCAGAACGACAGGTTGGGAACACACAACCACGACCTCCAGAGATTCCAGAACGAGCGAGCCCAATCTGAGCGGGAAAGAGAAGCTCTCGTGCGCGAACAGGCGGTTCAGCAAGCAGAGAAACAGGTACTGGCTAATCTAGAATCCCGTGTGGTAGATCTGTGCTCGCAAGCGCCCTCATTGAACGGGAAGACTGCTGCGCTGTCAAGCGAGATTTCAAAGATCAGGACACACACCATGAACTGCACTGTTATGATTTCTGAGGCTAGGGTTAAGGCTGGTTACTTGGAGTACGCGGACTGCAGAAGCGAGATTCTGGGCACCGTTAAGACCATGGTATCGGGCTTTTCCATCGGGGGTGGAGTCGTTGAGAGGATTGGGGCGGTTATCGGAGAGCTGGAAAGCAGGAGCTTGGCTGCTGCACACTAAAGTGTCGGCACGGCATTCTTGGTGGTGTTGGAACAATTTGTGCTGGTTACCTCTCTTTCTCTCTCTCTCTCTCTCTTTGAATCAGACCGCCTTTCTATCTGCACTTGGTGCTCGTGATGTGGCAAAATAGTGTTAGACCGTTGTTAGGCGGGGGGGGGGGGGGTGGAGTCTCTTGGATTCCGGCTATCGGAAGATGGGGATAATGCTGGCTTGGAGAGATACCGGTAGGTCTCCCGTTATGTGGCGACCACTTATGTGGGCTACCGGTATATGGAGACACTTTGAACATTTGAGGGGGTGCCACCAGGCGATCCAGAGGGCTTCGCTCAAGTCGACCGGATTACTCGTAGATGTCGTATGATACCCCACAATCTCATGACTCGGATAGCCAGGAAAGTCACCCATCAAAGACGCCAAACTGGGCAAGAGCGGGCACCCGCTAAGAGCATCACCTAATACAACTCTGGTACCGTATGCCATAAAGTGAAGCTGCAATTAGCTCTATTCCTCCGTTTATACATTCTATCATACCGCGCATCACCTCCCGAACCCCTAGCGGAAGATGGTAATTGACCAGTGGCTCGAGTGATTTCCTATGATCAAGAACCCGGCAAACTCCGTTACCGAGAGTACCGGTATCTTTCTTTAGGGCTCAAACCATCAAACCCGTCCCCCCGACGAAGTGGTGCAAGAGTCCCGAGCCTTACCGTACTCATATGTAGCGCGATGCGGTATATTTCGGGAACCATGGTGCAAGTTTGCACCGCGAACGATTGACCGAATGGGGTATCGTGTCATAGCCGAGTGCTTCCGTCCAAGCTTTGGTGCCAGTACGGCATTCAGCTCTTTCTATATTAGGGGGCCGTGTGACTTCCTGCATCGTACGGTATGTGTGAAAAATATTCCATACATTTTCCAGAGTCCAGTCATTACCATTGCACCCGAGTACAGTGCCGGCACTTGTACGAGTAGTTATCGAGCGTGGTCACCGCATTATCCTATTTTATCTCTCGACGCAAATCCTCGACGGCGGTGATGGAGTGTCGGTATGTTGTCGGTATGTTCTAGGGTTCTTGGAATCGTGCTTGATTTGTAGCGTACGATCATTATATCATACTTGTAGAGTGTCTCACGTGAACCAGACTGGGATGGCGCGATGCCATTTCGCTAATCTAGGAATGTGCGGAGTCGGATGGAGCAGGTGCGAGGGGTACAGTACGGTACGGTAAACCGGTAACTTGGGGGGATTGCCAAGGGTGAGGGAATGGTGAAACGTTGTGTGAAGGATGGATCTTCTTCCTTTGCTTCTGCTTTCGCTTCTTGGTGGTGGTTCCTGGGTTTGATTTTGTCGATTGCTACCGCAGCTGGCTGCCGAATGATAATGTGATATGTCCTCCAGTGAGTTTCGTGCCGTAGATGTTTTTGTAGGGTAAGGGCTCTCGGAAGACATATCTTCAGCCCCCCCTTTTTGGTCGGCCAGTGACGGCCTCGGCCTTGTTACAAAAATAGATGATAATAATTTCTTATTCATTCGCTCATACATTCATTCATGCCAGGAAAGGTTCGGGTTCCTGTACCGTGCACGAAGATCGCCAACTCGCAGATTTCGCACACACAACCAGAAAAGACCACCTTTCCCGCAGACCGTCCATACCATACAAGTACTGTAGCGCATCCATCCATCCATACCCTAAAGTACCCAGACTACAGTATTTCAACCCTTTTTGGAGGGAACGAACCCGTTCCCCCCCTTCACGTTAGAGACGAGCCTTCATTTCCTTCTCCCGTCATCATCTCCATCTATTCTTTTTCTTTTTCTTCTTCTTCTTCTCCCTCTTCGCTCACTATTCTATTGTACTCGAGTGCTCTATTGTACTCCCCGCTCCCTCCGTCGCCCTCGCTGCTAGCCATCTCCCTTCTTTTCGTGCCCCTGCCTGCCCACCTGATTGCATTCAGACCCCCCTCCCCCTAGTTCATGCGAGTTCGTGATTCGTAAAGGTGGGAAAGAAGGAAGGAGAGAAAAGAAAAGAACCCGCTCCCCCCCCCCACAGAGATCCTTAAAGAAAGCTATTGTTGGTGGGTTCACCCACCATCTATTTCTCTCCCTTGAGCCCAAGCCTAACCCAACCTAGAGCCTCTTTGCAACCGGACCCCAGCTTTGCAACGGAATAGTTTCGTGCTCACTCTTCTGTACCTGTACTCTAGTGCTCGGGGCAAGAACATTCCCCCCATCTGCGCCTGCCGCGTGGCCCTGGTCTCCTCCTATTACATTCCCTTCTATCCTCATATCCCTCTTTGACCGAATCGACCCAGCTGGGTTGTCAATCTACGAACCGAAAGCGACGCACCTCACCGACAACTCCATCGACACCTGTTGGTCTTTTCGCTCATCGCTCTCTCTCGGCGTCTACACCGACACCATTCGTTCGTTCTGTTTCCTCATCTCCCCTTCCCCCCCCCGACGACGACTACAACCGCCGCAACGGCGAGCAATTCCCTCCCCTTCGGTTCTGGTGATCGCTCTGGGGGTGCATATTCTTAGTCCCTTTACCCGATCGCCTTTCCTGGACCCTGTTGGCTACAGGCGCACTCTACGGAATTGATTTTAGACTAGGCTGTTGGAATAGAAATAAACAGCAGAGATGCTAGTAGAAGAGAAGTGCGCCCCCCATACACGGCGTGTGGGAGGGAGCTGGTGAACTGATGGCACGAATGCGATGCAGATATATCGGGCTTGCCCTTGCTATCACCTCGAGTATGGCCATAGGTTTGTCAATACTTCCCTTCCGCCGCTGTCGCCGTTGTGCATGATCGCTGATTCCTTTGTCGATGCAGGAACGAGCTTCATATTAACTAAAAAAGTAGTCGCCCCTGGTGGAGTTTATTGACTCGCTGCGAATATGAACTAATCTGGCGCCCACCGAGGCTGTGTTTAGGGGCTAATAGAGACTGCGGATAGACATGGCTTTGAAGGGGAAGGCTTCAAGTATTTGAAGAATCCTATATGGTGGGCAGGGATGATAACAAGTAGGAGACCCGCTACACTATAGGCCCTAAACTCGTACACAGGTTATTAGGACTAACATTGGGATCCCGTTCGACTTGGAATGTAGTGATATTGGGAGAGATTGCAAACTTCGCTGCATATGCCTTTGCCCCCGCTATTCTGGTGACACCATTAGGAGCGCTGAGCGTATTAGTTGGGTAGGTTTATTCGGGGCCGGGGCGGTGCTTTTTTTGTTCGGATGGTGCTATCTAACTTGGATTGTTTGACGGTCATAGTGCAGTACTGGGGACACATTTTCTTCGGGAAGAACTCGGGGTGTTGGGTAAATTAGGGTGCGCCATTTGTTTGATCGGGAGTGTCATTATTGTTCTGCATGCTCCCCCAGATGAGGACATTCAGACGATTGACGAGATCCTGCACTATGCGATTCAACCCGGTAATTACAGTCTCCTCCGGTAGGCCGCACGTTTCCGGAGCTTAATCTGACCGGTTTACCCTTCAGGCTTTTTGGCGTATGTTGCCATAGTGTCGGTGTTTTCCTCCATAATGATCTACAAAGTGTCCCCCAAGTACGGAAAAAAGAATCCACTGATCTACATTTCGATCTGCGGGACTGTTGGGTCTTTGACGGTCATGAGCTCCAAGGCTTTCGGAATTGCTGTCAAATTGACATTTGCGGGGAACAACCAGTTTACGCATCCAAGCACTTATGTCTTTATTATAGTTGTGGCGGTCTGCATCCTGACGCAGATGAACTATTTCAATAAGGCGTTGAGTCAGTTTTCGAGCTCATTGTTGGTTGCCTCTTTCCCGAGACTTCCACAGCGATAAGACGGTATGCTAATGCTTGACAGAGTAACGCCATTGTACTATGTTACATTCACCACAGCAACCTTGATTGCATCCTTCATCCTCTTCAAGGGATTCAATACTACTGATCCTGTCAACACCATTTCGCTTCTCTGCGGGTTCTTGGTTATTTTCGGGGGTGTATACCTGCTCAACCTTTCCCGCTCTGACCCTAATGGTCATCGGCTGGCAGCTAATGGATCGGCATCGTACGGCGAAGGGGTGCCCACGGATGGGATCACTGGCTTGCAGGTTCGACGAAGCATGCAGCTGCGACGCTCGGACGTTGGCGGGCCACGGAGCAGTATTGGAGCCAGGCTGCTGGAGAGGCATCAGATGGACGACGAAGCTGCTGTGGGGTTGACCGATCTGGCGGAGGATGAGGATAGTGATAGCGATGATGGCCTGGGAAGACTGCATAATCGATGATCTAATGGGTTATTTCTTTTTTCACCTATCATAGGAACGAATTTCTTTACGGGTTTTCTTTATCAAAGGTTTCCTTTTTTTTTTTTTTTCCTTCTCCCTCTCCTTATGTGATCCCGTTAGCATCGGGATGTTTCCTCCTCTTCCCCCATTTCGCCGCAGGTGTTGGGGCTGACTGGTTGGAAACCCCCGTGGACGGGACAAGGTGGGGATGGTGATACGGTTTGATTGTAGAAAGTTCGTGCTTTCATTCTTCCCCTTTTTCCTTTTCGTTTCCCTTCTGATATAATTTCCTTCCTCGACGCCTTTCCCTGTCCTCGGATATTTCCTTCTATTCCGCACACGGCGTCCTCCCCTCTTGATACGGAGATGTGTTTAGATGGCACCCTGCTTTTTCCTCTTCCATTTCCCTTTGGGACTGAAGCCGTCCTTTGTGTTGGCCGGTGAAGAGATTCGGTGGGTGTGCGAAGGATCAATGGGTGACCTGGGTGGGTGGGGGCAACACGAACGCCGTAAAGGAAGGACCTGTCGTTGCAGAAAAAGGTTGTTTTTGTTCTTCCCCCCTGTCTCTCTGCCCCTCTCTTTGCTCCTGGGTTTGGCGATGGGCCAAGCGAGCGATTGTGGCATGAGCCGGCTCCGATCCGTCGGATGTTGGGGGGGGGGGGGGGCAGAGGAGAATGCAGTCATGGTTCGTGCCTTCTTTTCCGTACTTGTCGTCTTTCCCAAGAATATTTCGGTGCCCGAGCCGTAGCCGGACGGAGCGGAACGGAGAGATAGAAAACCTTCATGTATAAAGTTCGCATTTTATTCTATATTTTTCTCTTTCTTCCCTTTCTGTGTCCTTGAATGCTCTTTTTTTTTTCCTTTGGGAAATACTTGTAAGATATGGCCTTGGAGAAAGGAGTGAGGTGGGGCGGGTACTGTACTCGGTGTCTGGAGTTAAGTAGGGGTATGGGAGCTCTGGTTGGCTTCTCCGTATCTTTTGTGTTGATCCTGTGCTGGTCCGCCGATATCCCGCGGTGGCTTACCGTGGTGGACTGTACATATCGCACGTATACCGGTACCGGTGGTATGATACCAATACGAGTACAGTACGGTACGGCATCCTCGGCCACGAACTGGTATATGCTTCGGCCCGGCGGGAGCTGTGGTGCCGTGGGGTGCAGTAGGGTAGGTAGGGGGCATGTTTTAGATAAAGCCTCTGCCCTAATCTACCGCCTCTTTCCTTCCTTCTGGTCGGGTTTTATAGTCCAAGTTTGCAATTTATCGGCACAACAACGCCCGCCCTCCCACCTGACTTTTACAGCCACCCACTCGTACGCACCCACACACAAACACGCACACACCCTCATTTGAGGATAAGTTATGATAAGCAGATTCCTCTACTCGCGAGCAATTGAAGCCAACCCCGAACTAGCCAATTCGAGACGCACTTGTACGATACGGTACCAGTGCTTACCCGGCCGGGGTTTGAAGAATCTATCGGGTACAGCGGGTTATCCAGAACAACAAGTCATGCGGGACGGAGAGGTACGGTACCGTAAGTTATCCGGGACAGCAGGGTTTGAGTGTACTAATACTATAGTAGTACTCGTACAGTACAGTCTTTATTGTGATATGCTAGTTAAGTTACTAAACAGATGCCAATGGTTGTAACCTTCATTCATTCATTCATTCATTCATGCCCATCCGGACAACTTCATCGGAGGGGGATTCACACTCTTTGCCGCCTTCGGTACAACCGCAGCGCTCATCCATCCGGGACAATAACGGAGGATGGAAGGCTGCAGCAATCAGTGCCGACTCCAAGATCTCCGGACTTAAAAGTGGATATCGGTCTAGTCGAGAGGGACATCGACAGCAATTTTCACCGTTTAAACGATCGTGTCGTGATAATTGGAGGGGCCATCGTGAAAGGCCGAAATAGGGAGTCGGGAGGTTGCTGAAGAACCTGTTGACAATGCTTTGGTAAAGTTGAAGCGGTGGAACTTGACTCTCAGTCGGGCCTGATGGGTTCAATGTCACTACGAGTACGGGATGGTGGGCAGTTGTTTGGGTTGCTTTTTTAAGCGGGAATGGTTCGATGGAGTTTATCGCTAGAAAATGTGGGGTTTTTTTTATAAAATTCGCTAGACTTCATTGTCATTAGTAAGCAACACTGTAGTTCATCCCTATCTTCGTATTATAGATGCACACTTCGGGATGCCCGTTGCTAGCGGACAAGCACGCTGAGAACAAGCGAGAACTACCGGCACTCGTACAACTGTAACCCGGAGCACATGCTGTCTCGGGCGACGAGAGTGGCGGCGAGATTTCCAAACCTTCAGCACCTCTGTCGCGGCCATCCCACCTAGACCAAACAGGCACTGAGGACCACATTCCACAGTCACTTGGGGGGGGAGGAGGAGCAAAGGGATTCATTGTGTGGAAAGGAGCCCGTGCCACCCACCAGGACGAATGGGGTGCCAATTCCTGTCTGCGAAGCACGAGTACAAGTACTCGTACTTGTAGACTGCAGTAGTATGATAGCGGTAATTACTTTACTCGAGCACGGCAACATGCTAAGTTAACTTAGTCTACGGTATGCGGCCGAGGGTTGTCAGGGTGAGGGTGGCATGCTCAGCCACTACAGTACTCGTACAAGTACGATCGTACACTCTATCATCATCATCATCATCACCATCACCATCATCATCGGGTCCAATCCGCGAGCACTGATACCCCATCATGATGATGGGGAGTAGTGATTACGCGGGCTTTTTTTTCTTTTCTTTTGATTCTTCTATATATCGTATCACGCGGTTCGAGAGATCTACCGGTATATATGAGTTATCATGGGCCTGGGAATTTTCAGAGAAAGGGATGGATGATGCTCATCTCGGCCGCGTAACAACCCACACACACAAGCGCCAAGCGATCTCAAGCCTGGGTTTGTCTGGATGAGCCCACCCCGCGCTTAGTATTCAGATTACCGGTACCGGTACCGTACTGTACATTTTAACATAACATGACACGACTCGATCGAGTCGACCATCCACCCACAGGAGGAGGAGGAGCCCTACCGTCCTCGAGTGTCGGTAACCGTAACCGTTTGATCCAAGCTGTATCCACCCAACCAGCCAGCCACCAACGCCTGGTATTCTTTCCCTCCTTCTCTCCTCCTTTCTTCGTTTGTTTGTTTGTGAGGAGAACCGCCCCCTGCTTTGCATCTCCACTTTCGTACACACACACACACACACACACACACAGACACGGGGCAACGACCACGGCAACAGGAGCAACGGCTACGAGTGTGATAGAGAAAGGGATACGGAGAGATAGGCGGACCCCCAGATGAAGAGGATATTGACGACGTTCAAGAGGGAGAAAGGGGATGGTTTGTCTTGTCCCCTCTTTTGTTTGCCTTTGGCGTGAGGGGCTGGAGGTGCTAATGGGGGGAGGGGAAAAAACGCAGTGGGCGAAGGGAGGAGATTCAGAGGCATAGGAGACCGCGGAAGGAGCGGTTCTTCAACTTCACTAGCGGAGGATGACACCCCGGAGGGGAGGATCGTAATCGCTACTGTACACTTCCCTTTCCTATTATTTCCCACCCTCATCTGATGGTCCCAGAAATTGTTCTGCGAATCCGGCGGCCCGCAAAATGAAAATCCGGGCGAGGAAGTGCTGTACCTCCCCACCATAGTCGACTTGGCTGAATCCTCACCGACGGCTGCCCGCGCGGCGGCTCACACTATACGCAAGTTCCTGGAGTTGAAGAAGAACAATAACAGTTTGCGGCCGTACACACAGTACAACGCCATCATGCTGACCCGCATCCTCAGCGACAACCCGGGCCGCACCTTCACGCGCAACCTGGCCGAGGCCAAGTTCGTCGCGACGGTGAAGGAGCTGCTGAAGCATGGGCGCGAGCCGAGCGTGCGACAGATACTGGTGGAGACGCTGGAGCACTTTGACGGGAAGGCGAGCGTGGTGGGGGACGGGGATGAGGAGGTGGAGGGGTTGAAGGGACTGGTGGAGGTATGGGCGAAGGAGAAGAGGAATATGGCGAAGTTGTCCAAGTCTGCCCCCGCCCCCGGTGGTGGTGGCGGCCGCGGCTTCTTCACCAGCGGTTCCAACAACACAAACGGTCAATACCAACCGCACCCCCACCCGACCCACTACCCCACCCACGAATTGCGGCTCCCAAACATGGAAGAGCTAGCAGCCCGCATCTCCGAAGCCCAAACCTCCGCCAAGCTCCTCGAACAAGTGCTGCAATCCACCCCTCAGCCGGAGATCCCGCGCAACGAACTCATCCGCGAGTTCGCCGACCGCTGCAAGGTCGCCTCGCGCTCCATGCAGAAATACATATCCGCCGCCACCGGGGGAGATGGCGGTGTAATGGACGAGGACACGCTGACAACGTTGATTATGACGAATGACCTACTGACGATGGCTGTTGGCAAGCATGCCCATGCTGTCAAGGAGGCGCTCGAGAAGCAGGAGGTACACAAGACCGTGGAGGGGGCCAGGATTACTAACGTTGCGGGGGGGGATGCGTACGTGATAGAGGGTGGGGGCGGGGGTGGCGGTGGTGATGAACCGGGTACGCCGCCGAGGGGTGCGGGTATGAAGGTTGATGTGCAGAGTGGTGCGCGGAGGGAGAGGGTGGGTGTACCAGATAGTCCGGTCAGCCCTGCGGTACGTATTACTTTTTACTATATTTCATCTCATGTTTTTTCCTTTCCTTCCCTTTTTCCTTTCGAAGAAAGAAAGCAAATGCTAACTTGGCCATGGTGTTGTAGTCTCCCGAGCCAGTGGCATATCGGTATTGATCAATTGATTGACATGATACAGACTCTTTCTACCCACCAATCTAGTCTATATTTCATTAATCCACTCTTTTTCTATATTTCCTTCCACCGTGCCTTTCCTTTTCTCGTTTAACGCTTTTTAATTTTTTTTACCAATTTTCCTTTAAAACTATCCAACCAACCAACCAACCAACCAACCAACATGGCCCATCATACTCCCCCCAAGTCATGTATTCTAATTTACAGTAAGCTGCTCACAATACTATGATTTCGTCGGTCCTTTTTCTAAAAAAAAATTTAAAACTAAAATTAGGATATCTTGATTTTTTTTTACCTTATTTCATTTTTTATTTCCCTATTTCCTTCACTAACTTGACCCTTTTTTGCATTTGCCGTGGCTATTTACCCACACTACTTGTATCTTGTCTTCACCAATTTTGCTACACCCGCTCGCACGTCGCTATAGCACCAGGAATTCCCCGCACTTGGCTGGCTTCGGTCGGCGATATTGGTCCCATACCACACTCACTTGTGCTCCACTGTACTCGTACTGTACAGTATTTATACTCGAGGTACTTTCTCTAAACATGAGTCTAACATTTAAACGCTATTTTAACCCCGTCTACCCATTCATCCATATATCATTGTCAGATGTTATTATTTTCTTTTTTTTTTAGAAAAAAAAATCAAAATCTACCGGTAT
The DNA here is from genome assembly GCA_900010015.1 of Tuber aestivum. Lineage (NCBI taxonomy): Eukaryota > Fungi > Ascomycota > Pezizomycetes > Pezizales > Tuberaceae > Tuber > Tuber aestivum. Next base: position 384,283 of record LN891042.1, read on the forward strand.
CGTACCCAAGGAATAAACTCCGACAGACCAACCCAGCCAACTAACGCCATCAATCTAATCATGCGAACTCACTCGAACACCGATCCATGATGGCCCAAGTCTAAGTCTACATGAGACAATCCATCTAGCCAGAACTCCCGGGAAATGAAAAGAACGAAGGCGAGGAAAGGGGAAAAAAAAAGAAAGAAAAAAAAAGTAGAGAATAGAACCTAACGCGACTCACAACCAAACAACTAAACAACCAAACAACCAAATAAGCAGACATGTCAAAGATGCGATCGATAGATAGGAGGAAGGAAAGAAAAAAGGTAAACACAAGAATAATAAAAATAACAATAATAATAGACAATAAACATTACCTCCAAGCCCTCTTCCTCCCTCCCCCTCTCCATCCCATCATCGCTCCCACCACCAACCTCCCGAAGCAGCTGAACCACTTCCCACCGCTCCTACCCTTCAGCGCTTCACCCCCCCCCGTCCTTGAGATCCCGTGGCCGGTGCATACGTTGGTAGTCCATCGCCTTCCTCTACACCTTTCCCATGTCCTCGGACACTGCCGCCACTAGAAGTAGACGGCGTCCGCCCTCGCGATCGCGGGAACGACGATTCGGAGGCCAAAGACGACGAGCACGAACATTCGCATGAAGGCGAGGAAGAGGTGTAGTGGGTATGGGTATAGCAAGTCGTCGGCGGGCTTTTGGGCCTCGTCTTGTCGTTGTTGGGCGGCCGGGTGGGGTTGGTGGGGTTCTGGGTGGTGGGGGTCATGCTGAGGCGGCCGAGGTCGGAGAGGAGCCATGATTCTAGGGACCTGGAAGCACGGTTTTTCCGTGGGACATCCGCCTTGCTGCGGTGGGGTGGGGATGGGATCAGGTTTTGGTCAAGTAGGTTGGCGGAGTAAGTGTGGGTGTGCGGCATTTAATTCGTTGATACCCGCTATTTTAAGGGTGACAGGGTGTGTTGAGTCGGCGGGTGTGGTGTGGGGTAGCAATGATTTCTATTGACCGTATTTATCTTTCGCGTACAAAGGAGGAGGGGTATTGGTAGAGCTTCGTGTCTTTGTGCTGTAGCCTGAGCGTAAGGATAGTTCGCGCCCCGAGTGCGGATGGGAGGAATATATACAACACCTCTCGCGGTAAAGTGCCGGGTGGGGTTAATAGCACCGTCCTCGATGTTGAGATGATGATCAGAAGCAATGTCCCATCCTACAGCTTCCACTTCTTCCCTTGTTTTGGAAAAAATTCGATTTCCGGAATTCTTAGAGCTCCGAAGTATGGATCCCCTAAAACTACCGGGGGGTGCCAATGGAGTGAGCCAGTGAGCGAGTGCAGAGGGTGACGGAGGGGGAGGTGGGGCGTGGGTGGTATGTATGTATATGTGTGGGTTATCTTCAAAGACCCTCGGGGAAGATCCCAAAACACAGTGTTCAGCTGATAATTGCACTTCGATTCTGTACTTGCAGGCTTGTGGAGAGACACCGATACAGACACACCACCACACTGAAAGGGAGAAGAACAAAAAAAAACAGGGAGATACTGCTTACTACTTATGTTGTCCCTTGTGATCGTAAAACCCCGTGCTCCCCCTCCCTACTCTCGCTCTGCTGTTCAGGGTAACATTAAGGGTCCAGGAGGAGGAGAGAGGGGTCCACATTCTACATAATGTTACGCGGGGCCTCCTGTCTTCCCCAGTGTCACAGTGAGAGATTTTCGCAGAGGGGTCCTACATGTATCATACATCGACCGATAAATCGACGGTACTGAAGCTGGGGACGGGATAGGGCAGAGAAGACGGGGAAACCCCATTGCATTGTAAAACCGATCCGGAAATGTGCCCAGTCCCTGGTTTATCTCTCTCTCTCTTTCCCAGCGACCGCAGCCAGGGTTTGAACACGCCAAGTTCATCCTATAAGGGAACCAAAAAGTGTCTTATCGGTATGCTATTTCCAGCGAAAGAGCTGCTCGTGAACAATCACTCACTGCGCATGCTTTTCACAAGGAAAGCGCAGTGGAGTAGGGCAGCACGATGTCTAGAACCTGTAGACTTCCAGAAACGTTACTGGACCCGATCGTCTTCAAACCAAGGATGTTTGTTTAACCTCGACCCTTTTTGTTCCGCAGCTCGCCAAGACAATGATCATTGGCGGGGTATATCCAACCCGGGGACAACCCTGGCGCCTGTACGAGTGCGGTACAAAACCGTCGGTATTATAGTAAAGGCAGAGTAATTGCTTCCAATACGGTACCCACCCGCACTCGGGATAATCCAAAACTTCTCTTAAACACCGTCCGCACGTTAGATCCTGTCACTTCATGCAGGGCAGGATCTATCGTCCCCCGTCAATGTGCCCCCCCCCCCGAGAGAATAGAATAGAATGAGTTTATGCGTCCTCGACCACCAATTACCGTAGTGCCCTACCAGACGACGCCCTGCAATGGGAGGCAGGTTCCAAGAGATATCATCACCCTCAGGCATCGAAAGGCTATTCAAAACTGAACCCTGAAGACCTCTCACGCCCCCCCCCCGTTCGGGGGCCCGGATAACCCGCTATCTGTAGCCTGTCCACCCCCTCTTTATCTATCATCGGCTTTAAGCCTTTTTTTTTTGTTTTGCGGAGATTCGGTTGGGTAGGGGCGTTGATTAACTCGTCGGGTGCTCACCGGTGTTAGCTAGACTTTCGTATGTGGTGACCAGAGTAATTGACTGACTAATAGGCCGAGTGTTCAGTCAGCGATCAGTTGTCTGTCGAGGCCAATGACGCCTTAGCATACCGGTATCTAATCTTCAAGAGATGGGAAACGTACCGCAATAGGCAAGAGAATGAAGGGATATGACTGTTGAGGAGCAAGCCGAAAGAAGTATCGAAAAACGAGGGACGCAGCCGGCGTTGATGGGCAGTAGTGTCCACGGGCCCAAATCGTGAGCCGATTATAGATTGGGGGTTCCTTCACAAGATATGCAAGCATCGGCACAGCACCACCCCCAGCAATATCCCTTGGACGGTCTGAGACAGTCAAATTTGTCGCTACTCCGTAAACACTTAATCATATTCACGCTAAGGCTAGACTTGGCGGAAGTTAGTCAGTATTGGTCAGGGAAGCAAGCTCCTTTCGGGCTTTTCGGTGCCCAAACGACCTAGCATCACCAAGGAGCCGAAATATTCTCAGCAAGTCACAAAGCCCGGGTGATACTAGATAACCTCCACTCCATCCCAATCAGAGATAATAATAAAAACAGGCTCGACCCCGGGTTTGAACCGGGGACCTCTCGCAAGCATTCTCAAGGTATTACCCTAAGCGAGAATCATACCACTAGACCAGCCGAGCGGTTTGCAAATGTTTGGTTTTTGCACTAATCGACCTAATAGATATGCCCTAACAGGGACCCCGCATGTCACTTCGGATTTCCGGGAGCGGCATCACCCTGTTGCCGGGAGAGAGGGGAGGAGCTCCCGCCTAAGGGTGTTCGGTGGAGCAATCTCACGATACCGGCGCTGCACCTGCCAAAGTAAAAAGTCTCCCCCCCGCACTTCACCCGTGCCCAAACATCAGGCCATGTCAGATACTTGTTTATAGGGTTCTTCGATTTAACTTAGTCTATAGGTGGGCCCTAGCAATCAGCACAGCGCCTCCCACTTTGCCAAGACTGCCAGAAGACGAGAGTGCCCCTGTCGGCAGCGCCTATGCCTCGGAAACGTACTTTTTTATCTTGGGGAATAGTATATTTTTGGGAGTGGTGCTAGTAATGCTGGGCTCGTGCTCTTGCTGATATTGCTGGTCATAGGTGTATCTACGGGCCACTTGGAGAGGCAAATTTTGCCCCCCACATTCAAGCGCCCACAAAGAGCGCTGGGTGTGAATGGGCAATCTGGCTCCGATGGAGGGCTCTCAGCGAGCTAATATTAGGGACTTTGCGAAAAGACTCTGGATGTGGGTCAAACAGGGTTCTGGGCCAATGAGATCGCTAGAATTTGACTCTGGATGCGAAATCGCAAAGTCTCTATTGATGCGGCAGCCCAAGCTTACCACTACCGGTGGTACCGAACATTAATACTCCCTAAACATCTTTTCTTGCTCACTCAACATCGTGCCCAGTGGGCTGCTCAAAAACGGGCGACTGGACATGACAGCTGGTCGCAAGACCATAGGCCACGCCCTACAATGTAATATACTAGGGCCGGAGAAATGATTTGATAAAATTATCTAGTTAATAATTCCACGGTTCGAGACTTTCTACCGCCAATGCTCCGGAAACCCCACCAGATACCTGCAAGAATAAAGGGCCACAAAGGAAACAGAGGTAGTTACATTTGCAATTGGCCTTTGCCACACGAAGTAGAAATGAAACAAATCCAATTACCGCCCAACGCCAGGTATATAGTAGTAAAGGCTCCCGGGTTAACATGCTTTACTACTGAATTGTCTGCTGTGGAGGGTAGAAAGAAATAATCTCACCGACGAGAAACAACAAGGAAGGGTAGCAAGGAAAGAAAAAAAAGCAAAAGATAAAGGGTGCGTATTACAATGGAATTCGGTGTGTGCGGTGGTAAGGGTAGAACGCATCGAAGTCAATCTACAAGTAGATAAACTTGGGTGGAAATCCCAAGCGTGAAGACAATAACAGCAAGGATAGAAAAAGACGGAACAAAAGAAAGGGGAGGGGTTGATAAGTGACTTATCCCGGACTTACTCGATACTTTGAGATTCAACTCAAACAGGATCCCCCTGAATCCATCCAGTCGCCGCCACAAAGCCCCCGATTTAGCTTTACCATAGACATCCATCGGGATCGATAGCCAGTTAATAGCCGAGGGCTATGACCGCAGTGGGGAAGTCTTCCCAGAACACGACGAAGCCTTACAGTAAAGGCATCTGAACCTTCGGGTCTGTTGTACGAACAACAGCACCTTAAAGAAACAGAATGCAGCACCTCCAAGACATCCGCAGAAAAAAAACATCGGGATGTTGCAGAAAGTGAAAGCGGAACCACAAAAGGAAAAAACAACAACGCCGGACAAAAAAATACCCCAAACACCTGCGAACCGTTGTTATCGATAAAAGAAACCGCTAGGGAAGTCGGTGTAGCAGTTTCAGAATGCAAAGAAAAGAACGGAAAATGAAGACATTTGCGTTGGTAGAATGCAAGGACTGCAAAGGACGACTTAGACCTTAATCTGATCGTTGGCGCTTCGCTGGCCGCGAGGAGGTTCTGTCAGAGGACGGAGAACTTGCCGTGGAGGGGCTGGAGAACTTTGACCAACCTAAGATCTCATCATCATCTTCGTCTTGTTCTAACTCGCCGTACATCCTCTTCTGCTCAGTGCTTGGTTTTTCCTCCGATAGTATGTCTTGCTCTGCTTCATCACTGTCGTAACCAAATAAGGACTCCACTTCAGGAGCGAGCTCTGGTGGATGTAGACTATCGACAGCCTCATCATTTTCAGCGTTTATGGCCACTCCAGACTCGTTCGCACCAGCAACAACCGCACCACCATCATCATATTCGGTCCGGAGATGGGCTTGATTGAGGTCATAGATCTGGTAGCCAACATGGTACTCTGCTTCACCGGAGAAAGTATCTTGTCCGTTGACGGGGCCGTCGTACTCGGCATCGTAATGTTCGTAACCATCCTCATATTCGATACTCTCATCAAGGTACTGGTTTTGCCCGTCATCGGCTGGCTGGTCACTTTGTTCCGGATGGCTATGCCCGTGGATGTTGGACTCATGATTATTCTCCGAAGGGGCTTGAGTGTCATACCGTTCGTCATTTGGGAGATAATCTCGGTTTCCATCCTGTCCAGCTTCGAAGCCCTGCTGACCTTCGTACTCATATTCACCATACTCCTCATGTTGCACTCCAACATAGCCGCCTTCGCCTTCACCTTCACCATCGCCTCCAAAGACGGGAATTGATGATGACTCATTATTTACGTTCACGTCCCCGTCGCTGGGGCTATGACTCTCGTTATGATTGTCATCAGCAGTATTTTCACCTGGATCGATACAGTTACCGGTAGATTCCTGCTCATAGTTTTCTGTTGCCCATATTAGAATTTGCACAAAGATAGGGAAATGGGTAGCCGATAAGGAAAGAGAGGGCTCACGAGGGGTGCCAGCTGGCCCAACCATGCCTGGATGCTGTTCCGGATCTTCGCGAGGCGGTGGTCCGTCATCGCCCAGATTTTGCTCCACTGATTCTGAGTTAACAGTGTGTGGGCTGTGGTGGGATTCAGACTCCCCGAATGTCTCATAATCCTCATACTCAATCAGCTCCTCTTCCTCTTCTTCGGTGGAGTGAGCCTCATCACCCTGAACGGTGGAAACACTCTCCTCAACCTCGTCAGGAGTTTGAGTATCTCTCGGTGAGGCGCTGTCAGAGACAGTCTCGAGTCCGAGTACTGCATTTTCTTGGGCTCTCGGAGTTTCCGAGCCATGGTTAGGCGATTCGTTAATAGGAGCAGGGGAATCTCTAGATACAGCTGCGATGGGAGGGGGGGAGTCAGGGGCCTCATCCTTCTGATCGGCTCCACCTTCATTCTCCTCACCCTCCACACCGTTAGCAATATCGTCGTTTCCATATTCAAGGTCAAAATCGTCGTCATCGTCATCGTCGTCATCATCATCCTCTCCCTCAAATTCCTCCTTCTGTTCTGAGACGCCGCCTTGATTTTCTATTAGGTTAGGTTCTACTTCAGCGGGCTTATCGGTATCATGGGCAAATGCCACAGGTGAGTCATCATTATTATTATAATCTTCGGCTTCAACTTCCTGAAAATCTCCACCTTCGCTTGCTTCAACGAATCTCTGTTCGGAGTTCGCGTCGCTGTCTCCCGACTTGCGTCCTGCATACTCGATAGCCTTGTTGTAACCAAGGCCTTGGTTCGCAGAGCTAAGCAACATATTGATACGGTCAGACACGCTAGGACGCGAAAACAAAACCAAACGGAGCGCTTCTGGATTTTCAATGTTGTCCTGGAGACTTAGTCGGACATGAAGATCGAGGATATGCTGGAGCGAAAATTCATATGAAGACTTGGAGTCCTATCAGCATTAGACATGTTAGTATATATAACCATGAGCATCAGGTGAAGGAAGAAGCTCACCTCGCTAATTTCGACACCATAATCCACAATCTTGATTACCAACTCATCTCCTGGGCTAACAGATCCATCCAAAACGTTACGAAGCTCCGAAAACAACTCATTCATCCCCCTCAGACAAACACCGGCATCTTTGATAAAAAAGGGCAAATCAACATTATCAGGAGGTGGGAATAGCGAGACGTGGTTTTGTTCATACTGGACTACAACTTGATGTGGGTCGAGACTAGGAGACTCATTCGCAAGGTTGACAGCACCTTGTTCCTCAACTTCATTACCAGCTGCAACGGATTGATGGGGTTGCTCGGTTGCTTCATTCGCCTGTCGCTCCTCCAAGGACACTACTTCGTTCGTAAGGGTTACAGATGTATTCTCGCTCCAAACATTGTCCTTGTGTTGCAAATCGCTGTCTTGGGTAACGGCTTCATGTACAACAGCTTTTTCGGTATCCCCAAGAAAGGCGAGAGCACCATGAGACTCTCCCGCGGGCGATACTGTTTGCTGGGGTTCTGCGAGATGGGCAGTTTCACCGGCATTTGGTTCTTCCAGTGGGAGAAAAGGCTGATCAACTTGTTCTGGAATGGCTGGGGGGATGCTATGTGCGGTGCTGGGTTCTTCGGGGGCAGTTGGTCGTTGCTCTAATGGTGTTTTTGGCGAAGCCTCAGGAACTGTACTCGTAGGAATCACATCTGGAACAGGGTCGGCTTCGCCATCCACCCGTTGTTTCTCAAAGATGATATCATCCGCTTCATCCAACATGATATCGTCATTATCGTAGAGTTGATGGCTATTATCAGCGTTGTCTTCTTCCATGCGGTAGTTAACATCAAGATCGACACCGCCTGCATTGGAGTAAGCTTCGTCGGCGTCGATCTCAATGTCAAAATCCGAATCTTTTCTGATATCGGTGTCCGAGTCCATCATTTCGTCGTCAGTAGTGGGAAGAACTTGGTGGTCTAACAGACCCGGTAGCGGATGGTGTGCTGTTCCCGCCTGCATGTTGGCGGATTTGTGTTGCGGGGGGTCCTGGAAGGAGTAAGCTGTCCCAGGAGTGTCTGGGTTGTCAGAAAGATCGGAAAACGGAGTAGGTGGAGCAGTCCGACGGTCAAAAATCGAAATAGGGACACCGCCTCGAACTACTAAGCTCATAAATCAGGTTGGTTTACACCAGCTAGCCAAGAAAAAGACCGTTCAAGGCTTGTTCGAAGGAGCAAACTCGCGATGCGGTCAGCCAGGCTGTGTGTGGCGTCTCGGCTAGGGTGTGAATACTCCAGGGGAAACTGTACGGTTAGTAGGTAAGTTGGTTATTGGGACTGAGTTAGGTGGTCGATGGAGACCGCTGGTGTAAGAGTGGAAGGGGGCGAGGGGGTTATTTGTATGATAGGTAGGTGTTTGTTGTGAGGTGGGAAAGTTGGGCGTGGACGCGGCGATGAAAGAAAGGGGCACGCGGGGAAGGGCTGGGCTGGAGTAAAATTTGCAGATTGGGCAAAACCAGCAAAAAGAAAAAAAGAAAAAAAAAAAAGAAGGAAGAGGAAAACTGGTCGGCAGAGTCGGGTACTGCGACGCGCTTTTCGTGATCAAGAAAGGAAAAAAAGAAAAAAAATAGAATCAACACAACTACAATAATTGCCTGCAGGACAGGAAAGAGGCTCAGTTCACCGTGTGAAATGATTGCTCTTCGCTGTGTGGTGTTGAAGTGGAGAGTGTGTGGTGAGGGAGAAATGACGGAGAGGGTGCTCGGGGTGTGCGGTAAGGAGAAGACTTGGGTCTTGACTGCGTGTTGAAAGTTGGAACGAGCCCTAAAGTGCACCCAGTCAATAGTAATATCATAAATTTAATTAGGAATCCTTGTATCACTCACACAACCTCCATCCTCCTCCCCATGCAAGCCACCGGACTTCGAGCGTGATGTGATACCGTATCTGAGTCTCCAAAGCGAACCCTTCCGCACGAGTACCGTACCTGTACAGTACGAGTACAGCCCCCCATGAAAGCTATTTCTCAACAAAACTCTGCTGTAAGTAAGGAAGAATGAAAAAGAGAAAACCCTTTTAATACCAGCGAGGTCGCGGGCCTCCTGTGCCGCACAGAATACCGCATTACCTGGCGAGAACCGACAGACACTTTCAGGGTTGAAATAAAAAGTGGCCGAGGTGAAACTTACAATTTCGTCAAAACCAGAGCTCTGAAAGGTTTAGCCCGGACCACAAAGAGCTAGGACATGACGCTCTACTCGAGTACAGTACCGGTTTTGTATTTTAATTCTGCCTATATGGTGGACAGCGTCTATAATGTGGACCATGGGGGTGCACCTTGAAATGCTTTAAACAGTGAGGGCAAAGGGTATTCTTTTACCAAATTTGAATTTCAGAGGACAGGAGTTCAAGTCCCACTGCAGTTTGTATTTTTGTGTATTATATCAGTTTATAAATTAAGATATCATGGCCTGAATTTTCCAAGATAATATCACCTCATTGAAAAGTAGTCTAGTGAGATGATTGGTATGTACTCGGAATTTCCCAATTAGCTAGCTCCGAGTCCCTACAAACACTGGCTAATCCTTCAGGAACCAAGCATTTTAAGGACTCAAAGTTGTACTCACAATTATCTTGTGTATAGCACTTGGCTATAAAGAAGAATAATTAAATAATCGAGGAATGATATTTGATGTTTATTGTAATTATTTACATAGCTATTCTGATTGTTTTCTTGATTGAAAAAAAAAATTCCTATAAATTTATTATGAGATATAATACTCGTACAGATATATATACAATATTATGCCAGCCAAATGCAACATTTCGCTCGTGCTCAATAAAATATTGCATTCGATCACAGCTCAAATTAGTTCAAGCCAAATTTAGATACTCGTGGAAGAGAAAAGAAGACGACTATTTATTTTACTTGTAATGGCCTACCAGTACCTTGTTTGGGGCCGCGAAAAAGGACTTGTTGGAATCCCACCGCGTTACTGTATGCCTGGTGTGATATAGAACCGTATCATACCGCATTTCCTCAAGAGTTCCCTAAAGAATTACTCGCACTGTATAAAGGCAAACTATTATATCTCTCGTACTTTCGGGAATAATTCTGTTATTTTTATCAACTTATTGTCGTCGCCTTTCCTCGCCTGATAGTTGTGAGTATTCTTTCCTAACGATGGTACGAGTGCTTTTCTGCATTAGTACGGCACTCAAACTCTGCAGAGAGGGCCCGGGTGTCACTAGTGCAGTACGGTACTGTACTCGTACCGTACAATCATACCGGTACAATACCGGTATTCCTCCTGTACGGGTACCGCCCCCATGACAAGACCGTGCAAAGTGGAGCTAGTTTACAGAGCACTTGCACACAGTTAGAGAGGTTAGAATTGTTGCTCCCGTGATAAGGATGGTTCATGTTACAGTCTCCACAAAGCCTCCCTAATAACGTAAGCTATATACTCCATCACATTACCTTAGGGTACCGTCATCTACTGCAGCGTAATAGCAGAAGAGCCCGGCCCTTCCAGCAAATCCCTTTTCCATGCGTCCCACCTTTGACCAAACGTACACCAAAAAAAAAGGGGGAAAAGCCCCTAAAACTAAAGACAGTGAGCTACAAAAACATTTAAAGAACCTTGAAATCCCGAAAGGAAATGCCAGGAAAGTGAATTGCACTGAGACTAAAGAAATATTTTAAGCCACACACGGTAGCGCCTTTGGTTTAGATAGGCGCCGCCCCACAAAATATGGGCTATTGCGGTGCGGCCAGGTACACTCTGCACATATCAGTAGCGTTTCGTAAATTGCATATTCTAGCCCTTTTGTAGTCCGCTTTAGCTAATTACCCTCTCCTTCATCGTCTTCACTATCGTCAACTTCGACGACAAGACTTGCCGTAGGCCAAAGACAATCTTTGATAGTTCTTTCAGATCCACCCTTCCCACTTTGCAACTCATATACCCGCCTTGGAAGCGGGCTGACCAGCTTGAATCCATACTCATGGGTGTACCCACTTGGTCTCTCCAGCGCTTTCTCATTGGTTGCGCTCTCGTCTAAATACTCTAGGCACTCCACGAAGGCATACACCTCCTCCATACTGGCGCTCCCATTGAACCCCCTAGTTACCCTCTTGCCGTTCCTCAGTCTGATACTAACCCTAGCTGTATCCTCACCAGCTGGTTCCTCTTTCGGGATGGTCCTAGCTCGCCACTGCCTCCATGCAACCCTATTATTCGCCAACAATACCTTCTCCTCCGCTTTGGCCCGGACGAGTTCCTCTTCCCTAAGTTTTCTCTCTGCCTCCTCTCTGCGGGCTCTGGCTATCTCCCTATCTCGGGCAAGGGATAGCTCATATGCCGAGTTTTGCTGTTCAAGGATAGCTCTACCTGCTTCGTGTGCAGCACGGGTAGCACGGATCCGCTCGAGAGTCTCAGAATGGGTCGTTATGGCAGTCGTCAACTTTAAGACGAGGGATTGAGGCGGTGTTGGCCCAACAATGCGTGAGACAACAGACATTCCCTGAGAGCTACTGGTTGAGGAAGGGGCTCTGCTTATCAATGCGGCGAAAGGGAATTTGGTGCAGTTGAGGGCCGCTGAAACTATGAAGTACCAAACCCATCAGAAAAACTAGGTTAAGTAGCGGCCATTGGAAAATACCTTGATATGCCTCGCTGTCCTGAACACTCCCAGCCCAAAGTATAATGTTCTGCGTCTTAATAAATCCAACAACTTCAGGATTTATCAATGTTTCTCTATTGAAAGATGCCGTGTCGTCATGCTCATCGCTCTGAAGAACCACCAATAAGAACCTCAATTCATTCTTCGCCAAATCCAGGGCCTGGGCATAGCCCCCCTCAAAAAATTCCAGCCCGGTATCTGTTCCATATTCTTCTTCGAATAATCGGATGAACCTAGCAGCAGTGTCCCGGGGGTTCTGTGAGCGGCGGGCAGTCTGTGTTCGCGATGGTGGGGAAATCGCTGTACGGAACCGAGCCAAGAAGGGAAAGAGGGTATAGAAAAGAGAGACAAAGGAGTTACTAAGTCGCCATACCAGTGAGAATGGGAATAGTAGGAGTGAAATTAGAAGCGATGGGCGTCGAGACACTGCGGTGGGTTGTGGGACGATCCGGGGAGCGGGTGAGATCGTGACGCGGTTTCGTGAGCCCGCTCTCGGAGGGGGACCGGGAGCGGGTAGGGGCGAAGGAGGAGGAATTTGGGGTCGAGCTGCTGCTGGTGCTGCTGCCCGTTCTGCAATGGCTTCGGCCGCGGGATCAGCGGTCTCGCCGTCATAGAACTTTGCAATGGCAAGCTAGAAGCGCAGATGTCAGTGGGGAGGGATCAAGAGCCAGACTAAGGGGTTTCAGCCACCTCGAGGTTCCACTGCGACCTTCGTAATAAGGGGATAGCTTCTCTAGTTTCTTGAGCAGTAACCGCTGTAAACTGTTCTAGAGCTTGTTGCTGCGATTCCGATAGTTGCGAAACATCGTTATCAGCCATGGTTAGAAGTGAGGAACCGTACAGCAACAGCTGGTGGATTCTGAGGAGGTCTGGTTGTTGGTGTCGAGCTAGTTATCGGTGATTACATGCGGTTTGAGGAAACGGAGGCTAAGCTGGGGCGTGGACCGTTCAGTGTTGAATAAATACGACGGCTCTGTATGGTGGAGGGTGACGTGGAGAAAGCAAGGCAAGGAAACTAGGCGGATGTAATTCCCTCGAGAAAGAGGGAGGGGGCAACGGCGGTCTGAATTCAAAGGTGAATTGCAACCGTAGAGGGGAGGTGAAAATGGAAGGTGAGGGATGAAATGAGAGATATCGACGTGATACTGTGGGAGGAGAGAGTTTTTGTTTGGTGTGCGAGGTGAAAATTACAGTGGAGGCTGACTCTGTCACTCGGCCTGGACTCTTCTCGCTCCCACGCGAATACCGGTACTATGTCTTGGCAGAGACGATACTGGTGCTGTGCTGGGGTCTCGTGACTAAGCTTCTTCTTGGGGGCCTTTTGTGCGCAGCATCGTATCAATACAAGTGCCCGACGGGACAGTGCTTGGGCTGGTGAAGTGGCATCGAGCGTTTGTGAACCACGGGCAAGGATCGAGGCCTCCACTGCTGTTATGAGCTTATGATACCACTGGCTCTCGTCAAGCAGGGCAATAAGCTGCGGTATCTGAGGACTGACGGGGCTCTCTTGCAAGGCTAGATTAATGTAGAGTGTTGTGCATATCGCGATGCTCTTTGGCTCTTGGGGGTGGTTTCCCTCGCCTTCAACACCCACCTGCCGCCGCATGGTCACAAATATCTATGGAAGGAAGCCTGGGGCCAACAAAGGCAGTATTCACCCCCATTTCCCGGGGTTCTCTGGGATTTCTACATGATACTATATCTGTGCTCTAGTGCTATGCTACGGTATACGGTACTCGCACCTTGACTCGAGCCCCGGCTGACACGATCGATTGGGACCCATGCCTCCACCCAACTTCAAGGCATGCTTTCACCGGCACCGGCCGAGATAATCCAGGACAGCCCCATGAAATACAGGGAAAATCGGAATTATTCGATAATTACCTGGTTTTTGGTATGATGCTGGTATTCGGTGCCATAGCTATTTTGTCCAGCTCTTTTCTCTGCACTTTGCCTTATCGTTTCACGCTTCAAGAGTACCCGGACACTCGAGCATCGTAGGATCCGCTGCTGTTGTTGACAAGTTGGGATTCGGCGGCTCCATCTCAGCCTCACACGTCATGTCGACACCCTTTCACCCGCCAATCCAACTTCAAGTACGGTACCGGTCTGCTCGTAGGGTCCCAACTGATCCAAGTTCTCCCACCAGAGCGACTTTTGAAGCATAATACTTGAGCACAAGGAATTTACAATGTGATACGGTGAGGCTTAGGCGTGCGCACTCACGTCTCCATGATACTATTCTAGAATAGCCCGCATGTCATAATATGTACGAGTACAATGATCTTATCTTTCACTCTATTCGCAACGTTCCACTCCCCTTTCCTGCTCACTTCCCGCTGCTTCTGGTCCCTTCGAAGGTGTCTCACCCAGCCATTCAAAAGGTACTACTTGACAGGCCCATCCTTAACCCTCCTCATTGACTCTATGACGGATAAACCACTCCCAGTCCCTCTTCGAGTGAGTGAGAACACTCCTAGGTCAGTAAAAATGCCCCCGCTCGCGAGGAGAATACTCATAACAGCTGCAATCGATGGCCTCATCCTATCTCCTGTTCAAAACTCCTACAATATGCGGCCTTCACCGCTGCACGGCTCAGTGAGAATTGATTACGGGTCCAAACTCATAACCCCTTACAATCCGACCCAAGAATCTCAGGCCGCAGAGGCTCTTAGCACTTTGTCTTCTTCTATAGAGACACATGGAATCGCGGGTTCGTGCTAATCAACGCCTCTGATCCACTCTATAGCAAGGGCTAACCAAATTTCCCCATGTGGATGGGTGATGGGTAGGGTTAATGAATGTATCTCCAGCCAGTGGCTTCCTAATTGCGATAACAAATCGTGAGCAAGTGGCTACTATCCGGGGACGTTACCCAGTCTACGTGGTCACTGATGTTGCACTGATCCCGCTCTCTTCCCGTAGGGACGCGGAAGCCGCTATATTCAAGGCTCGGGCTAGGAAGTTTGGAGTAGGCGAGGCAGAATCGGACGGGGCGACGGATACCGACATTGGGGAAAACGACGATACGGCTGTCATTGACGACGAGCTTCAAGACCATGTCAAACCGGATTCGAAATCCATGAATCACAGGCGGCAGAGCTCAATCGGCGAAGATGTAATCGGAAGGAAGGGAGTTTATGGACGTTTTGCCGAGAAATGGTTCTCTAAGAGGGGGTGGGCTATGGACCGGAGAAGAGCTGAGGGTCTTAGCAGTGATGAAGGCACTCGAGAGGAAGCACCTAGAGCCGTAACAGGAGACACCGCAAGTGCCCCCGGCGAAGAAATAATAGTTACAAAGAAGCCCGAGAACCAGCCTGCCCCTGGCACCGCAGAAGTTGATGCTATCAGTGTCCCTGCAAATGTTCCCGAGGGTAGCAAGCGCGAAAACGGCACCGTAAAGGAGACAGAGGAGAATATTGAGACTATGGGGGGAGAGGTAGCTCACAGCCTTACTCCTAAGTTACTATACACCACCCGAATCCTGCTGGCATCTTCAAGAAGCTTCTTCTTTAGCTACGACTGGGATATCACAAGAACGTGGAGTAAGGAGAGGAAGAGCCGGGGCTCAAGCTTGCCCCTGCACGAATTTGTTGATCCCCTGGTGTGTGCCACTCACTCCTAAATATCCTTGCCTTGCACATGTGCAATATTGTGTTGTGCACACTAGTGGTTTTCATGGTGTCAAGTTGGTCACTTTGGCTCATATTTCCTTATTTTGCTGTGTAGTTTTTCTGGAACCGTGCCTTGCAGAGCCCGTTTCTTGAGTCTGGAAATGGCACATTTGTCCTTCCCTTGATGCAAGGATTTGTTGGGCAATTCCAATTCTCCACAACAGTGCCCTCAGGTTCCAAGTTATGGCCGCCTACCGAGTCCGGCAAACAAAAAGCCACAAAAGTATCACATGAAGATGGAAAGCAACGCCTTCTTGTGACCCTTATTTCCCGTCGCTCTGTTAAGCGGGCCGGCCTTCGTTACCTTCGCCGCGGGGTCGACGACACCGGTGACGTCGCCAACTGTGTAGAAACTGAACAAATACTTTCTGACCCGAATTGGAATCGCATTTTCTCTCATGTGCAACTTAGAGGTTCCATTCCACTTTACTTTCAACAATCCCCGTATGCCTTGAGGCCCAAGCCAGTGCTGCTTCGTAGTGAGGCTGCAAACGCGGAAGCCTTCCAACGACATTTCAAAAACATCAAGGAGAGATATGGCGATATACACGTAGTGAGCCTGGTCGAGAAACGTGGTAATGAAGCAATCATTGGAGAAAAATTCCAAAGTTCATTCGAGAACTTGCCCAATGCCAACAAAGGAGTTGGGTTTAATTGGTTTGATTTCCACCGGGAATGCCGAGGGATGAGATTCGAAAATGTCAAGCTTCTATTCGATGAGATTGGGGAAACATTGGATAAGTTCGAGTACACCGAGGAAATTCAGGAGAACGAGAAGCCAAAGAGAGTTAGGAATCAGTCAGGCGTACTAAGAACGAACTGCATGGACTGTCTCGACAGAACTAACGTTGTGCAATCCTTCTGTGCTCGCAACTCATTAGACAAACAGCTGATATCTCTCGGGATAACCTCGATGTCTGTGGAAGAAGAGACAGAAACATCGACAGGCTTTAATAACCTATGGGCTGACAATGGCGATGCTCTATCAAAGCAATACGCGTCAACAGCGGCACTCAAGGGCGACTTCACACGCACCCGGAAACGCAACTACCGCGGGGCCCTTACAGATTTTGGATTAACCCTCACCCGCTTCTTCACAAATGTGGTATCCGACTTCTTCACCCAGGCGGCCATTGATTTCCTGCTTGGGAACGTCACATCTAAGGTTTTTGAAGAATTTGAGGAGGAAATGATCACTGCGGACCCAGCAGTATCCATGAAGAAAGTTCGCGAGAATGCAGTCGAGATTAGCGCTAGAATCGTTGTAGAGGATGAGAACGAGGTCGTACTCGGGGGCTGGGCATTCCTGACGCCCTTAGGTGAAGGCAGCAGACGCAACCCCCCCCTCCAAGAGGCCGTAATCCTAGTTACAGACAGAGCACTCTATAGATGTAGGTTTGAATTTGGAGTGGAAAAGGTCAGCGAGTTTGAAAGGATTGAATTAGAAGACGTCGTCGGCGTTCAATGGGGCAATACCCCCCCCCTCTTCTCTCTCGGCATAAGAACAAAAACTGACCGAAACCTTAGGAACATACATAACCTCAACCCTCACCCCTTCCAGCACCGACGAAAGACGCAACGTCGGCTTCCTTCTAAGATACCGCCCCCCACGTACTGGAGAACTCGTCCGGGTGAACACCCGCTCTCTGAAGAGCACCTTCGCGAAGCCCATGGGAGAATATCGCGACCATGGCGACTCGGACACCTACTCGGAAGCTGTGGCAACTGCCACTTCCTCGTCCTCCGCAACTCGCATAATGGCATTCAAGGCGCCCGCTGACGGCGAGAACAACGAGGTGGATCTCGTGAGGGGTGTCTGCCAGGAGATTGCTAATGCGTGTGCAAAGTGTAGACCTGCCCTTGCCATGGAAACGTTTGTGGAGAACAAGGACGTTATTGGATTGGCAGAGGCGAGGAAGAGCACGGGGTTGTTGGAGCAATGGGGGTACAATCTGAGGAAGTTGGTGTGGGCTTGATTGAGCGAGTAGAGCAAATAGGTGAGTAAGAGAGCTAGATAACTTACAGTACACATGTGTTTCTTTTCTCATCTTTATTCTCCTTTCCCCCTTCCCTCTCTAATGATGAAGGCCACGTTTACATTGCGATGGTGTTTGGAAACCAAAGGAGAAGGGGGTGACGAGGAGAGAGAAAGAAAGGGCGCTTCTGTTTTGTTTGCGGAGCTCTGATATAATAGTCTCGAGTGATTGCCCATGAGGATGTACGAAAATTCCCAAGATGCCATCCCTGTGCCATGACTTAACCAGCCCCCCACCCCGTGCCTGTCCTTCCCCCGCTCATGCCCGTAAAATCTTAGGGGCCGTTTGGCGTTACGGTTTTGTGTGGTTACCAACCATGGTTTGGCCTCAAAGCCTGCTTATATAATCCATTTTAAGGGCCATAATTGGTCAGTTTTTATGCTTTATGGCCAAACCATGGTTGGTAACCACACAAAACCGTAACGCCAAACGGCCCCTTACACCCATACCACCGTTACCGCCGCGCCACATACATCCACAAACCGTCAATCTAACCCAAACTCTATCCATTCCCTTCTCTTCCCACTGCTGCTATTTTAATGAGCAGATAAAAAAGACACCTCCCCTTGGAGGTGTTCCCCCCGGCCGATCCAGCCAACCCAACCCGCATTCATAACCCCCAATGAAATACGCACCGCAAGACCCTCTCCCTCTTGCCTCCTCACAATTTACATTTCCCCTTCCGTCCTCCCCACGATTTATACAGCACGTCAAGCCGGGCCAGCCCTAATCTGTAACAAAACCAGCCGAACAATCTACAGACCTACAAACAGCCCACAAGAATCGACGTCGAGTGCGTGACTGGTGGACTAGGAAATATATGGAAATGGATGATGGATGAAAGCGTATCATGACGGGCAGGGGCACATGAAGGAGGCACGAAAAGAAGAGAAATTCGCTAATTAACAGGGTTTAATAATTTTGATGATTGGATTAGATTCAATTGGCGCCTGGGCAGGGTGGGTGAGGGATGGGGAACTGTATGGGAAGTCTGGTGGAAAGGAGAAAGAAAACGACATATGAAATCATGTGATCATTTGCGGGATGATGCGGTTGGTTATATGGTGATTGAAAATTGGGTAATTGGGGATGGGGAGGGGGAAATCTGATGCTGTGGGAAGGGGAAAGGAGGAAAGACAAAAAACAAACACAGGGAATACAAAGATAGGAGCCTGTCTTCAAAAAAACAAAACCGATCCATCTAAAAAAAGAGATACAAAAAAATTGACAGGATGAGAATGAGAAGGGTTAAAGGAAAAGAGAAGGGGAAAAAGAGAAGTGAAATAGAACCATCCACATACTTGGAAATCTCATCTGGTAAGAAAACAGATTCGAACTCCTGTAGCGTGATGGTCATTACCGACAGATAATAGCCTTCATGGAATAAAAAAGGAGAAAGAGGAGAGGCTTATAGAAACGACAAACTCCCCCATGAACCGAGTTGAGAAACACAAACATATGAAAAAAACGAAGCCAATGCCCAATTTGAAAATGATCAGCCTATTGAATTATAAGTTTATCGTCTAGGAAAGACGAGTATAATCCCCAGGCCGTCTTTATTTCTATTCAAGCAAACAGGGACCATCTCCATCACGGCCTTCTTTTTTTAAGCGTCTAAGAGGGCTGGCTTTGCTGGCGCTTGACTTGTTCCCGAGTCCATCTGGCCGTCTCAGTAGTTCTGGGAGCGTATTCGCGGTTTAAGCGAGTCTCCTTAATCATTGCATTAATCCAATCCGCCCTAAAGTACTGAGAAATTTCACCGTTGGGGAATGCATCCGCCAAATCCCTAGATGGTGTAAGCCCGAGGATTCGTATTAACTGTGAACAAATAACATACCCGAGGACACCCATAGCTGATCTCATCAGATTTTCGGTTTTGTTAGGATCGGCGTTAATTGCTGAGAGGAACCCAAAGATATGTTGAACATATGGTGCAAGAAGCTGAGCTGCTGGGATGGTTAGATTCGTTCAAAACGTCCTGAGAACGGGATTGAGCTGATTGTGGGCGACTCACTCTTGTCCCCTGACTTGAGGGCGATAATTATGCCATCGTAAGCATCCATGATACCCTCACGAAGAGAAATGACGTATTCCACCATCTCATAGTTGCTATCAGGTGCAGGAGAGATAGAAGCAGCTTGTTGAAGCACACCCATAACGACTTGGAGATAAGTCTCGAAGAGGCCCCCTATAGCTTGGGCAACATCTCCGAAACATTGCAGGATAGCAGGTTTAAACTGCTGACTTAAGGTATTACTCTACGGTAATAGTAAGTATCATGGCAAAAGGTTACATTTAGCAGGTAAACCAACCTGAAGGTTGCTGAGTAGGTGATTCATGAAATTGTCACAGTAAGGGGCTACTTTGTCGCCTATTGAACGAGAAATGTCGCTCACAAGGCCAATGGCCACGGAGCAAAGCTGTTGCTCTTCCTGGTTGCTCAATGCATTAAACAAGAAAGGCGCAAATGCTTCCATATACTTGGTGAAATCTTCTTCAAGAGCATTTGCCATCGCCCCAACCGTACCAAAGATAGCGTCCGGAACAGAGGAATTGGGCGGTAGCATACTAAGGATCTGAAGAAGGATTTGCATAATACGGTCTGCCTGGGGCACGATCTCTTTCTCCAAACGTTGGACGATACTCTAACATGTCCATTAGCCAGTATTTCGATATTTATACCGCATTGATGGATAACCTACTCCCATGACTACTGTCAAGCTTGTCTGCATTTCCTCCAAAGTGATACGGTCGTCGGGGCTAACGATCTGGTTTTGGAGCTGAATGGTCTTTTCTAGTCGCTCTATGATGACATTACATAGGTGTGCAATCGATGGCAACTCATCTTGGCCGACGTTGGTGATGAAAGAGTTGAGTACTTCATAACAAGCTGTTCGTAGTTGGTTATCCGCATCTGGTCTGCACAATTAAGATATGTCAGAGCCGTCTTACCCGCCAATAAGTTTATAAAGAGTGAGAACTGGGCCGGAACTGGTGGACACACCTCTCTGTAGCGGCAAGTAAGGCGCTCACGCTATCCTTGAAGTACTTTGACAATGGGTTTTCCTCCCCTTCGCTATCGATTCCAAATCTATCCGCCAAATTCATTAAAGCCCAACAGCAAGAACTGGCCATTTTGGGGCTGTCTTTGAGGCCAGAAAACAGCGCCTGGATTAAACTTGGCAGATGCAGTTCGGGATCGATAGCCGTTCCACAACAGTCGCAGATTCTTCCAAGAGCGTATGCAGCAGAATCTTTGACCATCAAAACCTTATCGTTCATCATTCCCACAAGTATCGGCAAAGCCTGCTTAACAAGGGGGTCCAAAAGTTTGATGTCGGGCCCCTCCATGATTGCTCCAAATGCTGAAACGGCAGCGTCTCTTAAACGCCAGTTCTCGTGTCTTAAATTCAGTTCCACAAATGCCAATACATGTTGGATAACCAACCCGCCAACGCAGGCAGAGTATAATTGCAGGCACTGATAAGCGGCGCGAGAAATGTTGTACTCGTCGTCCCCAGCATCCTCATCTTGCTTAGTAAGGAGCTCCAGTAATACGGGAACAACCTCGGGGGTTGCAATTCGAGCAAAGTTAAAGAATGGCCGAAGCTCGGTCCCACCCTCGGCTTGATACTGCAAGATATTAGGGTTCAAATGGATGTACTTTCGTTTGTATTTTCTGCTTACCTGAGCGTTATCGTCTTCGATAGCGGATTCCTCCTCACACACTGTACACCAGAATTCAATGGCTAGTTTAGCGACTTCCTCCTCGTCATGTTTCATCCCAACGATGGTGAGACCAAATAGAGCCTTCTCCATATAAAATTTCATCTTATCATAGTAAAGACTCATGATCCTATTTAGGCAGCCAAAGGCTGCTTGCTGTATCCTGAAGTCGTCACTCTGGGTCGCTTCGCAAATAACCTGCATGATATAATTTCGTTCCCCATCATTGTCGAAGTTCGTCCTGACGAATTCGAGGGAATCACTTAGCGCCACCATAGCCGCAAACCGTACATCATTGTTAGACTCCTCCTTCCGGGCGCCCTGGACTACTGCGGTAAGGATCGCATTTGAGTGCTGGTTCAAGCTCTCCCGAAGATCGGGATCCTCCGATTCACAGATGTAGCCAATAGTGGTCAGTGAGGATTGCTTCAGACTGTCAGAACCCTCCCCAACATTCCGGACCAGCGCAGGCATCAATCCCTGCCACTGGTTCTGAGGCAGTTCGATGGCCGCAATAGCCGCAATAAGCTGAGCAGCAGAGGTTCCGGCACGATTGTCGTTTGATGCAAGCGTTCGAAGCGAATTCTCCTTCACTTGTTCCTTTATAGTGGGGTCCACCTGCGAAGTCCATTTCTGTTGCACTTCAAGCAAACGTGTTCGTTCCCTGGCGGTAAGAGCATTCTTCAGAGCAATGCCGGCAGCACTTCGAATGAACGGTTGTGTTTCTTCATTGGCGAGTTCCGCCGAGAGCATTTGAAGATATTCGGGCTGTGGTCGATGGACGGTTAGATCACTTTCATGATAGAGGGATATGGAGGGCGGGGGGCAGGGATGGACAAACGTACAAAATGTTGAGAGGCAGCAGTCGAGAGTTGCTGTTCGGCGGCATTACGGATCGTGGCATCTGCAACGAAAGCAGGATCGTTAATATCTCTCGAGCGGGGGAAGAAGATTGCAACCGAGGATGAACTTACCCCCAGAGAGGGTGTTGGCCAACACCTCGGAAACATTCATGGTTGCGGTTGGCTGTGTTCGAGATGAGGATGAGTGGATGAGATGAGGGAGTGGTAGCAGTGGTTGTAGTGTTAGTGGTGGTAGAGTTGTTTAGATGGGAAAATGGGTGACAACGGGATCCGGAGGAGGAAGACTAAGCCGTCAAGGGTCGAGGAAGAGGGAGTGATGAAACCGTGGTGTCGTCTACTGAAAGAAGCACGAGGCTGTCACTGAGAGGGCAGAGAAGTTGGACCCCGAAGGTTTGACGCGGCCACAACAAATGGCTTGTAGAGCAAGTGATGTTACACAACGTTCAAGTGGGAGCCGGACAATCTGAGATTGTTCCCTGGAATCTAGCACAGTCCACGGTCAGGAGGGTCTGTGAAATCCGTAGGATGAGGGGTGAATTAACGTTTGGTTGAGGAGGATGTGTGTGCAGTGACGAACCTCTTTCCGATGGTTTCTCTTAAAGATAGGAATTTGTTACTTTTTCCTACCCAAGGATATTTTTGTAGGCGGGAGTTGACTTTCACTGGCGGGGGGGATAGGGCGGGAAAAAGGAGGGAAGGTTTTTTGTTTTCAAGGGGCGAGGAGGGGCTTTGATGAGAGGAGAGGTGATGTACGGTACCACGCCTACGACAGGGGAGAGTGCTTTCTTGGGGTTAGCGAACGTGCAACGGGCATTCTGTCTCAAAGTCACCATCCAGCCAATAGGGGCTGATGCCTCTCCTTAGTCATCCGCGAAAACTGGAGAATCCAAAGGAAGCGCTTGGGTGAGGAGGACTCACAGCTCAGACAAAGGAGCCAAAAGGGAGAAGAAGAAAAAAGAAATGAAAGAGGAAAGGGAATTGGATAAAAACAGACCAAAGTGAGGCAAGTCAGAAGAAGGGATCAGAACACCGAAAAAGCTTATCGGGAAATCTAGAAGCGAGGGGAAAAACAACTTTTTTTTTCACCATCTACCGGTACTCGTACTGGTCTGTTGTGCTGGTGCTCCTGCAAAGAAGCCACTCAACTTGTGTGATGGGGAAAGTTGGTCGATTTAAGAATATGTATGATATGGTGGTGAATTTGCCCTAGTGCGTTGGTAATGGTAGGAGGGGGAAAAAAAAAAGAAAAGCACGGAAAAGGATTCGATGCAATTATTGCTTTAGTATTTCGTCCAGTCGACGAATACGGCAGTATCATGCTTACCGTGGGCAGGATCGGTAGAGGTACTCTACCCGCTTCACAACTTACGTCTCGTTGCTTCGTGGCTATTCAGCTAACGGTAGATATTTCGCCTCCTGGTTCAGAAATTCTCCGCCCTGCAATAGGAGTCTTTTATGGTACTGTGCTTCCTATTTTCAGCTAACGGGGGCACTCAAAGACCTGGTAACCTACAAGCGGTAGTTTCGTTGGGGCCATAAAAGCCCGCCATTGACATGATTTAAAATGTGTATGGTGTCTGCAGATGTACGGGTATCCCACGCCTTGTCTCTTCGTTCTCAAAGGCAGTGCTGGCGGTCGGCAAAAGTCTCGTAGTAGGGTCCTGGTTAAAGCTCCGGTACATTATCCTGCTAGAGTTAGGTCTCGAGCCTAAGTTAGAGCAATATTTATACTTTTAATAATGCTTTATCTAGAGCACGCAGAGTAACCATCTATAAAAACAAGGTGAATATACGGGTAACAGATATCGGCTTCCATCTGCTCGCCAACCCAACCCCAGCACCACCATCTGTATGCTGCTTTATTCATAATCACTTGCATCCTCCCCGTTATCGACAGCCATCCCTCCATCCTCCTCCTCATCATCATCGTCATCATCATCACGATCATGATCGTCGCCATCTTCTCCTTGATCTATGTCGAAAACTAAATATGTTACTCGGTCTTCCGCCACAACACACCCCACCCGTCTCCCCTTCCTCCCGTTGACCGTGAGTTGAGAAGGCGTGAATCCAGGATCGAATACACGCCTGCTCACAATATCAATACTTTGGCCGTCGAGGCTATCCGCGTATGAGCAGACGCTCTCGGCAAGATCCTCCGGGTCATAGTCTTCATCGTAATTGATTGCATTGCAAGCGATTGTCATCATCTCAGAGCTGTGGCCATCTGGGGTGGAATATCTTGGCTCAGCATATTAAACTTGGGAGTGGGAATTGGAATGCGTCTGATACCTCGGCCAGCAAATAAGAGAATTATTGTCTCGTCGTCAACAAACTGAAAGTCTATCAGACTTCCTTTCCCTTCCTGAGCAGCTAGCGAAACCCTAGCGCATCCGGTCTTCAAAACAGAGCTCAATCCTCCTACGATTGATATGTCACATCGTATTAATATGAGATCATTGCCATCACCCCCTCGGAAAGCCAAATATCCGACTGGCTTCCCCTCCTTGGTCACCATCCTCATGTCCCCCATGCCTTTGTTATGGTCTGAGATGACCACTGGCTTCCCGACTCTTAGTTGTTGTCTCATTGCCTGTTGGGGTTTGGCGAATACAGTTTTGCAAAGATCCTCGAGGTACTCTGTCAGCTCAAAGAAGCCCGGAAATTCGGTGTCTTTAGTTTTAGGCCTAGCATAAAGTTCAAAGATGCTCTCTCCCTTTCCCTTGTATTCACTAATCGTTGGACCTTTCGCAGAACGGAAAAAGTGCCGTAAGGAGGACTCTTTGAGATATTCGCTAATGTATTCGGAAACCCTGAGGGTGTCAATCTGGGGGTCTTCTGGAGGTTTGTCATCGATATTAATGACAGTGGCCAATTCGTCTAGTGTGTGCCTGAGCCATGAAGCAAAAGCGTCATAGTGTTCTAATTCTCTGTTGAGCTTTAAGAGGAACTCATGCGCGAAGACAGTTAGGCCTGAGACAACGTCCAAGCAACGGGTGAAGTCGTCTGGATCCAAACCTAGAGGGCTCCCTCGCTCTTTCCTAGAAAGATTTAATCTTGAGCCACGAAATTAGGAGCCAACCAAAGACACACCATCTAGCCAAACCTCGTAGGCGGCAAAATAAGACAATCAATCTTTCGCAAGTCGGTAGAAGGTTCTCGTGTACTAGCCTTCGGAGCGTTTCATACCCATTCATAGAACTTTTCTCCCATCTTTTTTGGCCCTGCCACTCAGGTGTTAACGTACTGCCTAAAAAAGAAGAAAGAGAGGGGAAGAAAGGGAGGGTGTCGTTACCCTTTCGGTCAACACATCGACCAGCCATTCTTTCAGGATACCGCTAGGCACTCCGGTCACAAGAAGCTCGAAAAACTCGAGAGATACCTCACTCCCTTGTTTTTTCACGTCCTCGTCTATGATGCTGACGTAACGCTGAGCCAGATCATTCATGGCCTTAAACTCGGCTTCCAAGGCCACAACGGTTTCTTTTATATACCGGAGCAGCGCTTGAACTCTGGTGGAAGTCGAAGCAAGTTGGAATAGATATTGACCAAACTGTTGAATGAATAATATATCCATCGTCGCAAACAATATATTCTCGCTTTGCACATCTTCTATGAGAAGAGAGTGTGTAGAAAGATCGGGAGAAGCTGTATGTCGGAGAAGCTAGGTCCAAATTAGAATGATCAAATATAAGCAACTTATTTCGATCCAGGAACATACCCTAGAAGAAGGCCGAAGCCTGTCTGAAAGTGACGATAGATCCATAGTGCCAATCAGGAAAGAGTCAAACACACTTGAAACCCTTAGCAATCAATCAATCCACCAGATGTTTGGATTCTGCCCACTTTAAAAGTATCTTTCCATCCTCCTCACCAATGAGTAAAACATCCAGATTCTTTCCCTCTCCGGTCTTAGTAACAGAGTTGATTAAAGCGTCTAGTGTAACCTTGGAGGTGAAAGTGCTTTCGCTATAGCGATTGTGAGCATTCCCTCTCAGCGAAGGGGATGAGGAGTAACACGTACTTCCCAGCAGAGGAGGGCAGAACACTCAATCGGGGCAACATCTGGCCGATATCCATATCAAACAGTGCTTGAGGTGTGCACTCTGTTGACTTAGTTTCTGAGGCTTGACCAGGAGACCTCGAGTCCGAATGGTTATCAACCCACCCTACGCAGGTCACCTTTCCAAAGTTTGACACTTCTGAGGTGATACGATGGATTTGTTTGCCATTGTTCACGTCGTATATTCGTGTGGAGCCGTCGCTATATCCTAAAGCCAACATTTTCCCTGAAATGAGGGTTAGCCGAGTAAGCGGACCGAGAAAACCAATAGAAGTAGCTCTCTGATGCGTAGACAAACCATCTGGACGCCATTGCATCCTTTCCACCCGGACATCCGAAGCTAATTTTTCCTTTCTGTGCGCGACACCCCAAACTCTCTGTCCGTTCATACGGTAGAGCAGGATGTTTTCATTGGAAGTGACAATTACTATCAAATCAAGCTGCGGACTCCAAGCAGCCAAACCGGGACGAGCTGCAATCGGAAGGGTCTTTCGATAATGTATACGGAAACCGCGAGTGGACAGTTGACCAGAACCAACTGATTCGTTTTCGGAACCGCCCATGACGGGCAAGCTGAGAGAAGAGTTCTCAATTAAAGTTATGCGGGTGGTTAGGGGTTATCAAACAGGCATAAGGGGTAAAGCTCTTGCGGGCCGTGGCGGTGGGGGAAGGGGGGGTTGTGAGAAGGAGCGGCGACATGTTACAAGCCAGTTGCGAGCCCGGTGTGTGATTTCGGTGGTTGCTAGGCGACCGATTGCCACATGGGAAAGAGGGTGCTCCCGCAGGGATACCCCGTATGGTACGGTACTTGGAGATTGGTGAGATGGGAGGACTGATTCCCATGGGAGCCGCCTGCCGCCCCTCCAACGCCCCTCTTCCACCCCCCCTCCCCTTCCCTCCAAGTTATCTAGCACCGCACCACCACCGCCAACAGGTCCCATTACACGGTCCTGTTGCTGGTCACCTTGCATTCTACTGTGCTGGTACGAGTACTCGTACATACAGCTCCTCCCACCGTTATGGTCCGAGAATCCCCAAATCCCGGGTGCTGCTTTGCTGTCTGAGCCTAAAAAATACCCCCTGCTCCCCCCGTTTACCATCCGTTCGTTATCCCCTACGGTACTTTTCTAATAAACATAACATATACAGCCCAAACTTTCCAGAGTTTTCTATCCTTGGTCCGATCATATTCTTGGGCTATCCTCCTGTCGTTGCAACAATACGGATACCATCGCCCCGCCGAGGCTCATCATTCTCCCCCAACCTCGCTACAGCCTGGAGGATTATACCTAAAGAGTACTTTCTCCAATCCTTTCGACCCCTTTATTCGTGTGCCACGGAAAACGGGAGAGAGGAGGGGCGGGGAAGGAGAAGGCAAGATTAGGGATCAATAGACTGCAGAGGGGAAATCGTACTGCGTTCATCCACCCTTTCATCCTGACTTGGTAATCCTGCCGGAATTAATAATTCACTGCTAGCAGAGGCAACATCAAGATATTCGTTGCCTCCTGCATGATTTATTGCGCCTTTTCCCGTTTTCTTCTCCAATTATTCAACCATGACCGAACGTCCTTCCACCGCCTCGAGCAGCCGCGCATTCGCCCAATCTTCCCCTTCGCTACGTCCAAACACGAGTAGTGGCCCCGGAATCTCTGTGACGAGTTCTTCCCCAACAGGATCGAGAACAACCCCCCCCCCTGAGCCCCGGAGGTCTTCTGTGGCCTCATCCGCCTCTTCGCCTAGACCTAAAGCTAAAGGTCTGTACATTTCCTAGTAGCACTACCCTCATTTTCAAGGCACGTTCGACCCCTGGATGTAGGTCTAACATACTGCTAAGATTCGAGTTCCACGATCTGTCGAAATATAACCATCTATGGGTATTGTCGATTCCAGGACAAAGGTAGAGGGGGGGCTGCTTTGGTCGATCTTTCGCAGGCTAAAGTCTCATAGGTTGCGCATTCAACCATGACCCGCATTCCCAGAAGCAGCAATCTGGTACTGGTAGGGGCAAATTCAATGTAGATTCCCCCTCTTTCACTCCGGCAACTCCTCCGAAAAAGACGATATCTCCGAAAACTGCAGATGCGGCGCCCTTTACTCCCAAACATAATCATAGTACTGGTAATTTCAGTGAACGAAGAACTCTTCATTTTGGGCATAGAGAGCTGACGTGACAGGGTCTGCCACTCCTCCAATTGCACAACAGCTCCATGATGCTGCAAACGGGTTCGTCTGCACATTGCTCCACAATTCGTGGGACACTATAACTGATTGTTTCTTTCGGCGGAAAGTTACTCTATGGCTCCGGCGCTTGATCCACAACTTTACCATCACCAAGGCCTCCAACATGGATTTGAAAATATGGGATTGGGCGAGAATGTATATTCGCCTACGAGATCACGGCGCAGGGCTGACAAAATGAAGACTAATGCAAATGCGGCGATGAATGCGTATGATTTTACTGTTGGGGCGCCCGTGAATCCATACGCTCAAACGGGCGTCGACATGTTTTATCAACCACAACAGACGTATCAACATCCAGTTTTGTGCCCCTAACCCCATACCACATTCCCTCTGGAGTGGATACGATTTTGTTAACCTTCGGTTTTGTCCTATCAAGCTCAACTATCATTTATATGCTCCCTTGGCCCCGTATCCCCAGAAGCTACAACCGTTTCAGAAAAATATTCATGGGTTTTTCTTGTCCGACAACCTAAGAGAGGAGCTCCAGAAAAAGGCTGATGCTACACTCCAAACACTCCCAGGTATCTCAGCCTTTGACTCGACGAAGAGACCCAGGTCTATAAATGAAAGCTGACATGGGATTTCCCGCGTCTGTTAAGCTGTATCTTCAATACTTCCCCCGTCAATCGAGGAATATCATCAGCTCGTTCCGCTTGACATCTCTAACCAGAGGAGCGCACAGGTTTTTGGGTATCCCAGCTGGGCCTATAAAGCATTTTCATCTGAGGATGGGAACGCCTATGCGCTGCGGAGACTCGAAGGTGGGTACCTGTGGAAGTGGTGGAAGTGGTGGAATCAGTTTGGGGTTGCTAACATTCAACCCACCAATTACAAGGCTTTAGGCTCTCAAATGAGGCTGACATCCGAATTGTTCAAAGATGGAGAAAGGTATCAAGCGCTAATATTGTGACTATACACGACGCTTGGACGACTACCAAATTTGGGGATAGCTGTAGGTCTCGTTCTATCATCTGAATAGATTCATTTTCGGGCCCTATTCCCACGACCTTGCTGCCACTTCTTCTGCCCCGAGATTTGTAAGAGTCGTCCTAACACTTTACTTTACAACAGCTATCGTCTTCGTCTATAATTATCACCCTCTGTCCAAAACACTGGCGGAGACTCACTTTGGACCCAACCCAAGATACCCGAATCCTACGAGGCAGCATCAACCCACGGGTCCAATAGTTCCAGAACAAGTTCTATGGAGTTATATTGTCCAAATCGCTTCCGCATTGAAGGTCATACATAGTGCGGGATTAGCAGCCCGAGTGATTGAACCGTCGAAAATTCTGCTTACTAGTAAAATGAGGTGATTGCATGGCAATAAGTGACACTCGTGAGTAGCTGAACCTAACCATTATATAATAGGATACGTCTCAACTGCTGTGGGATTTTCGACGTCATCCATCCGGAGACTATACGCAGCCAGGAGTCGGTCCGGGAGTGTCAACAAGAAGACCTTACTCAGTTGGGTCGTCTCATGCTCTCGATCGCATGTAATACTCCTTCAGCTATTCAATATCCCCAGAAGAGCATGGATTACATCGGTCGTCATTACTCCATTCAACTTCGGGACAGCATTTACTACCTTTATACCGGATCAACGAAAAATATAGATGAATACGTGAAATCTATAGCCAACCAGGCCTTCCAGAATTTTGACAGCGCTCTACACTATGAAGACTCACTAGAGTCAGCGCTCTCTCGAGAATTAGAGAACGGTAGGCTGGTGCGGCTTTTGTGCAAATTCGGCTTCATAAACGAACGGCCCGAGTACGACCATGATCCAAGATGGAGTGAGACCGGTGACAGATATTACTTAAAGCTCTTTAGAGACTACGTGTTCCATTCTGTCGACGAGAACAATAATCCTGTCGTTGACATGGCCCATGTTCTCACCTGTTTGAATAAACTGGACGCTGGGGTAGACGAGAAGATCATGTTAGTTAGTAGGGACAGCATGAATTGTTTTGTGGTCAGCTATAAGGAGGTAAGTATCTCTGCATTTCTTCTTTCCCCTCCCCCTATGTATAATAGCTGATTTCGTGGTCGAGTAGTTGAAACGACAAGTTGAATCATGTTTTCAGGACCTTAGCAAGTCTAGGCGATGAAATTTGGGTTGTTATTAGCAAAGCATCTCAGATCCTTGATGGTTCTAGCTGTTAGTTATTATTTTTCCTTCGTCAGGCGAGGGTTAGGGTATCGCTACTTCATTTTGGTGGTGTATCAAAAGAGAGCCTTGCATTATGAGTTGGGAAGAGGGTGGGCTGTGGCCAAACTAGCATTTCTTTCAGCGAGCCCGCGTTGCCTTTTGTCGCTTTCTCTATCACTCTCACCGGTAGAGATCCTGTATGTAATGAAATTCGTTGTACACGTTAGTGCAGTACATATATTCTTAAGGTGGCCGGGTGCTGGAATCTGGTCATTTCTTAGAGTACAATTATGTTAACGGTCTCTGGTCTGGACAGTTTCATGCGGCAAAAGAACTGCGGTGCACCGCAAGGCCGTGGCCCATAAAATGCGGGAGGCTGCGCTCTCGGCCGGAGCGGCCTTTCACTTGCGGGGATATTATCCCGTACCGCAGAGTATTATTGTACGATTTAGCGGCGAACCCACCCCCCTAACGCTAGTGACTTACCGGTAGTTCCGATGAATATCATATGTAGCCAACCAACTAGCACATCCCTGAAAAATCTTCCGGGACACGTCCACTCACCTACCGGCGGCCGGTACAGTAGGGAAATACCGGTACGGTATCATACAAATGCCCATCCCTTTCCCAAGGCATCGCATACCTATCTCGCACCACATTCCGAGAAAATTATTGATATACCGGTACTTATACATTCACTTCCCTTCTTCCACTGATAAAATTTTAATTTTTCTACTAAAGCGTTAACTAAGCGTCACCGTACCTACCATTAAACCTACTCCTACTCCTACCGTACTTGTGAATGTAAGGTATTTCCAAACCGACAAAGCAAGATTCTCTAGGGCTAGGTGTGGCGGCTATCCGGCGAAGGAAGTTATACCTGCTGTTAGATAGCTGGACAGACAGACGGTAATGCCCATGCCGTGTATAATTTCAAAGTTGGAGCCCTCGGTCTGTTTATTATTGTCTCGAAGCTCGCTGAAGGGAGGTTAGGGGCTGGGTGGGTTGTAGGTCGTGGATGTAATGGCGAAGGTGGCTGTGGGTGGGTAATGGGGAGGGGAAACACGTATCGCGCTTTCGGAACGAGTTGCTGATTATGCGGAAGGGGAGGAAGGTAGAGAGAGTGTTGTTGGGTAATAAAGTTTGCAGTGTGGTGGGTTCTGGGTACGGTCTGGGCCCTTTTTCTAGTCTGAATCCAGTACCGCCGGGATCGCCTTCAGGTAAATTGTAGCTGAGGACTTGGAAGATTAGCGTGAGCGTGCTGTAATAGTCTAGCACTGCTACACAAGCTTGCAGGCAAAGCCAAAAGTGGCGGTTGCCCCACCCAAGACTAAATATGGTAGATTATGCATCTGGTTCTTGCAGTAATGTACCTCAGAGAGCGGTGAGCTCCCGTAGTGGAATATAGAGCAATGCTGCGACGTCGTAGAGTGGGAGTATCGGCTTGGATAATGTTTACACAAGAAGACCGTCCAGAGGCAGTCTACCTCACTCTCATCTCTCATTCAAGTAGAGAAAAAATGAATCATCCAAGTATATCAGTGACACCATGAAATCGGAGTAGGCGTGCTCGCACCCCATCGAGTGACTCGATGTGACCACAGCCTCCATCAATATTATATCACACCCGCGAATTCTGTTCGCCACGAGCATAAAACCCAAGACAAGGAAACTTGAATAGAGACTTTATATTAATGATTCGCCAGCCAATAGAAACCCTGCGGGCCTTGCTTTAGCCCTACTTCTGATCCCTGGCTTGACAAAAATATGCACTTCTTTGTCCGTTTCACACGGTGTTGAAAAGTGAGGCTAGGTCGGGCTGGGCGAGTTTTGGTATGATAGTTGAACTCAGTTTACCGGGTCATCTGAATAGAATGGGGGTGTCCCATTAGCCCCCCCCCCCCCCCGCTTTCGGTAGCAACCTCCGGCTTCCCGGTGTGTTTGGTAACCACCACGCGGATTACAATGGTGATTTCATGGTAGGAATAACCATTGATGTTCGATACTTTTAAACTTGAATGGCTCCCCTCCCCCCCCCCAATATTATGAGTTTTTCAACTTGAATGGTCTCCGGGAGTAGGGGCGTAAGGTATATATGTATACAATAGAGTTAGATCGCTGGCAGTTCTATGGTCCTCATGATTCTTTTAGAATAGCAGACATTCCTTCTTTATATATACCTGTCGAATTATTCTTTCTTTCTTTTACTTCACACTCACGCTCGCTCATATCAGCATTAACACACCTTTACAACTTTGAAAGCTTTTCGAGAAAGCCGATTCCCTCTTCTCCTTCTTCACTATCATTTTCACTTTTTTTTTTACATACCCATATTTACTTTTACTGGGGCATAATAATGCATTTCAACTTTGCCACCACTGCAGTTGTGCTGCTGGCGCTCCATGCCGGGAACGTTGTTTCTCACACTTGGGTAAGCGGGCTCGTCGAAAATCTATATATATCTATATGTGTGAGAGACTATTTCAGAGCGCTAACATTCACCCCACAGATTGAGGTCCTAGAGGCCGTCGGCCCAGGAACAAAGGGATACATGAGAAGCTGGAGTGAGCCCTTCCCCTCCCCCTCTGCTCCCACAACATGAAATAAGCGAAATCCAAACTAACAACCTGCCAGTTGGCAAGGACGCCAACCTGGATACTCGTATGACTTACCGTATCGAAGGCCCGGACTGGGAAAGCAAGCCCATCTGCAAGGACACCCAACAAGTGCGTGCCAACCAGCCTGGCTTCCCCCGCCTCAGGGCCAGCCGAAAGCAAACGGTGGCAGGCTACTACCTCGAAAACGGACACGTCTCCCTCCCCCCCTCGGCGACAGCTTTCAATGGCTACACCTACTGGTTCGGAACCTCCGACCCAGACCCGAAACTCCCGCTGAGAGAGGTGAGGGCTTGGACCGTGGACGGCCAGGGAGGGAACAAGAAGGGCAGGCTCCTCGCGGCGGGGCCGTACGATGACGGAGTGTGCACGCAACCCAACCAATCACCCATATCCCAACAACGTGGGGTCGGGAAAGAGGGGGTCGAGAAGCCGTGCAGATCGGAGTTTGTGATTCCAGAGAATCTGAAGGTTGGGGACGTTTATACCGTTTACTGGGTCTGGGATTTCTCGTGGCATTTTGGACGGGATAAGCCTAGAGTTGAGGAGGTATGTATATCTTTTACGCTTTTCCCACTTCACTTCCCTGGGGGAATAATAGCCAATTATTTGCTAATGGGGAATGCTTTTAGTGGTATACCTCCTGCATGGATATCGAGATTATCTAGATGGGTCAAACATTTGGAATGATCCTGTGATCAATAATATTCTTTAGATACGGCCTCGCGACTTTTTTATGGATTGGTTACCATCATACATGAGATTCATTGACCTGAGCATAGTTTGTTGGGACATTCTTGTACTTTTTTTTCTTTCCCTTCTCTTATCCCCTACCTCGGAGTATCGGGCATTTACTAGTTAATTAGCTCCAATCCTTTTTTCAAAATAACATGAAAAACAAAGCAAACGATGATTAGTTTGTACTAGAAAGAGGCCTAGATTTCTCCGGGTACACAAATTACCAACATATCTAACCACAAAGTGGGTGAACAACCCTTTCGTATCTGAAGAGGTAACTCTCCCTTAACAGTGATATCTGTAAATTTCGAGTGATCCTATATGATTTCAACCATGGTGTGTCGGACCACCTGACGAGTCAAGTAGAGCAAATCTTATCATTATCTAGCATCGTCACAATATCAGGGTTCGCGAGAGCGTAAGAGCCGGCACGGAGTGTATATCAGGTAATGTAGCCCCATTTTATTAATAGAAGAACTAACGCCAAAACCCAATCACAAGAAGATCCCGTGATATTAAGCTTTCTTGAAAAGAAGACAATGCTTCCCAGTTACCCTTCCTGCGCCATGAACGGGTTCTCGATCTGTTCGCTACCGTCCATTGGCGAGATGAGGGTCAACATCGGACCCCTCGCAACGACCAGACCCAGTTCCCGTGTTGTCTCGTTTCCGTCCTCATCTATCGGGTGGTTATTATCAGCATCTTTTGCACACTGGCTATCATACGGAACGAACCTCTAAGGTTTTCCTTCACGTCATCCAGGACAAGGTTCATCAATTGGTCGTAGCCTTTTAATATTCCCACAACTAGAGCAGAATTGTCAGTATCAGGAAGGGTTAGAACGTAGAGCGAGAAGTACCTTCCCTACCGCCATTAAACTTCACCGTGATTGCCTTATCCATAAATTTTGCTAGATCTAAAATTGCCTCGCGGGGTTTCCGCTCTTGTTGATCTTTGTTGTAACCGGCCTGGCCACCTCCGCCCCCTCCTGCTCCGCCACGGCCTCCACGGCCACCACCGCCCCCGCCGCGCCCACCTCTAAATCCTCCGCCTCGTGGTCTGTCCATTGTTTGAGATTATTGTAGTGGATGTTTGTTATAGGTGGGGCGTAGTGGGTGGTCGGGTTAAAGGTGACGACAAGCCATGAGGCAGACTTACCCTGCCCGGAGAGGCTCTTGACTGGTTAGGAACGGTATGAAAAGTCCGGGAACAGGGGTATGATAGGTACTTGTGATACCCGAGGATAAGGGTTACTGCCACGGACAACCTCTGGTACAAGTACCACACGGCGCGTCTTCCCTACACAGCCCCAGCTATCGGTCTACAGGTCAGGTTCCCTCAGCCGATTCCTAGAAATATAAGAAGCCTCTCCCCAACATACCAAGCATCATCGGAACCTCTACCCTGGCGCTTATTTCTTTCTTGTATCATAACATACAGGTAACCATCACGCTTAGCCTTAATCAGGCCCTCGATCACCGTGCCCGCCGCCTATCCAAAGACCTCAATCCTTTGGCTGTATGTGCTGTTCCGGGAAAACGCAAACTCTTTCCCGAACAGGGCACCGGTGCAAACTCCCTCACAGTCCGCAACTTCCCTCTTCC
Organism: Tuber aestivum; assembly: GCA_900010015.1. Classification (NCBI taxonomy): domain Eukaryota; kingdom Fungi; phylum Ascomycota; class Pezizomycetes; order Pezizales; family Tuberaceae; genus Tuber; species Tuber aestivum. Next base: position 419,761 of record LN891042.1, read on the forward strand.
TTTCACAGCCGCAGGATCCCGTATTTCCCTTGCGATAATAGAATTTCCCAAATATGGTAACGAAACACGCTCTCAGCAAGCCCGGTGGCCAACCGTTCGTCCCCTAAGAGTAGCTACCTATCCTCTTAGTTCCTTGCTGACACCCGTACCCATCACAGACCGGCCGACGTTCTCAACATACATATCGCCGCCGACTCCCCAATGGAAAAGTATCCAGGTATCAATAAGCCCGGCGAATAATTGTTTTTTTTTTCGCATTGAAATTAACTCGTTTCCAGCCAAGCAGCATGCCCGAAATGTGGCCCGACGGCTACCCACTCGTGACGGTCTTATCTACCTGGAAGGGATGTCGGAGGTTCTCTTTGAGGACTCAGACGAAGCAATTAAATTCCGTCAGAAGAGATATTTCTTGTACCTCACGGGGGTTGTGGATATGCCGGATTGTTTTGTCACGTATTCAATCGCTCAGGACAGGTTAACCCTGTACGAATATCCCATAGGCTTTGGAAAGGGGCAAGAGGAGTGCTGATGCTGCAAGCTTATAGATACATTCCACCTTTTGACCCGAATGAAGTTCTCTGGTCTGGTTATCCACCCTCGATAGAGGATTGCATCTTCAAGTCTGCTGAACCCCCCCCCCCCCTCTGACACCAGCACCAACTAAGGAATTAACGAATCTATAGATACGATGTGGACGAAGTTCTTTACTCTACTTCAATAACAGACAAGATAATGGAGTTCCATCTCACGTTTCAATCTTCTCCAATTTATACCATCCATCATCAAGTTTCACGGATTCCCTCACGGATCCCTAGGAAATTTATCTCCGATCAGTACCTCCAACCCGCAATTGACGATTGCCGGGTTTATAAGGATGATTATGAAATCAAATTACTCCGCCAGGCAAACATCATCTCAGCAAATGCTCATCGCGCCGTTCTAGAAGCGGTGCAAACAGCACAAACAGAAGCTCAGCTCGAGGGAATATTTGTCCAAACCTGTATTTCGCAGCACGCAAGGACACAAGCATATGACCCCATAGTTGGATCTGGGCAGAACTGCGCAACGCTACACTATACCCGCAATGATGCACCTCTCAAAGGGAAACAGTTACTTTTGATTGATGCGGGCGCAGAATGGGCCGGATATGCTAGCGATGTCACTCGCACATACCCGATATCCGGGAAGTGGACCAAAGAAGCTAGTGAAATCTATAATATTGTTGATGAGATGCAGAAAGAATGCATCAAGAAGACAGTTGCCGGCGTGGATTGGAGAGATACACATCTCCTCGCGCATAGGATCGCTATAAAGGGATTAATGGCATTGGAAATTCTATATAATGGCACGGCAGAAGAAATCTTCCAATGTGGAACTAGCCGCGCCTTCTTCCCCCATGGCCTTGGCCACTTTCTAGGGTTAGAGACCCACGATGTCGAGGGCGCCCCGGATGTCAAATGGAAGCCCGCCACAGGCCAGTTAGGTTCCATTGCCTCTCTTCCAAAACCAATGTTGGGCCGTGGGCTATACCGTGCAGTAGTGCGCAGGGTATTGGAGCCCAGGATGGTCATTACCGTCGAACCTGGAATGTATGAGCTCCCAACAACTGCCCACTTTCCTCCATCCATATGCATAGCAAGGCTAACAATTCCTAGCTACTTCTCGAGATTCATAATCCAAGCCTTCCTCGACCACCCCGTCCATAGCCGGTATATTAACAAGGCGGTCCTTGAGAGGTATTGGGCAGTTGGCGGCGTCAGAATCGAAGACGATATTCTCGTTCTCGACAACGGGAAGAACGAGAACCTGACTACTGCTCCTAGAATAGAGCCTACCGGCTAGTGAGCTTAAATTTTGCGGGGCAGGCTACTTCACTGCAGTGGATATTTAAGTGCGCGTGTGTAGGGCTCGATGGGCCGGATAAAGTTTTTTGTTTTATTTTTTCGCGCTTCGGAATCTTGAACCGCGATACCATAGTTACTTGCATGGTAATAATTACCATAATATTATATTTTAATTTCCTAGGGGGCAGTTTGTTTGTGGAGCCCTATGTGTTATTGTGGGGGTATCAATGCCGACTTTTCGTAGTGGGGTCGGGGCTTTGGCAGTGAATTAACGAACGAGCATGAATCTGTAGCACGGTTCACGGTCAGAGCTTAACCATGGGTATTAGTCACTACCTATTACATAAGAATTAATATTCGTATCGGGAAACCTGAAATTATCTAGCTATTTTTAGATACACCTCTAGGGACATTGTAAACCATTATCACAGTCTGTTCTACGAAACAATAAGAAAGAGAGGGTCAGCGAAACGTTTCCGGGGGTTTAGAGCGGTGTGAGAACTTTGTAAAGGGGGGGGGTACGGTACAAGTACCGGTTGTGAAATTCAAAAATTCAAAAGAAACCGGAATTCCCAAATCAAAACATATACCAGCACTCGATCCATTTCAGCCGCTCAAACCAAGCAAGCGAGTACCGGTATGATACAGTGAATGACTCGACCGCCAACCGATGCGGCCATACCAACAGGGCACTAAGGAGGTTCAAAGTTCTCAGTGCGCTGCGAATCGAGTATGATACACAATATACCCCGCAAATACAGGTGTACAGTACTGCTTGAATAAAATGACCGTACCTCTGTATAATACTGGATGCTGCATCCCTCCCCCCGAGAAGGTTTGCTGTGTACTGTAATTTCTAATAAATAAATAAATACACCTTCACCGGAACACCTGTACCTTCCGTGTACCGAGAGCTTTGAATCTCCCTACTATACCGGTACTGCGCGGTACGGTGGTCGACAGGCAGCACTCGATCAAGCTACACCGAAGCACAATGAGTCACTCACCTCCTCCATACCGGATTGCGGCCTTTGTCCCAAGTTAACCTAAGCGGGCCAGCACATCCTACAGCAGCAAATCTGGGAGATAGATAGTGACCTACTTCGTAGTGCCGGGGTAGCATGGCGATAAATCACGGAATATTGATAATGTATGATGGTGCCGGTACTGTTGAATCCGGTGATGGCTCAAGTTAATTGTGACTCTAACTGGGGTGTCGCTAGGATCACTCGATCTTCACTTTTGCCGTATTATTGCTGCACAGCGCTATCATACTGTGTTAGTCACCGGCGGTGGGTAGGTAAGAAGTATCTGGAAACGGGGGTCGTGGATTTGTATGGGGGGACTCATATACACACAGATTTGATTTTCTTTTTCTATGGTATTTCGCAGATCGCTATCTTCCGGTGAAGTGTTTCTTGCTTGCTCCGAGTACAGTACTGGTAGCCTCGGGCCTAGATGATCTACCGTGGGCAGAGTCATAAGATAATGAGTCAAAACTCTTCCGAGAAAGTGTATTTAATCCAGACCTCACCACTGCTCCTCCCAGCACCCTCTGCCCCTACCTCTACCAAAGCTCGACAAGGCTAGAGTATCTAGCTAAACCACACAATATACAAATAGTGCCCTCGGTATATATATATTTTTTCTTCTCCCTTCACAAATTTCCAAACATAAGTCAATCACAAGCGCACCCTAAGAAAACCACGAACTCACAAAAAATGACCTACAAAACCTACTTCAGGCGCGGGCGCGACACCCGATTCAGCGATTTCGGACGCGTTGGCTGTGGTAAATGGACCCGGAGCTCGCCCGACCGCGTGCATGATGAGGCGAGGTACCTTCACGATCAGGTCGATCGTGACGTCAAGTGGGAGTGGAGCGAGGGAGGTTTGGCGGCAAGTGAATCTGTGAGTAGTTCTTTCCTTCCCTTATGCGCAAGAACAAAATGGTGAGGGGGGAGAGAGGACTGATGATGAGAGGTGGAGGTAGGAATTGTATCGGCTGGGGATACTATATGACCAGGAGGTAGAGAGTGTGGAGGAGGTTGAAGTCACTTCTTCTGCTGGGACGGAGGTTGGTAGTAGGAGTGAAGTTAGTGATGATTGGTCGGTGCTTGATGATGGGGAGTCAGTAATTGGGGATTGGGATTTTGTTAGTGAGTCGGGTTAAAGGGCTGAACCCTTTCAGCTTTCCCCCTTCTCATTGTATCATAGTATATCCCGGTCTTTGGTTTCTGGTGTTTTTTTTTTTTAGGCCCTGCTGTATTATGGCTTTTGTTGGATCCTGAGAGTTAGGGTTCCCTTTGAGGGGAGTACCCGATTATTAGCATAAATCTTGGGGCTGTGGTTAAACCTTTTTTAACCAACATTGTTTTTTGTGTGCTCATCAGAGATGCAATGTGAATAATGACGGGTGACATCCAGATGCTTTTAGTGAGCGTTAGCCACCCGAGTATCTCCGTTGACGGGTTCACATACCGTAAAAACTAATACATTGAGAATATCTCTGGTGTGCTGAAATTGCTTCTCCTTGTACTCGGGTGATGTCTCTCTGTCGTACCCATCTCAGCTAAGGGCTGACGGACGATCTTTTCGCCGTGTTTTCTTCCTTGATCCCGGACGCCCCAATGTGATTCTCAATTATTCCAGCTAGTACGGTAGGTCCGGGGGCCAGACATACCGTACCGGCAGGGACAAATCAAGCCTAAGCTGTAATACCATAACCATTCTCCAAAGATGGCGTTCCCCAGAGCTCACATAAGCCTCAAACTTAGGGCAAAGAAGTGTGAGCCAATTATTCCTCCCTTTCAGCCTCCCCCATTCCCGGCCCGCGAACGAATCCGTTCATTACCAATAATTCCATAATCCCGAAACAGTGCATCCAAGCCACTGGCAAATGATAAACTCCCATCTGCAAGGTATCCGGGCCGGGAAACCCAGCTCCCAGACACCACGGCTTCTTCTATCTCGGTTAGTAGTTTAGGCTCGGCCCCGTCATCGATAGCCTCTGGATTCCATATTTCTCTGGGATGGTGAAATGGACAAATGCGACAAGAAGGACCATAAGCCGAAGGTGAGGGGCAGTTATATCTATTTGTAACCGCCCAGTGGAGTGGAGGCTCTGGTGGCATGGTCAGGGTGGCTGGGGGGGTTCTAGATGCGAGAGCCGGAGGCCTACCCCGAGCGTGGGAATGTATAGCATTCATACGGGTGGGTACTCTAGCTTTTCTGTATCAAACTACCACAGCCTGAGCTACGGCATCGTAGTCGGTGAGTTGTTGGGAGCAAAGGGTGGGGTCTACCGGTACAAGTATATCACGTTGAAAAGGTGCGCCTGAGAGAAGTTAAACGATTTGCGACCTGTGTTGCCGCGGTATAATATAAAGTACGGGTACAAAAAGAACCGTCCGGCAACGCAACGGCAACCCCACTACCACTATAAATTTACTACCCCTACAACCACAACTACTTGAAATAAACTGAAAATATGTGTAGACATACAATAAATATAAGAAAAGCTATATGTAAAATTAGAAAACAAAAAAATCAATACTTGGTATACCATCCCCTTGCATCTATGACAGCAGCAACTCTACTAGGCATAGACTCCCACAACCTTTTCAGAAAATCCCCTTCAATATCCTGAGTCCAAACCTGATTTAGAGCTACTGCTAGATGTTTTCTAACAGTTTCTGGGCCCCCTTGGTCTTGTGGATGTTGGGAAAGTGCTGGTGTAGCTTTTCCTTCATCCTCTTCCAACAGTGCTCAATAGGATTGAGGTCAGGAGAATTGGCTGGCCATTCCATAACCTGTATGTTGTTTTCCTCAAACCAAGCCATAGTATCTCTTGCAGTATGTATCCTTGCACCATCCTGCTGAAAGATAGGATCCCCAACTGTATCCTCCACCTCCTGCCAGACATCAACTAAACCATCCTCCAAAACTCCAATATATACAAATCTATCCACACTCTTGTCAAAAATAGGAATCAGAGGACCCTTATTTCTGCCCTAAATACAAGCCCACACCATCAGCTTTACCCCTGGCCCCTTGGTAACTCCATGAATACAATCTTTGTGCCACTTTTTTTCAGGTGTTCTGAACACCCATATACCCTTAGGATCCTTAGACTTTTCAACCAAGGATTCATCACTAAAGATGACTCCTTCAAAGTCTTCCTTTATCCAATCCTTATACTTCATTGCCCAAGCTAACCTCTTAACAGCATGCTCATCCTTTAGAAGAGCTCTTTTCCTAGCTCTCTATTTCTTTATGTTGACTGAGGCTAAAGCTCTCTTGACTGTTTGGAGGGAGGAATATGGTGCAACATCATTGCGCAATTCTGATAAAGTCTGGCGGCGTGCCTTCTTAGACTCTCTGACTAGGCGGGGCTGGGCTGGGTTCTGGAATCGATAATTTTGGGTCTTCCAGGTATAAGGAGGTTTTTTGCATCACCCCTCTTTTGGAAGCGGTCATAGCAAGTTTGAACAGTACTCTTTGGACAGTTTAAGAGCTCTCCAATCTCTCCAAAAGAGATTTTTTTTTTTCTCAGAGCAACTATTTGCCCTTTCTCAAACTCTGTAAGGTAGCCTGTCTTGTGTGGAGGCATTGTAGTTGAGGGGTGGTTGATTGTAGGAGTGGGGTGTTTTGAGGTGTCGTGCGGTAACCACCGATTGTACGGATCCTTTTGGCCTAGTACTTTAGTTTAGTGTACTGTACCTGCATTCTAGTCAACCACTACCGTACGGTACTGTACAGCTTACCAAGCATTGAAAAATGAGAAGGATAAAAAAGCAAAGGAATGTCATACCCGGTACGGTACGAGTATTTGGCGGACATATCTTATAGTTCACGCAGCACCCAACCAATACAGCCGATGACGAGCAACATTCCCCTTTGACTACGGTACTAATTACCTGAAATGTGACACACACACATGCCAAGCTGCGCCAAGAACAGGCTGTAAATTTTAGACTATCATACCGTATCGTTATGCATCGGGATTTGTGGGTATGTAGCGTACTGTACCAAACCAATGTGATACCGATTTGAAGGAAGAAAAAATGACGAAAAAAGACTCAGATCGAGTGATATCATAGGGGGAGAGAAAATCAATCCTCCATAGCCTCCCGTAACATAATCCATCGATGACCCCGAAGCCGAATCAAAGAATCATGTTACTCTTTCAAACGCGGCCAATCAATTACTCGAGTAATCAAACAATTGAGGAAGAAGGCTGCATACAGTACTCGAGTTCACTGCCCTCCTGGTACTGAGTAGTGTTGTTAAGAATCCTACTGAGTAGGACCTAGCGACAGGTAATGATACTTCTCTATAAGGTAATAGCTCTCAGGCCTGTGCCTATGTGATCCGATAGTCCAGTCCTTTGACTACGATCGTGTTCGCGCCTATCTTCTTATTCTTCTCCTTAGTCCTTGCTTAGGACTTAATCTCTTCTCATGAGAGGAAAGACACTTCTTGGGTTTCTTAAGATAAATCTTAAAGAGCGTAAAGGTAGGTTTTATTGATAATAACTTAAAGGTAGGAAATAAACAAGAAGAACGTGTGAAGAGCTTATACTTGGGGTCCTAGTGACCCTTTATATAGTCGCTCTTCACCTGGCGTGACTCACACCTCGTGTCACGTGAACCCTGTAACTCATATCCCTGAGTCCTATGAAATCCATCAGACGACTCCTATGAGTCGCTGTGCAACATACCTAAACCAATCAAAACATAATAACCAAATCAGGTGCGCAACTCACGTCACCTGAGTGAAACCCATGACTCATAAGTATGAGTCATGTGTGAAAATCATAACATCGTATGACTCACAACTGTGAGTCACGAACAGGTAAACATAATAACCTATGGCGCACTAGTGTGCATCATGTAAAATCCCAACATACCTATAACTCGGAAATCCGAGCTATGTGAAATCTGCCTTGCTTAGTCACAGTTTGTGACATTAGCTCCCCTCTCCCTCAGCCCGAGTCCCATCGGGCTTCAGTCTTCTATTCCCCATCTTCTTCCTTCAGGTAGTGGATAGTACCTATTCGCTCCCGTGTTCACCCTGACCACCCTGGCCAGAGTTTTCCTTGCTTCCCTCTCTTCTTTTCTCCAGTCGTTCTGGAGAGCCTTTCTCATATTTCTCTCTCCTTGCAACTCCCTCGTCAAATTGTCGTTGCTCCACCTCATCCTTTCCAGCTCCTTCTTGAGCTCCTCTATCTTTTCCGCCTGATATTCCAGCAACTTGCTGGTTTCGACCTTCTCAGCTAACCACTTCATTTTGACCTCCTTCGAGGTCTTGGGTTCCGTTTCTTCTTCTATCTCTTGTTGCCAGGAAACCTGCTTCGATTTCCTGGGTCTTACTCATCCTTTTTGTTTTTTCGCCCCCCTCCTCCTCGATTCCGTCCTCGGAGTCGGTTCGATGTATTGTACCAGATCCACTGGCTCTGGTGTGGGGGATTTCGTTGGCGTTGGGGATCTCGTTGGTGATCCCAGAGGTGAAGTCTTGGGTGGCCATTGGTTCTTCTCCCGAGGCCAGTATCCCGAGCCTTCTTTCTCGCCTTGGTGCACTTGGCACCCGTCGTTGTAGCAACCTGTCCATGACAGGTTCGCGTGTTCCCTTTGTATAGCGGGAGTCTCGTGTATCAGTAGGTCTTTCAGACTTATCCAGTCCTCGGGGTTGTATTCTATCTCGTTCTTCGTCTGTTCGGGGCTCGGGGTTCGGTATCCCTGGCTGGTCGGCGTTATATGTTTGAACGCGTCGTGTCCTGGTAAGTGTTGTAGGGTTGACGGCATCATCATCGCACCTCTTCCTTTGGGATATTCCTACTGGTAGGAGTCTGTGCGGCGTAGTAGCGGGGCCACATATTCGGATTTGGGTGCGTCTTCTACCATTGCTTGACGGCTTGCTGGGGTATCGTTGATGGAATTGGTTGACTGCATTTTACGCGTGATTGAAGTTCTCGGCTGGGTACCAAGTCTTATCATGTTCTGGAGAGTATCCAGTCTACTTCGCTCGGTATTGCAAGCGACCGTAGTGTGATCGAGAGTCGATGATTTCTTCAAGTTCGTATTCTGATTCACCATCTATCTCAATAGGCGGTGGGGGTGGTTTTTCTTGTGGAGGTAGGAGGTTGTCTTGGTAAAGTTCGAGTAGGCTAATGTGGAAGGTGTTGTGTATTTTCATTGACGGTGGGAGGTCTAGCTTATAAGCGTAGCTTCCTATTCTTGCCAATATCTTGAATGGTCCTATTTTCTTGTAATCCAGTTTTTTCGTCGGTTGTGTGGTTCGGATGTTGCGTGGTAGTAACCAAACCATATCTCCTGATTTTAGATTTGGATCGGGTTTTCTGTGGCGATCGTAGTCTTCCTTCTGTCGTAATTGTGCCGCAACCATTTCATTTCGCAATGTGTTGTGTAGTTGACTCATATCCTTTTTATCCGTTATCTTTCCTTGGAGCATATGACATATGGTTTCGTATTCTGGATGTGTGCCATAATTTGCGAAGAAAGGAGTCGTCTTGATTGTTTCTTGTTTTCCGTTGTTGTAGGCGAATTTGGCTAGTAGTAGCCAGTCGTACCAATCATCTTGTTGGTAGTTGATGTATGCGCGGAGATATTGTTCTAATATGCCGTTGATTCTTTCCGTTTGTCTATCCGTCTGGGGGTGGAAGGCTGTGCTCATTTGTCGTTCGATTCCTAGTTTTTCCGTTGTTTCCTTCCACACTTCTGAAGTAAATAGTGATCCTCTATCGCTAATGATGTCTTTGGGTAATCCGTGTAGGCGGTATATTTCTTTTAGGAATATGGTTGCAAACTGCCATGCCGTCATATCCGTTTTGCATGGTATGAAGTGATTCATTTTGGTCAGGCGATCTACTACTACTAATATGGCGTCATGATCGTTTCACTGGGGTAATTCGGTTATAAAGTCTAATGATATAGACTTCCATGGTTTTTCTGGGGCCTCATTTGATTTGAGTAATCCGTAAGGTGCGTGTCGTACCACTTTGATTCTTTGGCATGTGTCGCAATTCTTGACATATTGTTTGATGTCTTTTCTTATCTTGGGCCAGTAATATCTTCGGTTGATAAATTCGGTAGTTTTGGCGGTTCCTCCATGCCCCGCATATGGAGGGTCGTGATGGTGTCGTATGATTTCCGTACATAATTCTTCTTTGTTTGGTATCCAGATTTTCCCGTCGTACCACAGGTAGTTGTCTTTCCATCGGCACAATCCTAAGGCTACCTGTTTGGCTTCCTTCATTCCTTGTACCAGTTTTTCCTTGATGTCTTGGATTTCCTCGTCTTGCGAACTTTCTTTCTTGATATCTTCTTCCAATGTTGTTCGTGAGTTGATTTCGTTCAGGGACTCATATCCACTGTCTTCTTCCTCTGATTGAAAATATTTTTCTTTTGGTAATAGTATTTGTTGTTTCTATTTGATTCTTTCATCTTCTGGATCTTTTGGTTTGTCCGCTGATCGTCTCGTCAAGGCATCTGGTTTTCCTCCTTTTTTTCTGGGGCAGTATTCGATTTTGAAATTGTAGGTGCTCAGCTTCTCCATCTACCTTATCTGTCGTCCATTTAACTCCTTTGTTGTCATGAAGGGTACCAAGTTCTTGTGGTCCGTGAGTATTTTGACCGGTGCTTGATTATTTTGTGTGTATCTTCTCCATTCCTTTAGTGCTTGAACTATTGCTAATAGCTCTTTGTCGTGGACATCGTAGTTGCATTCCGCTGGGGTCATTGTTTTGAATCGGAAAGCCACTGGTCTCCATTTGCCATCCTTGCATTTTTGAGAGAGTATGCCTGAGCATACATATTTCGAAGTGTCCGTCTCGATCATTGTTTCCTTCGTTGGGTCGAAATGTACCAGTATTGGTCCTTTGGTAATCTTGGTCCTGAGTTCGTCAAACGCTTTTCTTTCTTTGATGCCCTACTCCCATTTGACATCCTTTTTGATTAGGTTATATAACGGTTTGGCTGTTTGGCTGAAACCCTCTATAAACCTTCGATAGAAGTTGCAGAATCCCATAAAGTATTGGATATCTGTTTTGTTCTTTGGATATTCCTATTCCCATATGGCTTTGGTTTTAACTGGGTCCATCTGGACCCCTTCGCCATTAATGATGAATCCTAGGTATTCAGTTTCTTTTTTGTGGAATTCGCATTTGCTGGGTTTGCACCTCATTCCTGATTCTTTGATGTCGGCCATTATGTTGCAGACGTCCTTCTGGTGCTGTTCCATATCCTTGGAGTATATTAGTACATCGTCTAGGTAGACGATACAACATATATCCAAGTACTTGTGGAGTACTTTGTTGATCCATCGTTGAAACGAGGCGGGTGCATTGGTTAGTCCGAATGGCATAACCAAGTATTGATAGGTCTCATATTTCGTCGCGAATGTGGTTTTCCATTCATCTCTTTTTTTGATTCTGACGTTGTGATAGCCATCCCGAATGTCCAGTTTGGTAAAGTATTTGGCTGATGCCAGTCGATCCAATGCTTCTCCTATTAGGGGTAGGGGATATCTATCCTTCTTTGTTATGTGATTGAGTGCTCGGTAATCAATGCTTAACCTTAGTTTTCTATCTTTTTTTTTGATTAACAGGATGGGCGATCCTCCGTTGGCGTAGGATGGTTGAATCCATCCTCTTTCCAAGTTCTGTTGAATGTATTTCCTTAGTTCTTCGAGTTCTGTTTCTCCTAGCGGGTATATTCTCTTCTGAGGCAGTCCTTTGCTAGCTTCCTCGAAATTGATTTCCAAATCGACATCTGGCCTGTGGGGAGCTAACTTGGTTGATTCATTTTCTTGGAACAAGTCTAGATGTTGATGGTATTCCTTGGGTACCAGTCGGTCTAGTTTTTCGTCCTTTGTCTGAGGTCGACTTCTTATGGCTAGTTCTGTACTGATATTGATCTTTGCTAGGCTTGTTCCTTGGTTTTGATAATCCCATTTGAGAATTCCAGCTGTTTCTCCCTTGCGATAGAATTTCCCGAAAGCTTGCGCCGATATCCTGTTGATCTCAATCCTTGGTACTTTCTCTGGTGGCGGCCTCTTCTGGTCTGTGCTGCTGAACACTTTGGTTCCTCTGGTGGTTTTGGTCAGGTTCTCTACTTCTTGGGGTTCCTCTTCATTGATTTTTTCGATAATCAGTTGCGCGATCTTGTCGCCTTTCTTTACCACATAGTCTTTGTTGTCCTGGTTGACCATGACCACCTTTAATTCACCTGTATAATTGGCATCTATTACTCCAGCATTGGTAGTGAGTCTGTGTTTGACTCCGAGACTGCTGCGTGGTGCTATACGCTCATAGATTCCTTAAGGTAACTGAATGGTTATGCCCGTTGGAATAATTACCTGCCCGTTGGCCGGTATCTTGGCTTCATCGCTGGCATACAGGTTGTGTCCTGCTGCCCTCTCGGATCCTCTTGTGGGTATCTTTGCTTCTTGGCTTAGCTTCTTGACTTTGATCCTTGGATTCTCCCTTGGTTGAACTTGATTGAACCTCGCGTCTAGGTTCTCTTGGATTGCTTCTTCTTCTGGTGTTGCGTATATTACCGGCGAACTGTTGAGACACCATGTCGTACATCGTTGGCTTGCAAACGCAAATTTTCCTTCTTCCCAACTGATAGTAGGGTTGTGTTGTCGTAACCATGGCATCTCTAGGATAATCTCATGGTGTTGCAGGTTCGCCACTTGGAAGGTCGCCACTTCCCTATGATTCCCAATGTTCACAGGTACTTGCGCTGTATGGGTAATTGGCCCCATATTGCTGGGTTTTCCGTTTGCGAGGTAAATCTGCCTTTCTTTCTTCGTTTTCTTGGTCCTTAACTGGTATTTCTTGCAGACTTCTTCGTCTATGAAGTCCTCCATTGCTCCTGAGTTGAGCATCGCATGCATCCTGATTGCTTGTTTTTTGTCATTGTATCTCCTGGTTTCGATCATGATATGATCATTGTCGTTATTGTTTTTCTGACTTAAAAGAGTGTAGTAGTTGGCCTTCGAGATGGGTTTGTCTTTCGGAGGGTCCTACAGACCATCTATTGCTGGGGACCTTCGTCTTTTGCCACCGTTTCGTATTCGTCTTCGATATCAATTTCCCTGATATTGCTGCGGGGTTGGAACCTAGTGCTTGGCTTGGTGTTTTGTTGGCTTCTCCCTTGACTTGGGTTGGCAGGCCTTCTGCAATCCTTTATCATGTGCCCTGCTATTCCGCATCTTAGGCACAGGTTGTTGTTTCGTCTTCTATGGTATTCGTCTCTTCCGAGATTGAGCGACGGTCTTTTCCTCGTTGCGTCCAGGTCCATTGCGTCACCTCCTTGCGTGGTGGTCCTATAGGTCCCATTCTGGTTCCTAGCAGTGTTTTGGTTTCTGGTGTATGTTTGGTTAGACTGGGTTGAGGCTGGTTGAGTCTTTTGTATCCAGTCTAGTTGCCCAAATTGAATTTCCTTTCGAATGGCCCAGTTGGCCATGGCTTCCGTAGTTGTGAATCTTTTCTTCCTATATCTCCATGCTTCTTGATAGGTCCTCTTTAGACCTTTCATGAACCACCTCATTGCTGTTGCTTCGTCGCATTCGGCATCATACTGGAGAAGTCTGAACTCGTACCAGTAATCGGTGACATTCTTTGTCCCTTGTCTGATATCTTCCAATTTGTTCCGTGCTGATTGGCTCAGTTCCATATTCATAAACTGGGCTTCGAATATAGTCTTGGAACTATCCCACGTGGTCCAGGGTACTGGTGTCTGACTGAGCACTATAGAAGTAACCCACAGTAGGGCTGCTCCTTTGAGTAGTGTCAAGGTGTAACGTATCTTGTCGTCATCGTGTTCTTGGTTCCATCCTACTGCATTGAAGTATGTGAGGAGTTGGACCATAAATCCTTGTAATTTACTTCTTTCTCCATCGTATCTTGGTGGTGTTTTGACTTTTGGTTTCTGATCCTTGTTTCGGAATTCTTCTCGTATCATCTGTTGCACTTCTTCATGAGTGAACATGGCTGGTCCCGCTGGTGGCGGTCCTGGTAGCGGTGCTGGTCCTGACATTCTTTCTGGTCTTGGTGTGTCTGGAGTTTCTTCTGGTATGGGTGGAGTGATTGGTTCTGGGGTGACAGGACTTGTTGATCTTGCTGAGTGTCGGCTTGCTTCGCTAAGTACTTCTTCCAACCCTCCTAGTCCTAGACTGTCATCTTGGACGTCTATGTCTCCTTCGTGATCTCTGTTGAAAGAATCCGTGGTGTAATCGTTAAGTGTCGTGTTATAGACACGTTCTATTGTTAACAATCCTACCGAGTAGGACCTAGCGACAGGTAACAATACTTCTCTATAAGGTGATAGCTCTCAGGCCTGTGCCTACGCGATCCCGATAGTCCAGTCCTTTGACTACTATCGTGTTCGTGCCTATCTTCTTGTTCTTCTCCTTAGTCCTTGCTTAGGACTTAATCTCTTCTCATGAGAGGAAAGACACTTCTCGGGTTTCTTAAGATAAATCTTAAAGAGCGTAAAGGTAGGTTTTATTGATAATAACTTAAAGGTAGGAAATAAACAAGAAGAACGTATGAAGAGCTCATACTCAGGGTCCTAGTGACTCTTTATATAGTCGCTCTTCCCCTGGCGTGACTCACACCTCATGTCACGCGAACCCTGTGACTCATATCCCTGAGTCATATAAAATCCATCAGACGACTCCTATGAGTAGCTGCATAACATACCTAAACCAATCAAAACATAATAACCAAATCAGGTGCGCAACTCGCGTCACCTGAGTGAAACCCATGACTCGTAAGTATGAGTCATGTGCGAAAATCATAACCTCCTGTGACTCACAACTGTGAGTCATGAACAGGTAAACATAATAACCTATGGCACGCTAGTGTGTATCATGTAAAATCCCAACATACCTATAACTCGGAAATCCGAGCTATGTGAAATCTGCCTTGCTTAGTCACAGTTTGTGACAGTAGGAAATAAACAAGAAGAACATGTGAAGAGCTCATACTTGGGGTCCTAGTGACTCTTTATATAGTCACTCTTCACCTGGTGTGTCTCATACCTCACATCACGCAAAACCTGTGACTCATAACTATGAGTCATGCGAAATTCATCAGCTAACTCCTATGAGTCACTGTACAAAGTACCTAAAACCAATCAAAACATAATAACCAAGTCAGGTGCGTAACTTGCGTCACCTGAGTAAAACCCATGACTCATAAATTGAGTCATGTGTGAAAATCATAATATTGTATGACTCACAACTATGAGTCACAAACAGGTAGCCATAATAACCTATGATGCACTAGTATGTGTCATGTAAAATCCCAACATACCTATAGCTCAGAATCTTGAACTATGTGAAATCTGCCTTGTTTAGTCACAGTTTGTGACCGCCAACTATGGATGAACTTTTATCTCATCTTGAAGATTGTAAGAATTAGTACTCTGATGCTTCTCAATATAGCCCGCATCTACCCTCTTCAATTTATTAAGCCTGGACAATATTGGATAAGTATTAAATTCCTATTTAATTGTCACAAACTGTGACTAAGCAAGGCAGATTTTATATAGCTCGGAATATTGAGCTATAGGTATGTTGGGATTTCACATGACACACACTAGTGCGCCATAGATTATTATGTTTACCTGTTTGTCACTCACAATTGTGAGTCACACGATGTTATGACTTTCGCACATGACTCAATGTATGAGTCATGGGTTTTACTCAGGTGACGCAAGTTGCGCACTTGACTGGGTTATTATGTTTTGATTGGTTTTAGGTATATTACGCAGCGACTCATAGAAGTGGGCTGATGGATTTCATATGATTCATGGTTATGAGTCACAGGGTTCGCATGATGCGAAGTATGAGTCACACCAGGTGAAGAGCTACTATATAAAGGGTCACTAGGACCCTGAGTATTAGCTCTTCACACGTTCTTCTTGTTTATTTCCTACCTTTAATTTATTACAATAAAACCTACCTTTACGCTGTTTAAGATTTATTTTAAGAAACCCGAGAATTGTCTTTCCTCCCCAAGCGAGAAAACTATTTCTCCTCCCATGACGCACGATTAAGTCCTAAACGAGGACTTAAACAAGATTAGAGGAAATAGGCACGATAAGATAGAAGTCAAAAGGACTTAACTATCCATATTGCGTAAGTATTAGTCTAAGAACTATTACCTCGCTACGAATTAAGAATTATTACCTGTCGCACCTCAGTGCCCGGTAGGATTCTTAACATTATTATTGAGCTAAAGTAGTATTAACGAAACCATAGGCTGATATTTACTATACAGATATTCTGCTCTCACAGATAGGCTACTGGCAATATATACTGCGGTTGCTCTAGATCCTGAAACAAAATTGCAGTACCTCCAAATTGAATGGAAGGACCATCCAGAGTGGATAGCCAATGCAGAGAGATTGGCACGTGGGCTCTGGAAAGGTCGGTACCAGACAATTAGCCATACTGATATTTTGCAGAAGGAGACTCCACCTACTTGTATACCAATAACTATCCAAAGCTCAATAGATGATACTGTAGTTGTTTCGCAATAGAAGCAAAAAAAGTATGTGTGATTGAATACAGTGGAGGGGGATCAGTTTGACAGATTCCAAAAGACAGAAGAGGAGGAAGAGGTACCAGACATTCTTTAATACTGGGCAGATCAACTTTCGAATTCCTGGTAGTCATAACTTGCTCATATGACACTAGATATCCACAGCATTACTGCGATGTCAGCAGAGGTTGTGTGCCTTTTTAGCAGGTATTGAGTCACATTTTTTATCTTCTACCCACTCATTATAACTACTAATAATACAATTTCTAATTAGTGGCAAAATGCTGATAACAGATCGGCGCAACTGTCTCGCTGATGAGGTTATTGAAGCAATTGAGTGTCTCAAATCCTAGCAAAAGGCCAGCTTATTAGTTGAGGGTGAGCTTGAAGGGGTTGAGCTGATAATGAAAGATCTTGAGGAGTGAGATCAGATACAATGAGCTCTGAGTAGCTATCCAAGTTCTACAAGTGGCTCAGTAATAAGTGGATTTGAGTGATTCTTTTTGATGTTCAGGTATACTCCTTAACCAATACTTCTACTACTACTGAAAATATTTACTAACTACAAGTAATAGTGGGAGATTAGAACATGAGGGTGATAGCCGAGTAAAAGATAATATTGTTTTTCTTAGTACGTACTGATTTTAAAAAATGTACAGGGTCTGTACCAGTAGGCCAGTAGGAAATAGGTAGTATTAGTATGCGAGTGGTGGTTTTGGGATTTGTGTGAGCTGGTTATTGCTCTTTTCTGTTATCTCTATCTTTGTTGTTTGAATCTATTCCTTGCTTAAATACTATTTTTACTCCTAGTGCGTGATTCTTTTTCAATTCAGAAACAAATTCAATTGTTCAAATGTGCTACCTGTAAACCTTGTGGTTAAAAACTAATACTTATCTGAAGACACTGGTAAATATCTGAAGATACCCACAGATATCTGAAGATGCCCGCAGATATCTGAAGATACCCGTAGATACCTGAAGATACCCACAGATATCTGAAGATGCCCGCAGATATCTAAAAGCCTGCAGATATCTACAGTCCGGCCAGGCCCGGTCAGATAGGCCAGTAAAGCCGGACTATGGCCTACAGTCCGGCCCGGCCGGTCACCAAAGACGCCCAGGCCAGCCGCCCTGGGCCTCAAACCTGGCCGGACTGGCCGCTTGCGAACCCTGCTCATGATGATCGGCGTTACCTTATCCATGGCAGCAATAATATAGTAAATCATGATACTAGTCTTCGTGACTTCCCTCTGAAACGCTTCGTAGTCGCGCTCGATTACGTTTGCGCTATCAAATTGTCCCGATAAGGCAGGGTAGAGGTTTATGATGTTGACACCAGCCTCCTCCCGGGGTTCGAGGTCTGTGGGGGAAAGAATGTGCATCCAACGAGCATAGACCACCAAATCAGAGGTCTGGGCCTGGATCAGCTTTGCAAGGTCGGCATCGTAAGCTTCTCAGGCTTGTTGAGAATTGTTGGAACTTTTACTTTTGCAGGCAATAGGGTTGTAGTATGTTGATGGGATGCCGGCGTTGGCTGCCCACTTCAGACCATAGGCTGCTTTTTTGTTCGAGATGACTAGAATTATCGAGGTATCGAGGGTGGAGGGACTTTAGCTTGAAAAGCTTTTTTCACACAACATTCTACTCTAGAGGTTTTGTTATCATCTCAAGGTCATAATACGAAAAGTGCTTATTTTATGGGGAATTACGTATGTTATGGTATCATAGTACCGGTACCGTATCAGAACAGTGAAGTTTTGATTAGTACCGGACAAGTCCTTGTGTTTGATGAAAAACTGTCTCGACATGTTAGTGAATACTCTACCGAATTTTTGTAAACAACGCTGCCACTCCAACCCCACTGCAAGTGTCATATTCAGGAACTTTTTTTAAGTTACCACCATTGTAGTAAAGCCTTCCCATGGCAGACCCAAACCATAAATATCCACTCTGACTAATTCTATCATTCTGAAAACCATTAAAAAAACAAAAAAACACCAATACCGCAACCACTGCAACCACCACAGCTACCTCAACTGCAATAACCGGCATTCCGACCATGCCCGAAAATGGTAGAGTGTTTCACAGTCTGTAAGTCTTACTTGCAAAGGCTACCCGCTTCCACAAAGTGAAGTGATCATGTTTGTGGTATGGGGAAGGACGTGATCCTCACTCGGCATCTCCTTTCCTGGACGTTGCATCTTGTAAAGGGCTTGCTCGGTGCTTCCACCAAGGAATGGGATCACATTCATAGTACAGGGCGAGGCGTAGCCATCGGTCTGTATTTCCATCTCTGTACATTGCTCCTCACGAAGGAGTTGCTTGGTGGTGGGACAATTCTTTGATCCTGGCACAGCATAGGGACTGGTTTGTCTCTCGCACATGATCCTCATATCGTGACTTACGAAACCTGCCGTAATGATCATAAGGGGGTCCCGATGCTTGGAAATAGAAGCTGAAAAATATATAATAGGTAGTCAGTAAACGGGACGTTTCAAAACTGTAGGAGTTGACAAACAAACCGAGAGCTTTCTTTAGCATGGTGTATTCAGTGGGTGGTGGAGGGAAAATCTGAATTTTTCGTGGTTAGGATGATTGGAGGGCAACCGGAGACACTGTAAAAACTCTTGGAATCCACTGTCTCCATCAGCCTGTCATCCCATAATAGGTTTAGTTTCACATGTTAACAGAATCGTGAATACCAGCTAATGTGATCCAATACATCCAGTAGGCTGACCCTTACTATATCAAGAAAACAATAATCCTTCTCAGGGAGTTTTCTCTCTGAATACAGAGATAGTGGATTCCAAGAATTTTTACAGAACTCGAGGAGCTGATAACTTTAAGAGATTTACAAGCACCGGACAAGATGTTTTTCGTACAAAAAGTTGCCAAGTAAGCTCATGGGTGATCAGAAGAGAAGTAAAAACACCAAACAGCAAGGGGGTATCGTAGACTATTGCAACGTTTTCCTATGCAAATAAAAGCGATGTCTTAGGGCCTGTATCTCTACCACTTGTGAGCTCGGTATAAGAAAGTTACCGTATAGTGGCGGAATAATCTTTTACTATGATACAAGTTTAAAAATGTCACCCTTAATCTTCCGTGGCCAATTTGTTGCTGAATCTGACGATGGGAGTAGCTCCGCTGATGCAGCTCAATCACATGGAAAACTCTTCTGTTACTTTCATATCTCTTTCCGTTACCCTTTCTGATAGGTATTTTCAGTCACATGGTACTGTAGGTAGTATTGACTACAGTACAGGGGGAGAATGTTCAGGTTACAATAAGGTAATAATGCCATTGCAACTATAACACAACCTTCTGCAGATCTAATTCGGCAATTGTCCAGTAACTTTCTTGCTATGAGTGTATTGTACTACGCCGTACGGTACATGGCAATTTGCTTCAGCGCTTCTTATCGATGGATACTAGACTGACGGTGCCCCACCTAAGAAGGAAAGTTGGAAGTTGGAAGTCAGAACTCTTGACTAAAATTCTAGAGGGAAGAAAACACTCTCAAAGTAAGAAGTTTGTGTCACCATGTACTCCTTGCTCCTCCCAGGCGTTGCCTCGGGCATGGCTGCCATGGCTTCGGACTTCTAACTTCTAACTTCAATTTATGCACCAGGGCGTCGTCACTCTAATGCAGGAGAACGGGTAGTCTATGTGGACCAAAAACAACAAGGCACCATAAGAAAATTTAATTGTAATAATTATTATTTGGAGAAACAAACCCCCACCCTATGTCCCCTCCAAACCCCCACCCTTCCGACGGGCGATCCACCCACTCTTCAGCCTCCTCCGAGAAATATCCAGGCCCGGACCCGGGGGTTCCCAAACGCGACCCCCCCTCTCCACCCCACCCACTCTCATAGCTGCTCACACTCTATGCCCCCCCCCCCCACTACTCCTCCATCCTTTCTACCAGCAACCCGCCCCCTCTCCTTGGCTTTTTCCCCACCTCTGGCCTCTTCTGTACCCCCTTCCGCTCTGCCACATTTCCCCGCCGGGGTCTCTGGCCCACCTCCGATAGGGCTCCTTGTGGCAGTGGTGATAGTAGTGGTGGTGGTGGCTTCTTTATATAGACCGTACAGGTCCTGCCGTTGTCTCATGGAGTTTGCTTTTGAGAGCTCATTTCTCATTACGGTTGGCGCAGCGAAGGAGCCTCCTATTGGCAATAGCCATAGTCGTTGGAATAATTGCTGCAGTAACGCTCGCGGTTGGGATGGCGTGTCTGGCGAGGCTGGCTGAAACCAGCAATAAGTATAGGTTAGTAACCTTGATGCTAAAAACCTCTGAAATGAACTGACAAACCTAGGATTCTGGACATCATTTTTGGGAAAGAGGAGGTGGATTGGTGGTATGGAGGTTTACGAGAAATGTGTGAGAAGATGGGTCTTTACATAGGTACCCTCCTCCATACATTTCTTTGCTATTACGAGTCCATTGATGTCAAAAAACAACCAAGGGACCACGAGTACTAATAACAATTACTGTTCCTAACCTTCTGGGGCCCCCGTAGGGCCCGACGGAGGGACTGCCAAGAGCCCAGGACGGTAGGGGACGACAGGGACGGTGGGGACGGTGGGGACGGTGGGGACGGATGGGGACGGTGGGGACGGTGGGGACGGTGGGGACGGAG
>LN891042.1:440846-453201 GCA_900010015.1 Tuber aestivum
GGGGACGGTGGGGGACGGTGGGGGACGGTGGGGGACGATGGGGGACGATGGGGGACGGTCGGGGATGGGTGGGGGACAGTTGGGGACGGCGGGGGACGGCGGGGGACAGTGGGGGACAGCGGGGGATGGCAGGGGACGGTGGGGGACGGCAGGTGACTGTCGGTGACTGCAGGGAATTCCCAGTAAGTATGAGCAACTGTGGGGGACTGCAGGAGACTAATGAATAAATCCTATTCACGCCATATCCCTACACCCTCTTAGAATAATTCTGAGTTTGCTAACGAATACGTACGATAGGTAGATACGGTAAAGAAGAGCAAGCCTAGGGGATGTTGAATAGGAGAATAAACGCCTAATTGTACACTTACAAAGATAGAATCTATTATGAAATTGAGAATACCACAATATCTATCCTTCTAATCTGCATTTTCATTACTCTTTCTTCGCCTACCTTTTACTCTTCAATCTTTATTACAACTTCAAGTTCTATGTCACTCAAACATGAAGCCCCGGCCTCACAGGGCATGGTCAGGGATTTTGATATTGATGCAGTTGTTGTACTGATCAATACTACTGGTGTTTCAACCATCTCAATACACAATATTGAAGGTAGTCATGGAAGTAGTTCAGGTAGTGCATCAAGTAGTGTACCAAGTAGGCTTTTAACACTTTAGGTGGAAGGAATCCCAGTCTGTGTTACACATATGACATACAGACCTCCCCCGCATACAGACCTCCTGAGAACTATGAAAATTCTATGGCCAACACCGCCTTCTAGCCCCACTGTTGGGCCTGCACATTATAGTAGTATCACCAGACTTTTGTGTGCTGTCACTATAAATCAGTTAAAATGATGCATGCTTAATCATACCATATACATCATGGCCATCTATCTGACTAAAAGCTGTTTACAGGATATATAAGAGAAAACCTCAGACCATGTCTGAAAAGTAGAATAGGATCAATCAGATAGATAACTATGAAGCTATGAGTTAAGTGAGATTGACTATTACGAATCTAGACAGAAAGTGTTGGGATGAAATTGCCAACAGTCTAATGAGTTATCAGGACATGGGCATAAGGATAAGGCACAGGACCCATTCTAGTGCTCATATAGTATTGAGTTAACAGGAGGTCTATCTATAGTTGAGAGACTTTCCTATGATGTTGACTAGTCCAAACATGGTTGAAAGTCTTTAAAAGTTGATGTAGTTGAATTATGAAGTCAATAATACATTGATAGTAAGTCTCTTGATGAAGCTGATCACTGCAGTCAGGGAAAGAAGAATGGTATACTGGCTCAAGTTGAGATCACTTACTTAATCCAAACTGACTTGGCAAAGAAATCATGCACTTTTACCAGAGAGGTTTTATAAAGTTCTTGTGAAAACATGACAGTGTACAGAGACTATAGTCCTAGCAAGATATATACTGTTTAGAGTCAAACAGATCCCCATTACAAGAGTAAGAGGTAGGAATAGAAAAAGGTATATTGTTTGGTATTAGATAGATGTAGTAGCCCATGACTACCCAGATGTGGAATATAAATATCAAGCTACCTCCCTAGCTTTCAGAGTCTATCCTCAGGCCCTTCCGAGATTCGCCCCCCCTCTCCCCCGAGGAGGTACAGAAGGCCCTATCTAAGTCATCAAACTCTTCAGCCCCAGGCCCGGACCAGATCCCTTACGGGGTCTGGAAGAAGGTCCATGCAGCTAATCCCTCCCTCCTTGTTAACCTCCTCTCTCCTTTACTAGCTTTTGGCTTCCACCCCCCCTCCCTCAAAAAGGCCAATGGAGTCGTTCTCTCCAAGCCAGGTAAACCAGACTACTCCTCGCCCACCTCTTTCCGCATCATTGTCCTCCTCCAGACAGTCTCAAAAATCCTAGAACGGATTGTTGCCTCTCGCCTTTCCCTAATTGCCCGCTCAAGCGGCCTAATCAACCCAAATCAGTGTGGCTCGCTCCCAGGACTCAGTACCTACGACGCCTGCGCCGCCCTCACCCACGAGATCCGATGCCTCCAGAGGCCCGGGCTCAAAGCCTCGTCACTCTTCCTTGACATCAAAGGGGGGTTTGACAACATCAATTCAACGCTACTCACTACTTTCATGAAGTCCAGGGGGGTGCCTCCATACATCTGTGCCTGGGTTCAGTCTTTCCTTTCTAACAGACATTGTCGTCTTCTCTTTCAAGGGTCTCCCAATGTGTTCTCTCCGGTGCAGGTGGGTGCGCCACAGGGGTCTCCTATTTCTCCTCTTCTTTTTGTTATCTATGTGTCTCCTCTTCATTTGAGCATTCCCAAGGGGATTATGTTTTCCTATGTTGATGATTTTACTGTCACGGTGGCCTCTCTCTCTTACAGGCGCAATGTTCAGCGCTTACAACATTACTTTCTGGCACTGAAGAGGAGGGCGAGTGCTATAGGCATGTCCTTCTCTGTGCCCAAGACCGAACTGACCCACTGGAGGACCTCAAGGGACCATGGGGCTCGTTGCTATACCCCAGTCACCCTGGATGGGACCCTCTTCCACCCCGCCGGGCTGGTTCGCTGGCTTGGCTACTGGTTTACCCCTAGCCTGGAAACCTCTCCTCACTTCGCAAAACGGTTGGCACTCGCCCAGGGGGCCTTTGCTATCGTAAGACAACTCTCTCCCCCCGGCAAAGGCTTGCCTCCTTATCTCAATCGAAGGCTTGCTGTGGGGCTCATCCTCCCCATCCTTTCCTACAGGGCCGATCTTCTGGTACCCAACGCTTCTTCACTCCACAAGATGGAGGTCTTCTGGAACCGGGTCCTCCGATAGGTGACCAACTGCTTCCACTCCACCCCTACATCAATCCTCCCCTGCGAGGCCAGCATCCCCCCTCTGGTAGTCCTTCTCCCCCATAAGCGCCGAATGGCGGCCTTGAGATTGGCCTGCTCCCCACCCAAAATTAACCCGGCCGCGGCGAGGCTCCCCTCGTCCTTTCCCTCCGCATCAGTAGTAAGGGCCCCGGACTCTAACCGGGCACTGTCCACCGGGCTGAAGGGTAACGCTTACCCCCTACTCTGGAAGACCCCCAGACCCTCTCCTGCCGTAAGGTCACACCTGCCTATTGATAGCATAGCTCACTCCATCGCTCGAATCGCTGCCAAAGGGACCCTCCCAGGCCTGAACAGGCACCTAGTCCCCGGGACGATCAGCAATCTCTCCTCGTCTCAAAAGTACTCCCTCCTAAAAGCTACTACTCGGTCCCTCCTCCCTCAGGACTGGGCCCTACAAGCCCCCCCTCCTCTATACTATCCCTATCCTCCACCGGAGGCCCCACACCCCTTCATGGGGCTCGAGCGCTTTCTGGCTGGAAGAATACATCAGATGAGAGCTGGAAAGGGCTATCTAGCTGCCCATACCCCCTGGAACAAGCCAGACAAACCCACTACTTGCCCAGCCTGCGGCCTAGAGCCAGAGACCATGCAACATGCCATCCTCTCCTGTCCCTCTAAGGCCGCCTTGAGACTGCTCCATATCCCAGGAGTTGTTTCTTTGGGCGGCGAGGCTTCCCAGTGGGCTGATAACGACCTCTTATGGGGCCTGGCGCGTTACATTTCCGATACCAGAACCAACTTTCCCCCCCCCATGGGCGGGGGACGGGCTTCGCCCGGCACCAACCTTGTTTCAGATTGAAGGAGTAGTTCTTTCTGTTGTCTTTCCTGGTTTTAATTGACTTTTCGTGCTTTATGTTTTCTCTGTGCGGGAGGAGGCTTGTCTTTCCTTTTGTGATTAGTCGCCCTGGCGGGCGCAGTGGGTTGCATTACTCACAGGCGGGGATTTCTGGCGGAGAGATATTTCATTATCGTTTGTTGCTTTTGACATTAAGGTTTTGTTTTTGCCATAGCTAGCGCTCCATGCAGGTTCTTGTACCTTAACAAAGAATATATGAATTAAACAAAAAAAAAAAAAATCCCTAGCTTTCAGAACATCCTCTGTCTCCGCTACACCTCGGGCGATTGAAAACTCAATACCACAGTTTTTATCGTGAGTTTTTTGTTTCGTCGCGAAACATTCTCCACCCTCCCGCCCACTCCTGCCTTTGGCCTCGGCCTAGGGGAGTCTGGCTCTTCTCTCCTCTCACGCCCGGGGTATTGACTTCGGTCTACCATTGCAGGACCCTCTCTCTCCTTGGGGGTTGGTCGTTTGGAGGCTCTCCTGGGCTGGCTGGCAGGTGGTGGGATTCCTTCCACTACAGTGACACTATCTCTCCCAGAACAAGGAACTACATGAGAGACGTGGTAAAACACCTGCTTTGCTTTGCCTAGGCGGCCATTGATGATCTTCCTTCCCCCTTTCTCCTCCCCCCAGACGTGGTAGGGAGTCCTCTCCTCCTCCTGAGTTAGCCTCACTTAGCCTTCTCACGGTCAGCAACCCCTTAACCACTATCGTCAGATGGCCGGGACTCCAGTTGCAGTAGGGGAGAACAGCCAACAGGCTACAGTTGATCTCCCCATTCTCTTATCCCCCTAAGAGGCTGCCTAGTCAAACACGAACGCGATACCGATAGACGATGTTTAAGGTCTTTGGGTCTACCCAACCGCTCTCCTCTCCCTACAGTCGGATCAGCTAGCACCCTACTGCTACTCCTTCCCCTCCCCCCGGTTATCGCCCACGGCCGGCTGGTCTCCTCCTTCCCTCCATGGTATTGCACTGTCTCCTTGGAGTGGGTCTGGGGGGGGCCCCTATCTTAGCGCGCTTCGGGCGTCACTTCCCGCTTGAATGAGTGGACTCGCCCTTTGGGGCCTACGTGGCTTGCTACTAACCTTTCTTTTGTTTTTTGGGATTTCTCAGTGGGTTTTCCTGGCCCTTCCTGCTTTCTTCTTAGTTAGGATTTCCTTGTTCGTCCTTCTAGCCATGCTTGGGTTTCTTTTCTTTGAGGCGAGATGTGCGGTTGGCTCCATACCAGAGGGGCTTGGGGGGTTGGCTTTTTCCTGTAGCGAGAGGAGGAATATGGGTTTTTTGTTGTCATAGCTAGCACTCCATATGTTTTTTGTACCCTAAACAAATAATCAATGAGTCAAACAAAAAAAAAAAAATCCCTAGCTTGCAGAACATCCTTCGTTTCTGCTACACTTCCAGTGATTAAAAACTTAATATGGTTCAAGCAATCCAAAACCTGTACCAGGCTGAAAATAAAGTGTTACATGTGGCTGTGCAAGGAAAATGCCAAGGCTAATGTCTTGGTAGAAAATATCAGAAATTTAGGGTTTGAGAGAGAGGGCCTTTCTTGTAAGAAATATGATACTTTTAAAGTGATGTAGTGAATAAAAGCAATCATAGAATATAGAAGTTCAGAAAGACTTAGAATAAATGATAGAGATTTCCTGCTTATTATATATCAGCTATTGTAGATCTGAAACACGTCTATGGCTTTTGTATTTATGCTTAACAGATGCATTAAACTCAGATGTTCCATAAGATATTCCTTGGCGATAGGAGTCCATAATCCGGTCTGCTCGCTGAGCATATTTCCAAATTAGTCTGTCTGAAATAGAATCTAAAGCTAGTGGTATGAGGGGTCGCAAGCTCTTAATTGAATATCCACAGTAGTTATGAGTATATCGTTTAGCTGCACTCCATAGATACTCTACTAGTATAAAGTTTATTTCACAATGAAACTTTGGATAAAAGAGTATCTGGTACCCCGCTTTTTCAACCTCCTCCTGAAGATAGCATTTTTGGTTCCGAAAGTCATATTGGGTTGCAATAATTGCATGTGTACAGCATTCTCCACCAGACAGACAAGTTTTAAGAAGTTTGTCAGTTCCAGGGATTCGGCATTGCAGTCGTAATCCTCCTCGCCATAAGCCTCTCTCTTCTAAAACTTTCTTCAAACCTTTGGGAATGCCCATGCCATCACCCATTTCTTGTATTTCTCCAGTAAGAGAATTAAATCCAGGTCTGAGCTTACGTTGAGCTCCCCCAGAACGAAGGCTCATACTTTTTGCTTGTAAGGTATCAGTAGCAAACGTGGAATGACTGGTGGTGTTATCAAATATGAAAAGTGCCTGGCAGCCAGGTAAGGCTATTTCGAAAATTGGGATGGCCAGATTTATGACCTGTTGTACTAGATCTTCTCCTGTCCACCACTTATCTCCTCCATATTCGATTTTCATGGTAGGAGTATCAAGTCTGATCCGTAGATTTTCTTCTGGAGTGATACCAAATGTTGGGAGGTTTTCTGGTAGAATCCATCCAGGTGCTTTTAGATGACCTCCTGCTGTTACAAAGTGTGAGACCATAATTCCCTTGCCACGGGTCTTTTTTCTAAGTGGTGGCTCTCTGTCCTTCATTCAGACATATCTTCTGCCATCATTTGAATCAAAGGTAGATTCATCATGGGTGACCAAAACAATTGGACGCTGACCAGGAGGTAGATTTTGTGGTAAAATCATAATTGGATGGCCATGTTCATCCAATTGCCATTGAACCATAAAGGGCTTTAAGCTGTCAATTGTTGGCAGGAAGTAATCTTGACGATAGGAAATAACATCTGGCCGCTCATGGCCATCCTTGTAAATTCCCTTTTTGCATTCCTTGTATTTATATCCTAACTTATTCAGCCAATGTGATGCTGTGTGGGTGGATATCATCTTTCGTATAGTATCTTCAACGCTGGCTTGCTGTTCTGATGAAATCAGTATAGATTGTGAACTGGTTGCATCTATTGCAGTAACAAGTGGTAGTCGTCCAGATAGTCAATATTGACTTATTGCATGTGCTAATCCATGGCTTGTAACTGTATCACCAGCTGCAGCTATATACTCTCTAATTGCAAGCTGAGTTTCCTCATCATCCAATTTTGAAAGTATACTAGCCTTTTCTCGTCTTTTATGTAGCTGAATCCTACGAGTTTGAACCTACTTTCTCTCATCATGTAGTATTCGTTTGGCAACTCACCGCCCCTTTTCTGTAGAGGCCGCTATCAGGAGAGCTATTTCCTTTCTTGGCTTACTCCAAATCTGCTTCTTTATTCCCATTTTCTGAAACTTCATAAATTGTAAAACCTGGTTGTGCTTTTCCAGATCTTTTCCCTTCAGAGTACACTTTTTACTCCTGAGGTACTTCTTTATATCCTTAATTGCTATCATTATTTTCCATCAGCTATAATATTCAAGAGATTTTCTATTATACTAGTATCTAGTATTTATATATGATTGGATTTAAAACTACAAACCTGATGACAGAATCTGATTTTTCACCTCATTTTTACGCAGATTCGAAACTTGAGGCCAATTTTTTAATGCATATTTTATGCAAAACTCCAGTTCAAGCTCCTGCCTATAACCTAAAAAATTCTCATCTAAATTATTAATATTATGGTTTTTAAATACTCTGTTCATACAGGTTCCTTTAAGTTAAATATATAATATATACCTTCAACTTGATTAACATCATCTACCTCATCAGCCTCTGGGTCCGTTGATCTTGCCTCTACTAATCTCTCCAATTTCTTTTTTCTTCTCCACAAGGTCTGTCGTGATAGTGCTTTTTGCTTTGCTATACCAGATGGAATTTCTACTTTTACTATCAATATATTATCATACTGATTTTACAAAACTAAACATACCTGCCACTAATTCTATAGCCTTTTCTAAACCTCCTGCTTCACTAGAAGAATAGGAAGTGGATCTGGCTTGAGGAGAGGTTCTAGATTGAATTGAGCTGGAAGAAAGAATAGTACATGGTCGGCCACCTAGTTTGCCAACATATTTACTAGCAGCTCTGGCTTTCTTAACATGAGGCATAGGTGCAACCAAGATTATAGAATATATGAAAGTCAAGGAATAAGTAGGAATATGTATAAGCTATGGATAGGATTATTAGTATATTGTATATAAAAATCTTTATCGCCTCTATAACAAAAAATACAAAGTCATTATTGAGTTATAACTATTTCCAGGATAGAGGGTTCAATAGAGTTTGAAGTCAGAAATTAAGGGTTATATTAGAAAAACCCAACCCCTGTTCAATAAACTCAGTTTTACTAAGCAGATTAAGTGTGGCTGCTGTAATACCTTTTGTATGCTTACACCAAAAACACAACATTTTAAATCCCTAAGGCTCCATCAAAATAAGTTAAAATGTGAAAAAAAAAAAACCTGTTTATTATTCTCCTTCATTTTGTCTTTCAGAAACAGGTTTTTTTTCTTGATATACACTTATTCTTATAAAGCCTTAGGGATTTGAAATTGATAGAAAATCTGGTACACGTTTTGGATTGCTTGAACCATACCATAGTTATTATCGTAGCTTTTATTGTTCAGCACTACTAACTTACCTATCTCTCTCCATCTAGCCTCAGCTATAGGAGGTGGACTCACTTCCCCTCTCCCTTAAGGTCTTCATTTATTTCTTGACTCTCTTAGTTATCTTTCTAGTTGGAGTCGTTTGTACTCGCAATGTTTCTCCCCTTCCTTCCCTACCTTACTTAGGTGTTAGTACTGTCGACAACCCCTTTTTTCCACCTACAATAGATAGCAGGAACTACAGTTCACATTAGAGGAGATGTGTAACTGGAGCTGGTACTTGGTTAGTCGTTTGTTTTATGTTTTGTTTTAAGTATCGGTTGATACTTAGTTTATTTTATGTTTTGTTTTAAGTATCAGTTGATACTTAGTTTGTTTTATGTTTTGTTTTAAGTATCAGTTGATACTTGGTTAGTTTTACGGATTGATTGAGTAAGAACATAAGTGAGAATTCATGATTGTACTCAAACATATGTACTTAAAAGACCGCCGTTTTCCACTAAGGAAAAGGGCAGACTTCGACAGATAGTATTCTAATATACTCGGTTGAACTGTTATCTTTATTTTCCTATTACACCATCGAAGCCTCCCTCAGTGAGCCTAGGAACCATTGATCTCTAGTAGATTGTCAGTTCGCTCCTATTGTACCCAGCGACGTGACTAGCACCCTGGCGTGAACACATTACAAGATGAGCTTATAGGCTACAGTTGATCTTCCTATTCTCTTGTTTTTCTGAGAGGCTGCCTAGTCAGATACAAACACGATTACCTATAGTTGCTGTACATAGGATTGGGTTTACTCCTCGACTTCTCTTCTTTATAGTCATATTAGCTAGCATCCTACTGCCATTCCCTCTCAAGCTAGCACCTTACTGTCTTACTTATCATTTGTCCCAGAGAACACACAGTTGCTGGCATACCTGCTACACACCTTCTCTTCTCCAAGTCTCTTCTTAGCTGTCCCCTTTAGGGTGGTTTCCCTTATACCCTTCACTGCTAGAGCTTCTGCCTCCTTCCCCTGGGCCCTTATCTTGGTCTGAGATTCTGTGGTATTGCCAGTGTACTCTTTAGCCCTCAATTGAATTCAGTTTGTATTTTTACCTTGAGGTGTTTTGTTCTTGGTGTTAGGTAAGTTCTTAGTTCACTATCAGGTAGTTGGCTTTTATTTGTCACTTGGCGGTAGGGGTTATTGGGTGGTTCTGTAGTTGACAGGAAGGATTTTGGGTAGGAGTAGTTTTTTATACCCCAAAGGGTTTTTTTTTAGCTCTGTCATTTGGCCTGGGCTAGGGTAGAGTATTTTTTTAGTATCATAGCTACTGCTTTATATGCCTTTTTGTACTATTAAACAAATAATTCAAATGAGTCAAACAAAACAAAAAATCCCTAGCTTTCAAAATCATTAGCAAATAGAAAAGAGATCTTATCAATGTATTTATTATACTTTGATGCCTACCTTTTACTACGAGCTTTCTTGACTATTCTCTGAGAAACTTTATTGGCCCTCATTACAATTTGCTTGATTTAGAACTGGCTACTGCCTAACAGGACCCTTCTGGATAACTTATATTAACTTAGTCAGTTTTAGTCTGTTTTACTCTGTTCAACTTGGAGAAGGTACCTAACTTTCTCACCTTACCCTTCTCATATATCCTGTGAACAGCCTCTGGTCAGTTAGATGGTAGCAACTTATACAGTATTATAGATATGTCTTTACTGACTCCACTTAACTAGAAAGATAGTAACTTTACCCACCTTTGGCCCATTCACCTCAGGTGTTGGAGGTACCTGTTGGAAATATTTCTGCCAAGTTATAGCATGTTCAGAACTCTATAGCTTCTTTTGTAGTCTTCTGATCAATGTACAAGCAAGTGTCTATTAATCATTATTACATACTCAATAATCACAATTTTTCCTGAAATTCCTCCCGTGAGAACCTTTTTAACACAAGATAGGTTAATAGTATTTAAAAGGTAGAATAATTATGTCTATAGAAATATAAAAACAGTCTCTATGGTAGGGTAATATGACTCTCTTAGGTAGGATAACTTCACCAAGCCTTCTTACTGATCCTTAAGATGGTAAGAACATAGTCATATTACTACTGCTACTTAGGTACACCGATCTCTTAAGTACTTTATACTTGCAGAGATACTTAAACTATCAGATACCTCCTCAGACTTACTCTGGTATGCCCACCTTGTCTACTACTTAACCTTGTAGTTTCATATATGGCATATAGACATAGATGTACATTGCTATAGCTCAAAATTATGGGATTATTACAGGTATAGACCACAATTCAAATTCCTATATTGGAGTAATGTTCAAAGTACAAGTCCCTGGCATGAATGAACTGAATAGCAGGGGGTTCTGGTAGCTGAAAGTCCTTTGCCAAGAACACTGAATCACTCCTGTAAATAATAAAAGTAGTTAGCATAAATGTAATCAAAAAGAGTAAAATTTAGGAAAAAAAATGAGATATTCTCTGCATCACTTGAATATATAAACATTAAACTAAATATTAAATACTAAAAAATAATAAAAATAATAAGTGATACAAAAAAAGTAAAATCAAAAGTAAAAGTTCACCAGTATATGGCCACCAGAAGCAGTAATCATGGCCTGTATTCTTTCCAGCATGAATCTACAAAGATTAAAAGATGCTTCTCTGAAATAGAATCCTACTTCTCTCTTATTGCCTCCCTCATGCTCTCTAACCCTTGTGGCTGTGGATGCCACTTATTTAGTTTATCTTTTAGAGTAAATTAAACATTCTCAATTAGATTGAGATCCGGGAAAGAGATTGGCCAGTTGAGTTTGGGAATACTATACTACTCTTGGATCTGCTGTATGTGATATACCCAGTAAGCAGAGGTTCCATCCTCTATGGGCCAGAGAGGATAAGCAGTATACTCATTCTCCCACTTCCAAAATTGCTTAAGTACTGAAATAAGGACATTGACATAATGTTTAAATATTATAGTACTCCAGTTCTTATCCTAGAAGATAGGATTGCATTTTTTTACACCTAAAATGCCACCCCATACCATAATTGTATCCTGCTTCAGAAACTTGGAAAAAAGATAATTATCATGATATTCCTCCTCTGGGTGCCAGGTTATCCAAACCCAACTTGTATGGCTAGACAGCCAAACATAATACTCATCAGTTTAAATGACCTAGTGCTAATCCTCCTTCCTCCAATCCTGATGGGCTATTGCAAATGCTCGGTGTAGTCCCCTCTTCTGCTTATCAAGGAAAGGCTTCTTTTGAGCAACCCTCCTAGAATAGCCTTCCATCTAAAAGACTTTCTGGAGAGTTTTATTACAGGTTTGAATACTACAAGCTACTGCAAATTCAAGACTGGTAAGCCACATTCTTTATTGAGCTATGCTTATGGTAGCAATAGCTACTAGCCACTAGCGAGTAGGAGTATCGAGGAAAAACTGCCTCCCTTTTATTTTTTTTAGAGTAGAGGGTGCGTTGCAAATATTAAAGCCTATGCCAATGCTAAGTTTCCAGACTTCAGCAATTTAGTAGTAGGTCTAACCTGCAGAATTTCATAAGGTCTGGACTATGCATCACTGTTTATAGGTTGTCTATTCATGCTTTTCAACTTCTATTCTTCTGAATACTATATGTATAAGTAACAGTTCATGATTCTTTCTGTTTAGAAATAATTTACTTAATAATAATGTTGTTTTTTCTCTAATTTGATAGTTTGTATGTATATGTTTATGATATTTAACAGTATAGATACTTCATGCTGTTATGCAGTAACCAGGAACTACATTAGCTTTTTAATTAAACTTTTCCCTTTTTGATTACATCAGCAAAAAAAAACTCTGCGTCTGATGCGTGGGCGGCGCGTCCTGACGCCGAGTTTTATTTTTTTGCGTCCCCTGCATCCTGTGCATCCTGATTCTGGTTGCAACGCCCCACTGCGTGCGGTGCGTCTGGGCTTCCAGCCCCCACGCCCCCCTACGTCCCGTGCGTCCGGGCTTCCAGCCCCCACGCCCCCCTACGTCCCGTGCGTCCGGGCTTCCAGCCCCCACGCCCCCCTACGTCCCGTGCGTCC
>LN891043.1:0-18280 GCA_900010015.1 Tuber aestivum
AAAACAAAACATAAAACAAACTAAGTATCAACCAATACTTGAAAACAAAACATAAAACAAACCAAGTGTCAACCAATACTTAAAATAAAACATAAAATAAACTAAGTATCAACCGATACTTAAAACAAAACATAAAACAAACTAAGTATCAACCGATACTTAATACAAAACATAAAACAAACTAAGTATCAACCGATACTTAATACAAAACATAAAACAAACTAAGTATCAACCGATACTTAAAACAAAACATAAAACAAACTAAGTATCAACCGATACTTAAAACAAATCATAAAACAAACTAAGTATCAACCGATACTTAAAACAAAACATAAAACAAACTAACTTTAACCGAGTACCAGCTCCGGTTACAGGCAGTACAGAACCGGTCTAGCCACTGGCGTAGAACACTGTTGATAAAGGCCTGAAAGGTGGCGGGAGCATTGGTGAGGCGAAGGGCATGACATTAGAATTGAAGAGCCCATCGCAGGTGCTGAAGGCTGTCTTCCAGTGGTTCTTCTTGTCCATTAGGACCCGGTTGTAGGCCCCACGGATGTCGATCTTGGAGCAGATTTTGGCCTCAGCAATGTTCATGAAGGTCTCAGTTAACAGGGGAAGGGGTCCATGATCTTTGACAGTCTCTTCGTTCAATCCCTGGTAGTTTACACAGAGCCTCAAGGTGCTGTCCTTCTTTTGATGAACAGTACTGGGGACACGGCTGGGGAGGTAGAAGCACTGATGAATCCTTTGTCTAGGTTTTCGTCGATCCAGCCTTTTAGGGCGGCGAGCTCAGGTGGGGATAGGTTGTAGAGCGGGCTAAAGGGAGGGGTGAAACTGGGTTTCAGGGGTATCTCATGGTCTACTCCTGATCAGCTAGGAGGCAGTTAGGTCTGTTCCTTTTCGAGGAATACCGGTAGGAAATCATGGTACTCAGGAGGAACAATTTTGTTGACTTCCGGTTGTTTCAATAGTGTGTAGTCGAGAGCACGTTAGAGGGCGTAGGCTTTGAGGAAGTGGGGGATTTCATTTTTGATTCCTTGGATACCGGTTACGTTGGCGGTGCAGTGTTTAAGTCAATAGTCAGACTCAAAGGTGACGGTGTTGGAGGCAAAGTGAATAGTGACATCATGTTGTTTTAACCAAGGGATACCAAAGGTAAGGGGGTAACCACCCAATTTGGTGATAAAGGCCGGGACAGATTCAAGGTGGTCATTTATTTTTAGGTCAAAATGGGTAATATGGGTAATTGCCCCAGAGCTGATGGGTCTTCCATCAATAGCTGAGAGGTGTACAGGTTCTTTCAGTTGGGATAAGGGGAGGTGGTGACGGCTAGCGAAGTCTATATCCATGAAAGCATATCCAGTTGCTCCAGAGTCAATGAGGGCGTGGGATCAGATTACCTGTTGGTTGTCTATAATGTCACAGGCGACTACCAAATGGTTATCCTCAATTCCATTTTCCATTTCGTCCAAAGATAAATTAGAAATAACTAAACCAGGAGAAGACTTAACATGTCCCATGTCAGTACCAGAGTCTGCACATGGGACCACTAGTTTTCCAACTCTTCTTGGGCAGGGAGGGGCTCCTCAAGAGTGGGAACGGTGTGGGTGGCAGCCCTGGGCATGGGGCGGGGTCCCTTATTGGGACCGGCCCGGGCCATATGTCCATGCCCTCCACAGTAGAGGCAGAGGCCACAGTTGATGCTTTCTTGCCTTTCGGCGGTGGAGAGCTTTCTGCGACCTGCAGAGAGGTCCATGGGACCAGAGGCGGTGCCGGTGGCTGTGGAGGCTGGGGGCGGAGTAGGAGCCGGAGGATGCCAGTGGGGTGCGGCTGGGGTGCAGGTTCTCCAAGATGTGGAGGAGGAACCTTTCTTTTTGGCAGCCTGGGCATGGACATTGTTGTCTAGCTGCTTAAGAAGGGAGAGGTAGTCGTTCCAAGCTTCGGGAATCAGGAAAACATGTACCAGGGCATCCTTCAGCTCAGTGCTGAGGCCCTGATATAGGGAGGTGCGTTTGGCGGCGTCGTTCCAAAGGGTGTCCACCGCCAGGCATTGGAAGTCGGCAAGGTACTCTACGAAGGGCCAGTTCTTTTGCTGAAGGCTCCTCAGAGCCCTTTCGGCGGTTTGGGCCCTGTTGGGGTCGCCAAAGGCTTGTTCCAGTTCGGCGTAGAACTCCTTCATGTTTGCAAAGTCGATGCCGTTATTCATGACTCGATATTGGACCTCGACGAAGGTGCGTCCGTGGAGGAGACCGAAGGCATAACCGAGATGGTGTTGGTCACTGGTGAACCGGTGGGCATCACCCTGGAGCTTCATTCATAGTTGGGTGAGGAAGGGGCGGAGCTTGTCGGTAGCGCCATCGAATTGTTCAGGATCGGGTATCGAGACTTGTTTGTTGCCACCAGCAGGAGCTGCAGCACCAAGGGCGGGCATGAGGGCGAGAGCAGCATTCAGGGACGTGATGGTAGCGTTGGCCTGTGCGAGGCTGGCTTCGACGATGAGGAGTTGGGCCTCGACACCTTGGCCTTCGGTACGGGCATCGTTCCGTTCTTGGACCAGGAGGTTATACTGTTACTGCAGGTGTTGGTACTGGGGGGTCTGTTCAGGAGGGATGGGGGTAGCTTGTCGAGGAGGAGGAGCCGGGGTGTTCATGATTTGACGAGCCAGGTCTCTAGCGAGGGTAAACTAGTTTTAGATCTAGGCATAGGCCAGGCCTTCGATGCCTTCATTCCCAATAGCCCCAAGGGCCTGAAGTTGGGCATTGATTTCATCCGAGAGAAAGGAGGCGGCCATAATTGGGTGTGGGTTGGGTCCTGGTAGACGCAATCTTGTGTAACAGACTGGGTCTGAGGATTGGGTAGCCCAAGGCACACTACGATCAGGCCAGGTAGGATTCTGGGGACGAGGTCTAGGTGGGGGGTACAACCGAAGCGAGTTGTATGAGGTTCAGGGTTCAGGAGTTCAGGGTCAGGGTTCAGGGGTTCAAGAGGACGCCAGATAGTAGAGAGTGTAATTCCTAGGTACAGGTGTCCAACGGAGATTACCAGATTGCGTAAAGAAAGAAAAATATAAAGGGGCACACCCCTTTATATACTAAGGAAATCCTTCATGATTACCAATACAAAAGAAAGTCCTTGGCGTCACGCGCAGCCACGATTCCTCCGTCCGGTTCCGCCATCTTCCGTTGCACGGCAACACGTCCCATTCGCCTATGCAAAGGAAATTCTACTATGCAACCAAGGAAACCACATCCCATATATGCAACCAAAAACCCATGCATATTCCATCTCCATAGCCGGGTGGCCGTGACACTAGTAGAAAGCAATACAGTTTATAGTCCAGCCTTCAGAGAAGGTCATAATTAGCCATTCTAGAATCTCTTTCTCAGGCTCTGTAAATCATACCATCTGCTGGTGTACTGCTTTACCTTTAAATATAACCAAAAGATATATCAATTAATTAGAGAGACTAATATACTCAAGTACAGAAACACATTCATAGTTCTCGACTAATTGGATATATGTTTGATGCTTCCCATAAGCTTCAAGAACTTGAGAGTTATTACAAATATAAATGCAGATCCTATACTCATCTATATTTTATACATTATCTTCCTAAAAATTTCAGTAGTTATGAACAGTTTTAAAGTTCTTAAAAAGAATTATTGATTTGCTCTGACTATGTACTATAAAAACATAAGAACTTAATTGACTTTCCTAATACAGTTGAGATATATTGATTGCAGTTAAGGAAGTTCAGAACCTATTGATTACTAAGCAGTTCTTCATGTCCAGATGCCTTAAGAATAAGAATGGCCATTTTCTGAAGTCAGCTTATTAGATAAGACATAGCCATGAGCTTCCTACTTAGTTATTGAGTTATATAAATTGTCTTCTTAGTTTAGTGAAAGGTACTGCTGGTATCATATTCATGGCCAGAATGTGTATTGATAGTACCCATAGGTCAACTGTTTAGAGTAGAAGAAGGAATCCTAAAAACTTTAGGTGCTTTCAATTCTGAACTATCTTCTACTACCTTTAGGTCTGGTCTTACTCAATTGCAGTCTTGCAGCTATCCATTGTGTAGACAGAATGGCGGGGATTGATGGAGGTGCACTGAGGTAGCCATGTATGCGTTACAGGGTGGCTGATAATTAGAGATGACCGAAAACCCTGTTGGCCAGCTTATATTACTAGTATTTCTGTCCACAAACAATACCGAGCAGGGGTAGTTACCCTCCCTTATAGCATACTCGAGTACCGTACAAGTAACTCTAACACGGAATTTTGGAACACCGATACTTGCATGATACAGGATCATATAATACTGGTACCTGGAAAAATCTGGATCCCAACCCAGGGTCACGAATGAGCGATCAGAGAGATGAAAGGAGGAAGGCAAAAATTAATCAATAACAGTCGGTGACGATCACAATACGAGTACATTTTTGGTTGCCTAGTTATTTGCTTTATTGAATTCGGTAGGCCTGATTTGGACAAAGCTAGGGTATCAAATAATTTACCCCTCTTGCAGGGGCAGTGCCATTGCTCACCAACCTCTGATCCCTACTCCCTACCGCACCATGCATTCATCATCTACCTGTACAGCAATCTCTCATCCGTAACCTAATCGTTCGAGCTCATCCCCCAGCTCCCCTCCCCCCCACCTCCACCACCTCCACCACCTCCACCACCTCCACCACCTCCACCACCTCTACCACCTCTACCACCTCTACCACCTCTACCACCTCTACCACCTCCACCACCTCCACCACCTCTACCACCTCTACCACCTCTACCACCTCCACCACCTCTACCACCTCCACCTCCTTCACAACCCTTCACAATAACCAACAAATAAACCCTCCAAAAACAAAACAATGTCCTTCGTAGCGGCAAACAAACGCCTCCTGAAAGAATACAAAGCCCTGCTAAAGGAATCCCCGGAAGGCATAGCTGCGGGACCCATCGACGAATCCAACCTCTTTGAATGGGAATGCTTAATCCAAGGCCCGGAGGAGACTCCCTTCGAAGGTGGGGTTTTTCCCGCGACGCTCAGTTTTCCAAAGGTATGTATTTACTCGGCACGGGACGGAAAAGAAAAGAAGAAAAAAGGATAAAAAAAGACACAAATAGAAACAGAAACAATCTCTACTTAATCCCAAACAAGAAATGGAAAAAGGAAAAACTCCAACCATAGCTAACAAAAAATATAAACAGGACTACCCCCTTAATCCCCCAAAAATGAAATTCACCTGCGAAATGTTCCACCCGAATGTGTACAAGGACGGCACCGTGTGCATCTCTATCCTCCACTCCCCCGGTGACGACCCGAACCAGTACGAGGATGCCAGCGAGCGTTGGTCACCCATACAGAGTGTGGAGAAGATACTCATCAGCGTTATGAGCATGCTCGCCGAGCCGAACGACGAAAGCGGGGCGAATATCGACGCTTCCAAGATTTGGAGGGATGACCGGAAGGAATATGAGAAGAGGGTTAGGGCTTGTGCTAGGAAGGCTTTGGGGCTTTTTTAAAAATAAAAATTACTTCCGCTTTATAGGGTTGTTAGATTAGGGGGGGGGGGGTGTAGGAGGAAAGTGAAGAAGCCTCGAGCAGGCTGAATGGGGGTGTAATGGGATAGGGAAATTGGGGAGCTTTCTTTTTTTCTTCGCCAGAGGCATTGGTTGCCTATATATTCGATTGGATAATTCAATTAATAACAATTCTTTTGCATCCATCTTCCACGTGTGGGGCCGGAGGGGGAACTTACTGTGCGATTGCCCAGGCCGAATACGGTACACTCTCCTCAGATGCCCTCCCCATCCTCCATATCCACCTCATCGACATCCCCGTCAGCCCCCTCCCTCATCGCACTGATAAACTTCCTTGAGGTAATCAACGGGGCATACATCTCATCAAGCATTGTCCTCGGTCCCAACTCAGAATCCCTCATGGAGACCTTCTGGCACTTGATCCAGCAGATCTCATTGCCAGCCATGTACCAGACCAAGGCCCTATCCCCAGCCCAACACCAGTAGGCCGCTGAAGCCCTTAGTATAGACCAGGGCGTAAAGCTTGCACCGCCCTCCTTGATCCACCTTGCGACAACAGGATCCCAGGCCTGCTCGGCAGGGGGCATGATGCCCCGATAGCGCTGGAGAAAGTTGGGCACCCCAGCCTTGAATTCGTCCGGCCCACTGCGCTTGTTCAGAACCCAGTCTGTCCAGTCCTGCTTCAGAAGCGTCAACTGCTTCGTCAAGTGCCGCAGCGTAATCCACAAAGCACTCGTCTCGTCCTTTTCTGCCAACTCGTGCTCCCGTACAAACAGTTCCACGATGTCACCGTCGCGCCGGCCCTCAGATTTGCCGATGTCATCATGAAACGCCTGCTGCTTCTCGTTGACTTTTGTGTCGGCGACCAGGAGCAGGCGGTCGACTATGTGGGTAGCTCCCACGCGAACTCTCGAACCCTTTTCCTTGTAGGCTGGTATGGGCGCCCCAGCAAACTTTCTCCTTATTTCCTCGATCTTTTTGGGCTTAAGGCTCATGCCCTGCTTCGGCGCGTCGACGAGCAGTGAACACAGTTTTGCCAACTTGAGCGCTTCAGAGTCGGCGATATCGTTCGTCTCATAGCAGCGTCTTTCCCAAATCGAGGTGCACTGCCCGAGGAAACTGTCTCGAAATGAGCTTTGAAGGCCTATCCGTAGGAACCGCCCAAAGAAGCCAGGTTGGCCGGGGTTTAGCCCGGCGACCTTCTCTGGCGATTTCTCAAACCAAGGTGCCACCATGGCATCAACCTCATCGTAACTCATGGGACTGTTGGTGAATGGTTTCACCAGGCGCTCTTCCCAGCACACCCAAGGCTGTTTTGGCCGCCACGTTAATTAAGAACATACCCGTGCGAGAGAACGCAGGATGACACAAACCTTATCGCCATCGTAATCACCTCCCGACAAAAGCGACGCCAGGCTTTGATCTCCCTGGGTGGAGAAGACGATCACATCCTGCAGCTCCCGAAGGGCCAGAGAATGGTAAGATTGAATATCCACCGCTTTCACCTGACTTCATTAACACACACACACTGCGTAAAAACCGAGTGAGAATATCATGACCCATACCTTCTGGATGTCCGAGGGGATGTGCGCAGGGTTGCGCGCTACCAGAATATCACCGGTAATCACCTGGTTCCGCCTCAGCGTCTTAGGATCCAGAAAGCCAGCGGAAAACCTCAGTGAGACTTCTCCCTCCCTCAGGGTTCCAGTGGGATCAGCGACACATAGGAGGGTCGTAGAATGAGGGATTCTGATGTGCAATTTCTCTTTCAAGTCCTCGCAATACTGATCAATCATTCCCCTAACATGGTCCATAAGCACCCTGCAAGAACGGACGAGGAAGCCGCTCTGCAACACGTCAGCCCGAATCAGAAATCTCGGCGTTACATATCTCAAAGTACATACCTCGAGTAGCAAAATGGCCATCTCATGCTTTGTAGAAGGCATGGATCCAGTAGCCTGGATACCCTTATATGATATCCTCCCAGCCCCTACGCCCCCCCGGTCGTAGATCCATTTCCTCAGCTCAACAGGCTTATCGATCACCTTGAACAGCTCGTCCAAGTCCTCTTCCAAATGCTCCTCCGCCAACTCCTTCAGCGCCTGGAAGGGCACACCACGATTCTCCAGGATGGGAATCAACTGAATGTTGATTGTGGTAGGCCTAGGTTCGTGGGAGATGTGCAGTATATCCAGTGTCATCCTGGCCCAATCTTGGTCATCGGCGTCGCCCTTGTACTTTAACTGGGACTCGGTTACTTGGATGGAAATTTCATCCGAGCTCCAGTCAATGCTGGTATCTACCATCCAAACTCCTTTCGCTCCACCTAGACGCGCTTGGACTGCCGTGGGAGTCTCGTCCAGATCAAGGATTTTGCGTATCTCTTGCATAACCTTTGGCGACACGACGGAGCACCCGTCGTTCATTATCTCACCCTTTGCGGACTTCATATCCGGCACTACCTCGACTTGGGAGGGCTCGAATGTGAAGGAGGGCACCGTCGTCGAGAACCCTTTCATACGTTAGCACCATCAAGCATCAGCAGCGGGAACCGCAACACTTACCCAAACTTATCCTCGACCAGAACTTGGAGATGGTGACATGTTCATTTCCCTCCACAGGGATATGCCACCTTAGCAGGTCCTCCACGCTCATCTCCTGTCTGATTTTCCTGTCCAGGCTGCGGAACCCCAGCCTCACCATCTCATCCTTATCATCCCCTATGCCCACGCCTGAAGTTGCGAACATGATCACCTGGATAAATGTTTCACTTACGAAAGTCTTTTCGTCTTCTAGGGATCTCTTTCGCGACTTTCCCTCCTTCGCGTAGAAACACCTCCATTTTCGATTGGCCAGCTCGACCTCCCTATTGACCAGCCAATCTTCAACCCTCTGTGCCACCATACTTCCGGGGGTTGAGCCGTTCTGTCCACGGCCAGTCATATCCGGCAAGCGCAGGGTTAAGAACCTATCCGACCCGAACCGATTGAAGAACCGATTGCCTTTGGATTTACTCAGAGGGTTCAATCGGATATCGAAATCGATATCCTCAAGTTTTCGCGCCCTCGGATCCTTTAAAGACACCCTGCCCGTCATGTACAGTCTGTCCGTCCAGCCCGTTCGTCCCTTGTACCCCCTCCAAGTCGATTCTGCGCTCTTCTCCAACATGGCGACCCCGGGACAGTGCCGCTTCATGATCCCCAATACTTCGGCGTAAGTATTTGCCGCGAACAAATCATCGCAGCAGTTATGCACGCTGTCGGAGATGTCACTGTTTGAGGCAGATACGCCATTGCTCAACGCGACTCGAGTCGCCTCGTATTGGACTTGGAATGGCAGTGTATGTAAAGGGTGCTCGATATCCTTTACTGGTTCGTTTTGCCGCCCGCCGTTCATAGCCTCTTCCGGTTCAGGTAGAACCAGACCTCCACGGATTAGTAAGCATGAGGAAATTCGCCGAGTGACAATGTATGATAAACGCGGAAGGCCGACCACGGGGGGAAAACTTACCCAACAACCCTGCCTCAAAAGCAGCATCCGCCCCGTATTCGGAGCCCCCCTCGTCATCTACACCTTCCCCACCCCCTTTGCCAACTTTATCCTCCGGATGGCCCTGCTCACCCGGACCCGGACAGGGTCGTTGCGAGGCATCGGGAACCACCTGGGGAGATGCCCTCCTCCAGTTACCGCCTCTATCACTCATTCCATCGGGAGATTGCTCTGCCTCCTGCTGTGCCACGAAATCCCAATGAATGTCCCCAATCTCCTCCGCAGCCTGTAGCAATTCCGGCCCCAATGGTTTCTCGCCAGAGAACCCCACCGACCCGACCCTTTCCCGCTCCCCTCGCTCGCTGGGTTCCGAAGCCACGGCAGATTGTGGGATGGGTGAGAGGGGCGTGTGCCGAAAGCGTTCCGCCTGTCGGCGCGAAGCCGACTTCTGCTTCCTGCGCGGTGGTTGCGCCTGGAGCCTTCGTGTAACCTCCTCCTGCGGATAGTGAGGTTGGTATTCCTCAGGTTCATCAATATCCGTCCGATCGTCTTCCGTCGGGTTATCAGTTACCTGGCCCGGTGAGTCATACCGATCGGTATCACTATGGTATGGGCTTGAATCACCCTTGCCGCCGTGGAAGCTATCGTAGTCGGTAATTTCCGACCGGAAAGTTCCGTCTCTCGAGGAAGGGAAGCCCTCTGCAGTCATGGATCTCGTGAAAATGCTCGACCCAAACGAGCTTAGCGACGAGCTGTCGAGTGAGCGCCGGAAAGGTTCACTATAACCGCCGGAAGCATTCGAATAACCACTTCTACGCGTTGGTTTGACAGGTGCACGTATTTCCTTCCTTCGCCCCTGGTCGAGCAATATCGGGCGCTTTTCATGGCCCTTTAAGCTAAAGACTTGAAAACCAGATACCCCGTGGTCATCCTCGAGTTCGGAGGGCACAACTTTGTCCTTCCCCTTGGATCCGGCCACTGACGAACTCGCCGAGTAAAAAGTGCCATCCGAGTCCGGTTCGGCGCCATCGTCCTCGCAAACTACAGGCCAAGTTGGGTTTTGTACCGTACCCAGCTGCCCTTCCGGCGGTCCGCCCCTCCGCCTCCTCGAACGTTCCCGTGCCCCCAAGCACGGGTCTCCCAGACCGTCCCTTAGTAATGGAGGGCCCCTTTCCTGCTCCTCCTGCCGTAGCCACTCCCGTTCCTCCTCTCGTATCTCCTGATGCAGACGATACCTACCCCCTCCCTCTCCTTCTCCTTCTCCATGCCTCTGCCGCTCCCGTCGCAGAGCTTTCTGTTTATTCTCCGTCGCCTCCATCCCATACCTATGCTGAGCCTGCTCAGCCCGTT
Source organism: Tuber aestivum (assembly GCA_900010015.1). Lineage (NCBI taxonomy): Eukaryota > Fungi > Ascomycota > Pezizomycetes > Pezizales > Tuberaceae > Tuber > Tuber aestivum. The sequence goes on from LN891043.1 coordinate 10,390, forward strand.
GCACTTTCTTAGGCTTTTCCAGCCCGCGCTGGCTCTCCCGGCTCCTTGGCCACTCGGGAGGGCTGTGTTCCTCCCCCGGGACCACCTCCGCCGGTGGTCGGCCTTTTCGCTGTCGCTGTCGCTGGTTGGGCCCTTGGTGCGGCGAACTCTGCGCCACCTTCGAGCTCTTTCGCTCTCTGGATGCGGCCATTGATTCCATGGAGATCACCTCCCCACATCTACTCTTCTCTCGCCCCTTGAAGACGATATCCTCCCTGTTCCGGTTAGAAGCGAGATTCAATGTCGCTAAATCCTGGGTGACCCTTTTCGCTTCATACCTGTCATCGGAAGGCCAAACGCTTGGTTCCCCCCCGGGAGAACCGCCGGGGCCAATTCCGAACAGGTCGACGACCGATTCATCCCGGTCCCGAAAGCCCGCCAGCTTGTCATCCAATATGGACTCGTAGGCCCTCTCCAACTCGATTCTGACATCGGGACCTGGCTTCTCGTCCCTGGATATCCCCCGTTCCCTCACAACTTGTCTCAAAAGGAGAAAGGAGTCGTCGGCATCCTTCAACGAAAATTTCAATAAAGCGTCCAGCTTTCGGATCCATGGGCTGATTACCGGGCCACCAGAACGGGTGCCACTTCCCTTCGGCCGGGGTTGCTTCGAATTGGTGTGGAAGCCGTACACTTTGTTCAATATAAGAAGCCTTCTACCGAGTTCTGTGCCGCCGGATTCCTCCTGAGAACTCATCCGAACCGCTGCTAGTGGCCCCCTCGGTGCGCTCGCAGGGGCGAGTTGGGCTCTTGGAGGGGTCATTGAAAAGGCGATGGCGATGATCTTATTTAAAAAAAGATTAAGAGGAATGCCTTTCCCGGTCGGTGAGTAGAGTGCGGGCGGGCCGCTCGTAGCAAAACACGATTTGGGGGTGGGGTATCTAAAGGTATTTTATACAGTTCAAACTGTCGGCCTAAAAACTAGAAAGTGCTCACACCAGTACAGACTCTAGAGGGGGGTGAGGGGGGGGTAAAGAGAAATAAGTGCACAGAAATGCACAGAGGGAACTAAAAGGAGAAATAGGCATTCAGAGACGTTCACTCACATAAACGCTATTGGCGGCAACTTGCTGGAGGGAATAGACAAGGCCTCCAGTAGGTTATTTCAGGCTACCATTGTATTACCAGAAGTCGGTAATAAAAATATTAATAATAATAAATATTAAAATAATAAAAAACCCCTTCGAGCGAAACGGAAGGGTCAAAATTTAATGATAAGTCAGTATCACTGCCAGAAAACAGACATGACAAAAACCAGATGGGGGAGGGAGTATTCTAAATAAATCGGCCAGAATGGGGGGGGAGGGGGTGGGGGTGGGGGTGGGGGAGTTGTGGGTTGCACAGCACAATCAGAGAGCATGAATACCGGTAGCAGCAAGAATTGAGATTTGCGGACAGACGCGTCTCTTTTTCTACCCCACCGATAAAGGATTCCTAGGAGAACGCGTTCTCCCGCCCCCCCCTTCCTCGGATACTCCCTGCTCCAGCACCGGTACAATACAATATCCCCTTCCTCTCTTCCACTTGTTCGGGAGAGGGGGGCATATGTCATAGCAGTCATGCATCCCTCTCCCCTCTCCGAAGGAAGAACGGTTCAATTCGCTTCAACCCGCTCACCCCTTGCCCTTCTGTACTAGTACTTGTACACTTTTGTGCTCCCAAACAAGGATTATCATTGATGCCTCCCCGTCACTCCTCCCCCCACCCAACCCACTCTACAGTACTGTACAAGTATCATAACTTAGCGTACCATACAGCACTGTACAGAATGCTGTAGAATAGACCGACGGTGGTGTAAAGTGCAAGTACCGGTACCGGTAGTATTGTAGATTGCATAGACAGATTGGATGGCAAATTCCAACCAACCTGCAGTCAACCCACACAGTTAAACTAACGGTGGCGGATTCCCCAAAGGGGCTATTTGTTTACACTGCCTTTTCGTCTCGCCTCCTTCTTCCTCGATTGATTGATTGACCGATTGAGTGACCCGCGTGCATTGGTTACGGCAGGGAGGTCAATGGACGCGATTAGTGGTTTCCTCTATGGCGCCATTTGGGAATATATCACTGCGCACACATCCCGTGCGCGCACTGTGCATTCGTGCGTACTCGTACCGGTACGGTACTCGAGTACCGTACTACAGAAGCACCCGCACTTTCCCACTGCAGTACCCGTATTATGCTATGTATATCATTCGTGTGGCGGTTTACGCTTCAAGCCGCAGCGGCAGTGGTGGAGAGTAGGGTGTGATGCCGGAAAAACAAAAATAAAATAAAAAGGTAAGGCGAAGATATAGGGTTCACCATCACCGGCGGAATGATGCCCTGGAGTGGGCCTTAATTCCAACAATCCCCGTACTAGTACGGCGGCGCGGAGGGGTACAGCGGTACCGGTACAGTACTTGGTACGAGTGCTGTGCTCGTGCAAGTACCGTACCAGAAGGAGGGATGGGCCGGGGTAAAAAAAAAAAAAAGAGAAAAAACAAATAGGATCGGAAAAGAAGGAAGGAATGGGTTAACAAAAAGGGGATGAATGGGCAAAAATACTATTTCCAGCGTCAAATCTTCCTATTAGCCTGTGCCTGTGAATATCGAACGTCCTGTCCTGCACTAGTGCTGTATGATACCCTCCCACAAAGTGTCGAAAAGAGTGCGAGTAATTTACAGTACTCGAGTACATCTAACAGTACCACCATCCCCTTCCCCACCGCCCCCCACCGCACTGTGCTCATACCCTTCATTTCCTTAGATGGAAACTTAACTTTGTTCATCACAACCTCTCACTCGAACACATCATTGGAAGCATGTAAACGAGGCGGATCAAGTTAGCTGCACCGCATCACCGATTAGGCAAGGAGCCCGTGCAACCGAGACTCGAGTACAGTACTCAAGTGCAGTACGGTATCTCTCTCCCTCTCGGCCTAGAAATAAACGAGAAAGAAAGAGTAAAATTAAAAAAGAGAAAAAAAGAAAAGAGGGAAAAGGCACGCTTCTCGCTTTTCTACCCCGCTTGTTGGAGAGAGCACTGTGAGCTGCCCCTCCTCAACTCCTCAACCCCCCAACTCATGTGGGGTGATGTTCTTTCCGCTAGTTTGCGATTGTTGAGGTTCGCGGGAGCTTCCCCACCATTGAAGAGGGGAAGGCGATTGTCGGGAGGAACACAGTGCGGAATGATTACTAGTGCTACACCATACAAGTACCGTATCGCAGGACTTGTTCACATTCCGTACCGTCTGCTGTACTGTACCGCTGCAGCGGCGCTCGTATGGCACCGTAAACCACAGCACTGTGCTCTGCCGGCATAGTTCTAGACCGTAAGGCCAACCCACAGAGAAGCCGCAAGTAAGAAACTAACTTTGGAAACCCTCAGGCTTCACCAAGAGAACAGCTTTTCCATCCATTCGTTTCTTTCATACTCGGAGGTGTTGGATCGGTTGGTCTCTGGCTATAACGAGAAAATATGATAGCAGGGGGGATAGATATTGCCTGAGAGCCTTCAAGGCGCTGTGCCCGCACTGTATTCATGAATCGGGTCCTCCATGTGCGACGGCCGGACCAACTGACAGAAAGTCCTTTTTTTCCTTTTTTCCCAGTGTTCCTTCCACAGCCCGTGCCCACTTTCCCGCCTTGTTCATCTCATGTATATGCAGGGCACCCGAAAACCCCCTGCAAGACACGGTAGTACTGTGTACTCGAGTACGGTACTAAGTACTCATTGTGGTCACCCTAGTTCACTTAGCGCTAGTATTCTTACCCCTCCTCATCCCCTCATCTTCATCTCTAGAGGCACACAGATTTAAGGCTTCCCGCGACAACAAGACTACCTCTGGCCTCTCCGGTAGGTGTTCTCCCGAGTCATTGTGCTACAGTACCCGCGTCATAGTCCTGATCTAGCCAATGATACCGGCTTACTCGTACGAGTACCTATCACCTGAGCCCTTCCCCTTCACAAGAAAGGAAAGGAAAGGAAAGGAAAAAGAAAAATTCAGGAGTTCTGATGTGAAGTTCCGGGACCGGGGGAACAAAGACTTGAATAACAATCAGTGTACGGTACTCGTACTAATTGAGCCCCTACCCTACGAGCACGGTACGGTGCTTGTACGAGTACAAGAGCTCTACGGTAGTTCTCCACACCAGACACCTACGGTATACCCGGAGCAGGAGCACGGCAGGTCCCCTGCGCTCCAGCCTTCATCCTGTTTCGGCCAGGTCACCACCAACCGTGGTGATGACTCTTCTCTGTAGAAGAACCCTGACAAGCACAGCACCATATGGTGGGGGACTCCTTAAATCAACCTACTCCGAACCCAACTTTGCATGATGAAGACTCGAGAACAATAACACCTATCAAAAATATAAAGCTATTAAATGATAGATTAGAAGCTGGAGAACAAGGTAATAGAAGCAGATTTAAAAAAATATAAGGTTTTGATTGAGTTATCAAAAGATAGTTATTTGGACAATGTCGCACCCCATTATTTTACTGTTAATATACCAGTTAATCCGCCAAGACCTAAGGTAACTACATATTAACTGGGTGGTAACGATGAATTAACCTATATTAACCTACCCTTAGTAAGCCAAAACAAATGTCGCTGTGGTCCGGTTTAAGGAGTCCCCCACCATACCAGCCCAAAGGTGGCGCCTGAATTCGCGTCGTACGATAACTCGACATGTTCTGCATTATGACAGCGTGTTTGTGGATCAATCCGGAGGTACCCGTACGAGTACAGCTCTTAAGTTTTGTGCGGAGTTGAGAGGGTCTAGCAGTAGAACACGCATGCTAAGCCCCATTTCCAGCGAAAGGATGGGGTGAAATGGAAATCGCACTCTTGGGCCTAATTTACGCACCCATCTCGGTTGTCAAATAATCTTGTCATGGCTGGGCCGCCCGTTGAAAATGTACGATCATATCCTTTTCGCAGATGGTTCACTTTCAAAAAGTGCACCTTTGTGGCTTGGAGGGAAGCAATAGGGGAAAGGGTACAGTACTGTACTTGAATCCATGTCGCCGCGGGGACCGGTCTGATGCCCGTGCCGCACGCACAGTAGGGAGATTCGAAGCTCTCAGTAGGCTGCGAACCGAGTAGACAATATCCTGAATTTGTTAAATCCGCGGTTTATTCGTATCAAGTACAGGAAAATCCATGGCATGCGCCCTGAGGTATGGCCTAAAAACCCTTAACAAAAGAGATCCAACCCTGTCCAACGTCCCTCAACCTATAATCCCTCTTGTATGGAATCAACCGCACATCCTCCCGCAAGATAAGAAAGGCAGACAGAGAAGAAAGACACTAGTAGATACTAATAACAAAGGAAAAATAACACTTCTTTTACCCTATTTTTATGTTCTAGGAAAAAGAGAACAGAGAAGACTTTTTTTTTTTTTTCTGTTTTAAAGACCAAGAAACCTTTCTTTTTTGTTGTCCTGGTCGGCCTAGAGACACTGGCTTAGGGAGTAGTATTTTTATCTCAGAGGATAAGCATTTCAGTATACTTATGAAGCTCTAAGTTTAGTGGCCAAGCAGGAAGATTATGAGATTGGGTTGTGGGTATTGAATCCTGCTTCTCACCTTCCTAATTAGGACAGTAAAAAAGGAGTCAGGAAAATCATGAAGACAGAATATTACACAATATTCTGAAAATATAGATATATGTTAGGTGGCAGCCAATTGTAAGTCAAGTGAATTGTGACTGGAGCCAATAAGGTTTCTCAGAGAGTGGTCAAGAAAGCTTGTAACAAAAGTAGGTATCAAAGTATAATGAATATATTGATAAGATCTCTTCTTCCTTCACTGATGATTCTGAAAGCTAAGGATTTTTGTTTGTTTTTATTGTTTAACTCATTTATATTTTTGTTTATGGGACAAAAAAGCATATGGAGTGCTAGCTATAACATCTAAAAAACTGCTCCCCCCCAGACCAGACCGAACGACAGAGCTAAAAGAACCCTCTGGCGTAGAAAAAACTACTCCCGCCCATAATCCTTCCCATAAACTGCTCCACCTAATAGCCCCTACTACCAAGTGATAAAAGAAAGCTAGCTACTCAATAGTGAACTAAGAACATGCCCCAATCCTAAGATCAAAACACCTAAAGGCAGAAACTCAAACTAAACCCCTAAGGACCAATGATCACAACTCAAATCCCGTAGATGGGGACCCCTAGGTCCTATGATGAGGACCAGGAGGAGGAAGCCAAAGCCATGGATATGAAGGGTATAAGAAAAACCACCATGAAGGTGGTGACTGGCAAGTAACAAGAGGAGGTGTGTAGCAGGCGTGCTAGTAACCATATATCCTCTCAGACAATCGACAATTGAGGCAGTAAGGTGCCAGCTTGAGAGGAGGTAGTAGTAGGATACTAAGCAATCTGACCATAGAGAAGAGCTCTAAGCGAAGCAGGTATTTTACTGCATCTCTCATGTAGTCCCATGTTCTGAGAGAGATAGCATCACTGTAGTGAAAGGGATCCTACCACCTATTAGCCAAGAAGGCCATGGAGAGAAGAGGAGGGATAGACCCAAGACTATGGTCAACAGCTATCAGTCATCACATTTGTATCTGACTAGGCAGCCTCTTAGGGGAGTAAGAGAATGGAGAAATTGACCAAAGCCTGAAGGCTGTTCTCTCCTACTACAAACTGTAGTCCTGGCTGTCTGCTACTAGTGGTAAAATGGGTTGCTGACCGTGCCAACGCCTAAGTGAGGTAGGATAGAAAGAGGAGAAACATTATGAAGATGAAAAACTCCAACCAGGAATGGAACTGAGAGAGTCAAGAAATAAATCAAGACCTTAAGGGAGAGGGGAAGTGGGTCCACCTCCTGTAGCTAAGGCTAGATGGAGGGAGTGTTCAAATGTGTACAGTATGGCACTATCTTAATAACTTTGTATGAAAATACAATATGGTAGAAAGAGTATACTGCAGGCATGATAAGCAAGGAGGAGTTTTGTATGAAGGTAGATTGGTAGTAGTTCTTGTCCTAAATTCACTTAAATGAAATAGGTAGTAACCCCTATTTATATAGGTGCACATCCTTTGTGTAACTAAGAGGAAATATAAGAGAAAACATAAGTGTCGACGTGTTTGACTGTAACATAAGTAGGAAAAACATAAGTGAGAACGTATTTGACCTTAAAGAACAGCCAAGGAAATCCCATATAACATGCTTAAATCTGAGGGGATATGAACAGATAATTAGAACATAATTGTAAATCAAATAACCGATGACCATGCTGTTACACATAGAAGCGTAATCGGTACGGCACGTGACTAAATGCATAGGGTCACGTGTTCGACTCCGGGCCCTGCCATAATAGTCGTAGCGCTAAGATATTAGCGCACGATATGACAAGGCATCTATGCAGCCCGCTCCGCGGAAATACGAGGCATGCGACCGAGGGGTTTTCGCTAGATAACATACAAGGAGCTCCGCTCTACAAGATAAGACTTAGTTGGTTCAGATTGGTCAGTTAGTTATGGAGCTACGACCTCTGCAAGTCTATATGCAATTACAAGAAGTAATATGCATGTCCCTTCAGCTCGCATAAGCTAGAGTCATCCGGAAGACCTAGTTACGATTGGTTAATAACAACGCACTAGTCGAGTTAGTTATCTTCGTCATGCACTCTAAGCTATGCACATAGAAGAGTCATTGATAAGTCCTTTCATGGAGCTGATCACTCCACTCAGGAAGAGAGCAGGGAAGTTAGTCTTCCGGGTCAAACGGAGTTCGCACTCCAAGAACACTGAAGCATTGGTATGGCAGGTACATAGTCAGTAAGGGATTGAATGTAGGACACGACCACCCAGACATGGAATATAAATATCGAGGTGCCTCCCAAGCTTTTAAG
>LN891043.1:25653-41428 GCA_900010015.1 Tuber aestivum
CTGGCATTGAAGAGAAGGGCAGGTGCTATGGGCAGGTCCTTCTCGGTGCCCAAGACCGAACTTTCCAACTGGAGGACCTCTAGGGACCACGGAGCACGTTGCTTCACCCCTGTCACCCTAGAGGGCACTCTCTTCCACCCGGCTGGGCTGGTTCGCTGGCTCAGCTACCGGTTTACCCCTAGCCTGGAGACCTCTCCTCACTTCGCAAAACGTTTGGCGCTTGCCCAGGGGGCTTTTGCTATCGTAAGACAACTCTCTTCCCCAGGCAAAGGCCTGCCTCCTTATCTCAATTGGAGGCTCGCTGTCGGGCTCATCCTCCCCATCCTCTCCTACGGGACCAATCCCCTAGTACCCAACACTTCTGCACTCCACAAGATGGAGGTCTTCTGGAACCGGGTCCTCCGATGGGTGACCAACTGCTTCCACTCTACCCCTACCTCGATCCTCCCCTGTACGGCCAGCATCCCCCCTCTGGTAGTCCTTCTCCCCCATAAGCGCCGAATGGCGGCCTTGAGGATGGCCTGCTCCCCATCCGAGATAAACCCAGCCTCAGCCAGGCTCCCCTCATCCTTCCTCTCTGCATCGGCAACAAGGGCCCCAGACTCCAACCGCGCTCTGTCCACTGGCCTGAAGGGGAACGCCTACCCCCTGCTCTGGAAGACCCCCAGACCCTCTCCCGCCGTAAGGTCCCATCTGCCTATTGACGGCATAGCTCACTCCATCGCTCGAATCGCCGCCAAGGGAACTCTTTCGGGCCTGAACAGGCACCTGGTCCTTGGGTCAGTAAACAATCTTTCCTCCTCACAAAAGTACTCCCTCCTGAAAACTACTACGCAGTCCCTGCTTTCTCAGGACTGGGCGCTGCAGGCCCCCTCCCTCTATACTATCCCTATCCTCCGCCAGAGGCCCCGCACCCCTTTATGGGGCTGGACCGCTTTCTGGCTGGAAGAATACATCAAATGAGAGCTGGTAAGAGCTATCTAGCAGTCCACACCCCCTAGAACGAGCCAAACAAACCCACCACTTGCTCTGCCTCCGGCCTTGAGCCAGTGACCATATAACATCCCATCCTCTCCTGTCCCTCTAAGGCCTCCTCGAGACTGCTCCATATCCCGGGAGTTGATTCTCTGGCCTGCGAGGCTCCCCTATGGGCTGATAAGGACCTCTTATGGGGTCTGGCGCGATAAATCTCCAATAACAGAACCAACTTTCCCCCCGCTATGGGCGGGGGGCGGGCACTGCCCGGTACCCACCTAGTTTCAGATTGAAGGGGTGTTCTTTCTTGTTATCTTTCCTGTCGTTAGTTGACTTTTCATGCTTTATATTTTCTCTATGCGGGACGAGGCTTGTCTTTCCTTTTACGATTAGTCGCCCTGGCGGGCGCAGTGGGTTGCATTACTCACAGGCGGGAATTACTGGGGGAGAGATATTTCGTTACCATTTGTTGTTTTTGATATTAAGGTTTTGTTTTTGCCATAGCTAGCGCTCCATGCAAGTTCTTGTACCTTAATAAAGAATATATGAGTTAAAAAAAAGAAAAAGAAAAGAAAAAAAAAAAAAGTTCCTAGATTTAAGTCCATCCTCCATCTCCGCGACACCTCCGGCGATTGAAAACTCAACACCACGGTTTTTATTGTGAGTTTTTTATTTCATTACGAAACTTTCTCTACCCTCCCGCCCACTTCTGCCTTTGGCCTTGGCCTAGGAGAGTCTGGCTCTTCTCTCCTCTCACGCCCGGGGTATTGACTTCGGTCTACCGTCGCAGGGCCCTCTCTCTCCCTGGGGGTTGGTCGGTTGGAGGCCCTCCTCAGCTGGCTAGCAGGTGGTAGGATCCCTTCCACTACAGTGACACTATCTCTCCCAGAACAAGCGACTAAATGAGAGACACGGTAAAATACCTGCTATGCTTTGCCCAGGCGGCCGTGGATGATCTTCCTTACTCCTCCTTCCTCCTCCCCCCACACGTGGTGGGGAGTCCCCTCCTCCTCTTGAGTTGGCCTCGCTTAGCCTTCTCACGGTCGGCCACGTCTTAACCACCATCGTTAGACGGCCGGGACTACAGTTGCAGTAGGGGAGAACAGCCAACAGGCTATGGTCGATCTCCCCATTCTCTTGTTCCCCTAAGAGGCTGCCTAGTCAGATACGAACGCGACACCAATAGACGATGCTTAAGGTCTTTGGGTCTACCCCTCCGCTCTCCTCTCCCTACGGTCGGATCAGCTGACACTCTACTGCTACACCTTCACCTCCCCCCGGTTATCACCCATGGCTGGCTGGTCTCCTCCTTCCCTCCATGGTATTGCACTGTCTCCTTGGAGTGGGTCTGGGGGGGGCCCCTATCTTAGCGCGCTTCGTGTGTTGCTTCCCGCTTGAATGAGTGGACTTGCCCTTTTGGGCCTACGTGGCTTGCTACTAACCTTTCCTTTGTCTTTTTGGGATTTCTCAGCGGGTTTTCCTGGCCCTTCCTGCTTTCTTCTTCGTTAGGATTTCCTTGTTCGTCCATCTAGCTGGGCTTGGGTTTTTCTTTCTTTGAGGCGAGATGTGCGGTTGGCTCCCTACCAGAGGGGCTTGGGGGGTTGGCTTTTTCCTGTGGCGAGAGGAGGGATATGGATTTTTTGTCATTATAGCTAGCACTCCCTACGTGTTTTGTACCCTAAAATGAATAATCAATGAGTCAAACAAAAAAAAAAAAAATTCCTAGCTTTATGTCTATCATCAGTAACCAGAGAAGAAATCTTATCAATATATTCATTCTATTTTACTTCTATCTTTACGAGCCTTTTTGACTACCTCTGAGACAGAAGATTATAGGGCCTAGTATATACTCACTTGACTTTAGAGTTACCTACCCCCTAACACCCTGGCCTCCTAATATATGCTGCGAACAGCTTCCAATCAGACAGGAGGTAGTGACTTATATGGTATTATGAACATGTTTTTATAAACATGTCTTCATAGACTCCACTTAACTAGAATGACACCAACTTCTTCTATTTTGGCCCATGATACCTAGGACAAACTCTGGGACTACAGGTACCTATTAGGAATATTTCTGCCAGGTTAAAGCATGTTCGCAACCCTATAGCTCCTCCTATAATCTTTTGATCGATGCGCAAGTAAGTACTTATCGATTATCATTACATAATAAATAATGCTACTAGTTTCCAGAATTCCTCCAAGAACATTTCTGATAGAAGGTAGGGTAATAGTATCTTAAAGGTTGGGTAAATATATCCATGTTAATACAAACCTGGTTTCCATCGTAGGGTAATGTGATGTACTTAGGCAGGGTGACTTCACCTGGTCTTCCTACCTAAACCTAGGTGGAAGTATATGAAGTTATATTACTACTACTACTAACCTACACCTATCCCTTGAGTACCTTCTATTTATAGAGATAACCAGACCAGTGGATGTTTCTCAAACATGCTCCAGCATGTCCGCCTAGTCTACTATTGACTTCATTGTCTAGTATATAGATACAGACTTAGATTGCTATTGCTCTATAACATAGGATCATTACATATTGGAACTCAAATAAACAAGTCCTGTGTTAAAATGTTGGACTTACTTCTCCTAGTAAGATCTGGTGGTTCTTTCTTTTTTCTTTTTCTCTGCGAGCAAAATTTTTGATACATTTCTTACTCCTTTTTCAGATGAGGAAATTCTGAAATATATTGAATAAGACTTATTTATTTGAGTTCTCACATTATTTTATGAGTATGATTAGCATATAGAAAAAGAGTATTATATGAAATAGTTAAATTACTGAAATCAATACCTAATTGCTTACTCTTAAGTATTAATAACAATCTGTTAGTAAAATTACATAGTTCTAATCAAGCCTCAAATCCTGTCATTTAAAGTTGTATTCTATTTAAAGCTGTTTCTAAAGTTACCATATCAGTAATCCTTTAGAATATCTCTTCTAACTTGTTTTCTATATCTAGCCTGAGTGCCTTAATGAGATTTAAATCTGAAGATTGGACAGGCCATTATATAGCTTCTATTTCATTTAGCCTTCTATAGTAGATAGCATATCTCTTATACCCCAGAGTGCCATCATCCCCTACTGTTATCCATCTACAGTTCCTACAATACTTATGTCAAAAGCAAACTAAATAAAAATACATGATTTTGGTAACATAGGAGACAGAATCTATATTAGCCTTTCTAGAAATAAAAACTAGTTGCGACTGTTGAATTTTCTAATTCGTTTCATATGTATATTCTTCTTGATAATATCGTATATTCCTCTACTTAGTATTATTTCTAGTTCACGGACATTACTACAGCAGAGTATGTATTACGTATATTTCATTGATATTTCATGATACGATTAGGGGATTATGGCGTACTTTTCTTATCTGGTGTTCGGGTTTATTTCTTACATTTTATGCATCATCATGCACGGTCATCGGTCATTTGATTTACAATTGTGTTCTAATTATCCGTTCACACCACCTCAGATTTACGCATGTTCTATGGGATTTCCTTGGCAGTTCTTTAGGGTCAAACACGTTCGCACTTATGTTTTTCCTACTTATGTTACGGTCAAACACGTCGATACTTATGTTTTCCCTTACATTTCCTCTTAGTTACGCGAAGGATGCGCACCTGTATAAATAGGGGTTACCACCCATCTCTCTTAAGAGAATTAAGGACAAGAACTACTACCAATCTACCTTCATACAAAATTCCTCCTCACTTAGCGTGCCCGCAGTATACTCTTACTACTGTGTCGTACTTTCGTACAAAGTTATTAAGATAGTGCTGTACCCACACATTTGAACAGCGACCTCTTGGTCCTATAAAATGTACTCTAAACCATCCTCATTTTCCATCTAGACTCAAACATTTTATTAATGCACTCAGTTTGATATTCCTGGCTGGCTTTTCTAGTAACCTATAATCTGTTACTAAATCCTGCTATTGAAAAGAATAACTCATCTGCTCTAAAGATACAAAGCTAATCCTTATAGGTTCAGTTTAGACTTTCATGATAACAGGTAAGATGAAGTAGGCAGTTGACTAGTTAAATAGTAAATTTTTCTCTAGGAACCTATAAATAGTATTATATTAATTCCATAACACTTTTAACAGTACATGGATCATATGCATGCTCCATTTCTAAGCAGACAGCATTCCAACTCAGCCTTTGTGTTCTCATATTGCATGTTACGAAGGCCTCCAATCACCACTTTTTCTCCTTGTTGAATATAGAAAGATTGTCAGACCAGTACATTCAAGAGTATACTATTTTCTTTTACTTGTTTACAAATCTGTAAATATTACTATTAGCCTCTATCAACTCTCTAATAGCAACTAGTAATATTACTATTACTTATGTGTTGGTAGGTTTGTCAATTGATGTTAAGCCATTTGTTATAAACTGTGACTAAGCAAGACAGATATTACATAGTTCAGGATTCTAAATTATAGGTATATTGGGATTTCACATGACATACTATAGTGTGCCATAGGTTATTATATCTACCAGTTCATAACTCACAGTTGTGAGTCATATGATGTTATGAGTTTCACACATGACTCGAATTATGAGTCATGGGTTTTACTCAGGTGACACAAGTTGCCCATCTGACTTGGTTATAATGTTTGGATTAATTTTAAGTATGTTGAGTAGTGACTCATAGGAGTCAGCTAATGGATATCACATGACTCATAGTTATAAGTCACAGGGTTCGTATGATAAGAGGTATAAGTTATATTAGGTGAAGAGTAACTATATAAAGGGTTACTAGGACCCTGAGTATGAGCTCTTCACATCTTTTTCTTGTTCATTTCCTATACCCCTACATTCAATCCGAGATGGTATCATGTGTACTTTGAAGATCTCCTATTGGCCATTCCATCCTACTTCACACTTCATTCATCTATTATTTATTTGTCGCCTGATGCTTTTATCTTCCTTTCCAACTTAGATTGAGTTGATGTATTGGTCCAACCTCCAAAGGTGCTCGGGAAAGATATCTGTAGCCTTGCCCGGTAATCCCTTACATAGTTGGGTTGGTGAGACATGTTGTCTCCTGCCCCCGCCTTCTCTAGGACCTTGTCTCCTGTTTGTCCTGGGCTGTCGTTCTTGTTTCCTGAGGATGGTCCTACCATCCCTTCTTTGGGTGCGACTGGTACAGTCGTCCCATACCCCTCTGGACCTGAGCCTGACTGTGGCCTGGTCCCAGTTACAAAAAGATCGTTCGCGGCACCTAGTGGGAGCTATGACTTCCTTGGTTTTTCGCATGTGTTTGGTTGTGTTAATGCCATGAAACTGGAGTTTGATGAGATAGTCCTAGCAATGGTAGTTGCTCATATGCCTGAAACTATGATTGAGTTGGAAGCAGTAGTCAGTGGGTTTATGTCTGGTACTGGTTGTTCTGACCCATGTGGATTAGATTCTGAATTCACGAGTGGCCTGTTTATGAGGCCTTATTCTGATCAGGGGTCTTTGTTTGCCCCATCCCACGATACCTTGGCTCTCAGGGACTCCCTGGCTGTTGTGTCTGAGTCCTCAGCTCCTCCACCTACCAGCACTTCCGTTACAATTAGACCAGTTAGCTGGGCTTCCACTTCTCCTCGGGTGACTTTCGGCTTGGTTAGGGATGCTCCTTATGGCCTGCTGCCTGTTATATCCAACAGCCCCTCCCTCCCCTCCTACTTTAACACCCTACCCTCCAGTGAGAGGCTGTTGTATGGTGGTAAATTCCAGCTCGATCACCAATCAGACAGCGATTACGTGCCCACACCTTCCCCTGCCTATGGCAAATGTGCTGCATTCTCCCCTTCTCCCACGCCTGTCCTGTCTCGTGGCAGCTCTGGCTCTGTCCACACCCTGACTAAGGGTGTCCCTACTGTGGACTGGAAAAAGATAACTGTGGTTCTGGCTAATGCTATCCTGGACCAACACCGACAAAGGTTAGCTGCACCACATACTGTGGCTGACCCTATTGGCCTAACTGCGGATACTGCCACTAATAGTAGTTCCCCCCCTCCCCTCCCTACAGCTGATATTGTTTCCTCTGCAGAGGTTATCGCTAGGAATACACTCAGGGGCCTGGGTAGACAACAAGATTCAGAAAGCACTGGCCTTGGAGACAGTAAGTATACTGACTCAGACCTTCCCTCCTTGCCACTGTGATCACCTATGCTGGTGCCACTTCCCGCTACTAGGGAACTGAGTGCCGATGCTCAGGTGGTTGAAGCTGATGCCATCCTCTGACATCTAGATGAGGAGCTCTACAAAGTCCCAAGACAATCTACATCTTTAGTATCCAGTGACATTATGTGGTTACTATTGAATGAGGTTATGATGGACAATGCACTTCTGTACCATAGTGACTCCTCATCACCTGACTACACGATGGAGGATGGCCTTGACTCTCACTCTGGATTGGATATGGCTAGACACATATGGGAAATAATGGATGGTTTGGACGGCTCCCACCAAGAGGCCCCCCTTGGTCCTGAAAATATTGCCTTTAAAATAGGCCAACGATGTCACAGGATGGAAAATACAATCAGAGCACTGATAATTGACATAGTTGAGGCACAAGATACCCGTATTGTTATGTTAGAAGGTTCGGCAGCTCGGTTATCGCCACACCCCCCTTCTAAATCCGGGCATCCTGGAAGGGCCAAGAGCCCATCTGTACAGATAATAGGTCTTACGTGGTTGCAGCTGGGGCAACACCAATAGGTACACAGTCTGTTTTGGTTAATTTGGTTCCTGATGTTCAGACCTTCTACTCCTCTGACCCCCCCTCTGTAACATCACCCCAGACTGATGAGCCCAAGCCTAAGAGGAATAGGTCACTGGCCCAAATTAAAAAAAGGCAAGTTAAGAACAGGGCCTTCTGGGAAGCTAAGAGGGCAGCACAACAATTCACCTCCAGATCCAGTGATACTTCGATGCCCCCGGCCATGATTCAGGGAATGTATCGTCTACTCTAGTCCCAACTCAGGCGAATTTATTCCCGACTTCCGCCAAGGCTGAGGTTAACCCCAAGCCACACTTGGTGGCCCGTACTCCGTCTCGAATTGTGCCCATAGATGATCCAGCTCCTTTTAGCTTGACTACTATGATGATGGGTGCCTGGACCACAGTGACCTCCCAGAAGGATATCCTGAGGACCCCAGTTGGACGGACAGACTCTGGAAATAAGGTCCTACCCCCACCTGCATCCTCTCTGACACCTAACGCTAGGGAATGATACCTCACTATGCAGTTTGTCATCCCTGTGGGTACTAGAAAGAAGGTTCTCCTTCTTGATAGTATTTCGACTGAAACCATTCAGGCTCATGTCAATGTGTCCCTCTCCAATTAGGGCAAGGTTAAAGGGAGATACTTCTATTTTAAGGAAGCACAGCTAATGGACAGTATTGGATGCATTTACCTGACCCTAGCTGATCCCTTGGTCACTAATATCGCTAGACGGCTCGACAAGGTCAAGTTGTTTCTCATTAAGTACTTGGGGCTACCGGAATTTGATTTCCAAAGAGATTTGGCCAAAATGGATATCCTGGTTTATAGGGTTCTGTTGGCTGATACTGGCCAGGGTTCGGTATAGAAGGTTGATGGTTGGATGGGTAATAAGGCCTATGACGGCCTTCGTACTGATTTGGAAATGGTCAACCCAGGTGTTATTACAACTGGTTGTCTCAACATCCTTGCATCCATCACTGCTATGAGGAACAATAATGCAACCTCATGCGGTATTAGGTATGTGGTTGAGAAAAGCAAGGCTGTGTTGGCTATCCTCAAATCAGGATAGATCTTCCTATGGGGTGGACCTTGGAAGGCTAGAGTATTTATACAATACCAACCCACAGCTGTGTGTAGTAAGTGTCTCTAAGTGGAACACCACCAGATTAGTTGTAGCTTTCCCTCTTGCTGTCAGTTTTGCTTTGGTAATCACTTATCCCGCGAGCACATTTGTCGTGCTCTTAACTGCCCTGGACAGATAGGTGAGACATGTGACCATACACACCAGCTGTGCTTCTTGTGTGATAGCTCCGACCACTTCGTGGAACACCCAAGCTGTCAGCACACCCACCTCCCATCCTCCTTACTAGCTGCCCCTGTGGCTGGGAGGTCTCCTATTTTGGCTGATGATACAAGCCACATCAGGATCACCAACCACTCTATGAACCTCAAAAACAAGGAGGTCAAAGGAAAGCACCCTACACCCCAGTCCAACGGTATCATTTGTGATGAGAAAAACCCCCACAAACCTGGTGGCCGAAGATACTATGCTTACCATGAGGTCAGTCATATTCGATGGGATTGTAAGGGTAAGAAGGTTGCATATGGTCCCACTCCTCCCCCCATTAGTATTTTAAAACCATCGGCCTGGACTGCTACTACTACTGCCAGTAAGATGATTGAGGGTTCCACATAGCCGGCTATAGCTTGGTTTGACCAAGAAACTAGTAATGTTGGCCCTATAACTAGGGGCGGATCTGCTGAATTCCCTCTTTAATACTTATTGCAACTATAACATTGAATGTAGGGTAGAGTGTGAGGAACCAAATGCTAGCATTTGATGTATTTTCTTATGTTGATTTGTTACTTATTTTGGAATCTCCTGTTGATGGTAATGGTTGTTATATTATATATAAGGCTGAGGGGTGGGATTTGTTTTCCGTTCTACCTGGGTCTGGTGTTGAGGTGTTTGTACACTTGTCTTTGTGCAGGTTGTTTGATGTTGTGAGCCATGGGGACGTAATGGCTATTGTGAAGTGTTAGTAGGGTGGTGTTGGGAAGAAACTGGGGGGTGTTTATCTACCTCCATCCCTACAAGGCTACCAGGCAGAGCTTAAGTTATAGATGGCTAGCCTGACTGAGGCCGATATTGTATTTGGAGATTTCAATGTGCGGCACCCCTATTGGGACCCCCATGGGACCAACCAATAAGGCCAACATCTCCGGTCATGGGTGATTTCCTACTGTCAGCAAATGGTTCTTCCTGATGAACTGACCTTTTGTGATATTTCAGTTCTTGACCTGTGCTTTTATGGTCAAGGAAGTATTTGACATTGGCTGTTGGATGCTGCTGGATGCGAACATCAAGCCCAAATGCTACGACTATCAGTTAATGTACTAGTTAATATGTGCCGTGTTCGACCTACCTGGAAGAAAGTCAATAGAGCCTGGTGGGGGAGAAAGTTAAGGAATTGGATAACGCTGAGGACGATGCATTACGGACCAAGGTTCAATTGATTGTTAACAGTCTGCCTAACGCGGTAAATGGATATTGATCTTGTCCTTGGTGGACACCTGAACTGAAATCCCTATGGTTGGACCTCCGATGCCTATGGCGATATGTGCGAATTGATGACAAATATATGGCTAACTATAATTTGGTTCATTGTATATATCGGTCCATGCTGCTGCAGGCAAGATTCAACTATATTAAGGGTTAGCTTGCAAACTCAAAGGACCTGCATGTTTTCTGCCTGGTTAGACAGTTGGAGGCCTAGCAGACACTTCCTTCCATAGTTCAGGAGGACGCCACAGTCGCAACGTCCTACGATGACATCTCAGACTTGATTGTGGCTCAACTTCAACCATCCAAGAAGGCTTCCCCTGACACCATTGGAGTGGTCTGCTTGGGGCCTGTGGTGGAAATGGATGTTGCATTAACCAGGTCACCTACTAATACCAGTCCTGGTATTGATAACATTAGGTATCTATTTATTCACTTTTGGAAGCAGACCCCTGAGGGATTGCTATGTTGGCTTATCGACTATGGCCTCAGATACGATATTCTGAACAGGCATTTGGCTGAGGTTGTCCTAATACCCAAAGTCAAGAAATCCAGATACAACATCGTCAAATCATGGCAGATGATTTACTTGCTTCCTACCACAGTCAAGTTGGCTGAGCGGATTATTTTGCTATGACTAGCTGCCTGTCTTGACTTAGGCCTTACACAGTTCAGCTCCAGATGAAAGCATTATATGCATGACGCCATGGCCATGATTATAGAATTCCTTAAATATAACAAAGAATATGAGAGGTTGATCCTGTCTATTGATGTGGAAGGAGGGTTTGACAACATTGATGTTGACCTGCTGTGTGACTTCCTAGTAGCATGTGGCTACCCCTCTATGCTTTACTTATGGGTTCGCTAGTGGTGTTTTAGGAGAGCTGTTAGGTGTCACTTCAACGAGCAGGTCTCCAAGACATACTTCTTTAATAAGGGCATTCCACAGGGTTCTCCGTTGTCTCCTTTTTGGTTTGGAGCTTATGTGGTGGATATGTTTTCACCTAGGATGAGATACTAACCTGGAGTTCATCATATTGTAATTCCTATATTGATGATGGTGTTATTGCTGTTGCTGCTTGGTCAAGGGTGGCTGTGGTTGGGCATGCAGTTGAGCTATTCAGAGACTGTGACTGAGTGGCATGATCTAGGATAATGGGCTTTAGCGCCATTAAAACTAACTGGATTAGATTGGGTGATAGGACATGGGAGGGTATGAAATTGGAAGAGGAACTAGTTGAGCCATCAGAAGATCTATGGATTCTTGGGTATTGGTTTAATTGTTTCCTTAACTGCTCTTCACATGTTAGGTATTAGTTGGACCATGGTTTGGGTGTGAGAAGAAGGATTTTGGTGTTAGGTAGGAAGTTTAAAAGTGTTGGCAGGATTGGTGTGTGGGAATCTTACCGCCTGGTACAAGCAGCATACCTTCTGACAGTCTATTATGAACTTGAATTTGTAGCCAACTACCTGTTGTGTGTGAAGCAAATTCAGGTCCACATTAACGATTGCCTCCAATCTGTGTTCCGGACACCTTTCAAATTTACCAACAACATACTGGCAGTAGAGTTTGGTGTTACACCTGTCCACATACAAGGGCGGTATCTCCAGCAATGGTATTATAGTAGGTTTATCAACTATTGATACTGCGATGACCACCCATGGTTTGGACAGATCCAGCACGACTGAGGAATTGATGGGATGATGGAGCAAAGACACTCTTCAGACCAGGTGCTCACTCGGAGACCTGTTATTCACATCAGGAAGGACAAGAAGGTCAAGGCTAGAATTCATCGAGCACTGTTCCAACTCCTGTCTGGTACGACTAATGATGCCATGGTTTATACGGATGGCTTCAAGCGCAATGGAGGTGCTGGTATGGCCTAAGGTATCTGAGTTACTAGCTCCCTCATGGGCTTACAAGGCCGGTCAGTACTGGCAGGTTGGTGCATCATTGAATGTGAAATCTTTGCGGTCGTATGCGTACTGTACAAGGCATGCTTAGGTTATCATGGGCGCAAAGTTTGGGTGTTTCTCGACTGTATACCTGCACTCCTTCTTCTCGGCAATATGATTCCGGAAAGTGACTTAGCTGAGATGTGGGAGGTTATAGTTCCACTACTCAATGATTTTGCCTCAGTCCAGTTCGGATAGGTTCCTGGTCATGAGGGCATCTAAGGTAATGAAACGGTAAATGTTGATGCTAAGGCTGCTGTTAAGGAAACCCTAATCCCGCAGTTATGGGAAGAGGTCAGCTTTGGCATTGGACATGAAGCCATAGCCCATGAACTCTGACAGACAGAGTGGTCTGAATAGTATACCTCCCAGGGATATAACTACTACCAACATTCATCCAAGCCGCCTCGACACTTACGAGGCCTGTCATGAATGGATGTGTATGTTCTTAACTGCATCAGGTGTGGTTTGGGGATACTTGGACATCTTGACTGCATTGGAAGTGAGGATCGATACCATGGCCGCGAATGCAATCAACTCACAACACAACCGTCAGACCAGGCTGATTTGTTTAAAGACACAGCTATTGGGAAGTGGATAACTTGGTGGACACAACACCGGTGGCTTGGCCTGGGCATCCAGCAAGGGGTGCTGGAAATTGATGGTTGTCAGGGGGTGGCTGGTAACCTGCTTGATAGGATGTTGTGGGTTGAGCGGGGTTCCTCTGTTGTCAGCGTTCTGAATACTGTGTTGTGTAACTGATGCTATTCGCGACATATCCGTGGCCGGTATATTCTTCCATCAATTAAGAATGGAGGGGCCAAATGGTTTTTCCTACCAGTTAGGTGACAAAAGATTCCTTGCTCCTATTATAGTATTCTCCTGATACAGAACATGATTGGTATCATATGACATATGGAAACATGTACTGATGGTTTTGCTGGCGCTTCAGCCTGTTTGGACTACTGTATAAGCTTATTTTCATGGAAGAGGTGGGACTCGTAGGATCAGTTGCCATTTGAGCAACAGGTTAGTTGGGTGATCACTTGAGTGCAAGGTTACGGTTTACAGGATAGTAGTGAGTATTTGTTTTACAAATGACACTTTGGATTCTCTGTGGGTATAAGCTCACATTAGAGGGGTACTTGGTGATGTTGGGAGAAGTTGTTTTTTTTATTTATTAAGTATGTTGAAATTGAAATTGCTGATGCTGCCGCTGATATAGTAGTGTGTGATGATGGGGATGATTAGGTGGTTTTGCAAGGCAGGAAGATGCGTTAATTCTGGATGTCGCTTGCAGCATGAACACCAGTGAGCCTGTTGGTTATTTGATTTTGTTGTTATTTTTGTTCGGATTTATGTTTTGGGTGGAGTGGCTGCGAGATCGATTTTGCCAATTAAGTTGTGATTCTGTTGGTTAGCTAGTTGTAAGCCAGATTGGCGCAACTAGAATAAATAAATTTAGATTGAATCCTACACCTATTATTTTACAATTAAGTACCTTTACACTCTATCCTCTACTCTAAGAACCCGGAAACTATCTTTCCTCCCACAAAGGAAGTACAAGTCCTTGTTGAGGGCTTAAGAAGACTAAAGAAATAGGCACGATAAGATAGAAGTCAAAGGACTTAACTATCTACATCACGTAGGCAACAGCCTAAGAACTATTACGTTACCCAAGTAAGAATTGTTACCTGTTGCACCCCTGCCTCTGGTCGGATTCTTAACATCATTGCTATCCCGGCGACCAAATTGTCTTCACTCTAGTAGTATGTTTCGTACCTAGAGGAGCTCTCTGCAGTTCTCAGAATTCGTATTCTTGAAGGAATAGGTATGGCAAGCCTGATTTGGTTAACGATGCGTGGTTGGAGGAATTAGTACATGGCGATTCTACATAGCAAAAATATAGCAGCTGCGCATGGTCAAATATAGTGGAGGAATCTGCTTAGTGTTTTAGAACGTACAGGAAGGACGTACGTTATAGATGGGAGGATTTCCTATAGTATTATTATGTTTTGCGCTTAGAGGAGCACTATTAGATTGAAGAATTTCCGTGAGTATATCTATGGGGTGTGCCCCTTGATATTTTACTTTCTTTACACAATCTGGTAATATCCTACCTTTGTATATACTTAGGAATTACATCCACTCCTTGCTCTCATGATTATTGAGAAGTAACCTTCAGATTGTCTGCCACTCCGCGTTCCAGACTACAAAAGAGAACGACATTGATACATTGTTACTCTTTATCTTTTCATGCTCATGCTTTGCTAGTCTTAGCCTGACCACCAGTAGCAAGCCTGCAGTATGGCTCACCATCTTTGATTAATATACCTTTGACCTTCCCCCCTGTCCGCCCGTCCTCGGTTAACTATCTCAATGATAGTTCTCCTGCCTGAACCTTTGCACCTGTAGCTTTCCCTCATATTCACCCGTCCTCAGTTAACTATCTCAATCATAGTTCTCCTGCCTGAACCTTTGCACCTGTGGCTTTCCCTCGTGTCCGCCCGTCCTCGGTTAACTATCTCGGTGATAGTTCTCCCACCTGAACTTTTGCGCCTGTGGCTTTCCCTTGTGTCTCCCTGTTTTTGGTTAGCTATATCGATGATAGTTTCCCCCCTGAACCTTGGTAGACCCCTAGGATCTCAGGCCCTCGAACCCTTATAAATCCCTTAACAATATTGCATTCGGCAACAAACCTTAGAGCCTTCTCAGTTTACCACTCACCCTCTTTGAACCATGCCTAGACCTCCAGTAGAACACTGGATAATTACCTGGCCGACTTGACATCGGCAACCCTCCTTGAACGTCTCTCCTCGGCCACATACCAGTTAGACTGATTATCATTGGCCAATGAGGCCCCTTGACCTAGACCTCTAGTGGGATACTGGACAATACCTTGCCTCACGAGGGATGCTCCTTAGTTGGACCTTAGTTGGTTATGCTCCTCACAGATGGACTCTGGCTTGATGTCAGAAACCCTCCTTGAACCTCGCTTCTTGGCCGCATATAAGTTAGACAGATTATCCTTGGACAACAAGGCCCCTTGACCTAGACCTCCAGTGGAATACTGGATGATACCTTGACTCATAAGGGATGCTCCTTAGTTGGACCTTAGTTGGTTATGCTCCTCGCAGGTGGACTCCAGCTTGATGTTGGAAATCCTCCTTGAACCTCGCTCCTCAGCTGCATATACATTAAACAGAGAATCTTCAGACACCGAGGTCCTTTTTGCCTAGACCTCGGTAGTGGGATACCAGTCCCGAACTATAGACCTTTGGTAGAATACCGAGTCTTCTCTGGGTGGACTAGATACCAGCAGTATAGACCTCTGGTGTGAGACTGAACATCTGTCTAGACCTCAGAGGCGGGAACCTGTTCTAAGGCTTAGACCTCTGAGGTGGGATACCCATCCCTTACTTAGACCTCCAGTGGGATACCGGACATCTGTCTAGACCTCGGAGGTGGGAACCTGTCCTGATGCTTAGACCTCTGAGGTGGGATACCTGTCCCTTGCTTAGACCTCCGGTGGGATACTA
>LN891043.1:41943-101772 GCA_900010015.1 Tuber aestivum
ACCTCCGGTGGAATACCAGACATCTGTCTAGACCTCGGAGGTGGGAACCTGTCCTGCCGCTTAAACCTCTCAGGTGGGATACCTGTCTCTTGCTTAGACCTCCGGTAGGCTACCGGACATCTGTCTAGACCTCGGAGGTGGGAACCTGTCCTGATGCTTAGATCTCAGAGGTGGGATACCAGTCTCTTGCTTAGACCTCGGATGGGATACTGGACATCTGTCTAGACCTCGGAGGTGGAAACCTGTCCTAATGCTTAGACCTCTAAGGGAGAATCCCTGTCTCTTGCCTAGACTTCCGGTGGGATACCAGACCTTCCTGGACCTTGCTCTTCGGCCGCACACCAATAAGCCGAATTCATCTTAGATACTAAGAGCTCCTGTCTAGACCCCCGGTGGGAAACCAGCTCCTTGATGTATAGACCCTTGGTGGGATGCCGAACTTGTTCATATCTCCGGAGCCTGATAGTGGTGTGCCTGAGACTACCTGCTCAGACCTTGTCCATTACAATTGCCTAACTTGAATTTTCATCCAATCCCAGCCAGCATTATTACAAAGGGTTATAACCTTCATATACTCATCTTGGGTAGTTTTTCAATGTTGCACACCCTGTGGGTTTTGCTCCAAGTCTCATGTTCCCTTTTATATGATTTTAGCTGATATTCATGTATTACAATCAGAAGGATCTGGTGGTTGTAAACACCTTACCTGGCATCTAAAAAGGGTGAATGTTGACACCCGGGCGAGCAGAGACAAGTCTTGTGTAACCAAACCCAAAATACCCTAGTACCCAAGTACAGCACTACTTTGAACGTCAATCATAAACTGCCTTCAGGACTACCATAGTATTAGCTTACTTATTCTTGCCTGGCAAGTATAGCTAGTGTGACAGACTGAGTAAAGTGCAAGTTAGTTTAGATAGAAGTAATAAATGAAATGGCCATAATCCCTCTGTACCAGTATGCTGCATTCCTCCTCCTGAGGAGGTTTATGGTGTACAGGTACTTGTATGGTACCGTAATAAGCCTCTACTGAAACACCTGTACCTTCCATGTACTGAGAGCTTTGGATCTCGCTAATCTTCCTACCCTACTGTGCGCAATCACCCGTACCGTGCTTGTCCTTGGGGAGTTCCCTAAAAAGCGGAAAGGAGAGTATCTCTATTTGGATTACCGACCCATATAAACTCAAGAAAACTTGGAAATTTGTTGCAGGAATTAGCTCTTATAAACCTGTAGGACAACAGAGAAAATATGAAATCTATGATGATAAGTAGAGTAAGCAGCTTGTATGTATGACTAGAAAATGAGGTCAACGATGTTCATTTCTCACAAAATATGGTGCTTGAATACAGCCATGCAAGTGTGAGTACTTGAAAGAGTCCGAGTCATTGAAGTACCAGTAAGATGCTCTCAGGTATATTATTTAAGTCAAATGTAAAGTTGGAAACTTCAAACAAAATCATTGCATTTCATTTATTCTCATAATAACTTCTTCAGTTCTGAGTCCCCAATTACCTTGAGAAATGCAAGATAGTCCTCCACCCGATAGGGAGTATGATAGTTCTGCCAGTACCCTCCCTGTCCAAATCCCAAATCCCGCAGAGCAAATCTCGACTACAGACGAGCATGTCTAGAAGTCTATTTGTACACTATGGTTCTATGCACAATGGATCTACCCACACTTGCAGGAGGTTTTCAAGCTACCTCTTAGCACTCTCTATCATATTATTCACAATAGTGATGGTGCCTAGTACCAGGGACTATCACTCAGTCAAGTTCAGCCACCAATTGTAAACTTCAGTACACAGCTGCTCCTAATCGAAACTGCAACTGCAAATGCCCATCACCGTCGACTTCCATATACCAATATTACTAAACTTGCTCAAATTCAACTCAGCAAAGCCGCACTCAAGAAGATCTTCAAGGATACTGGTTACCACAAAGGTATTGCCCATAAAAAGCCTTTCCTTTCCATGAAAGCAAAAGAGAAGCAGATGGCAGGGGTGAGCAGTTTCAGGATTAGAGTGTAGAGGACTGGGGTGATGTTATCTGATCAGATAAGTGTGCCTTTTCAGTAGGAGATATTTGTAGAATAACTTGGATTACTCAAAGACCCGGCGAAGAGTATAATAAAGACTGTTTGGTCTCTCACTTTCCACATCAAATAACCATTATTGTTTGGGGCGCAATATATCAGGATCAGAAAGGTCTACTAGTTATGTGAGATACATCTAACTGGGCGCATATCAATGGTTCAACTTACATTGAACACATTCTATACCCCAACTTGTATCCCTGGTAGCAATCCATACACCAAGCTGAAAATATAACATCTAAATATGTATACTTCCAGCAAGATGGTGCTCCCACCCACTGCTCCTGCCATACTCTAGAAACACTTAACGATCTCAGAATTGGAGACTACCTCTTTCCTTGGCCAGCTTCCTCTCCCAACATAAGTCTAATTGAAGCAATTTGGTGTCTTCTAAAGCATCGAATCTCTAAACATTATCCACGTCCTAGCACGGTTTCTGTTCTCCATAAGGCTATCTTCAATAAGTGGGATAACCTTACAGCTGGAGAAATTGCCTGGCATACAACCTCAATGCCAAATAGAATATCAGATCTTATAGCAGCTAATGGTAGACACACATCATGGTAGAGTATGATAGCTTATATTATATGCAGTGTATAGTACTTTTCTTATTTCTACATCTGTTTTCAACTCTGACCTAGTCTTATTTCTGAATCTCTTTTCCTATTATTTTAATTCCTTTTCTCATTCCTGCTCTCCTACTCCCCCAACATTTTTTTTTTTTTCCTCTTTCTTTCTCGTTCCTGCTTCCCCGCTCCTTCTATATTTGTTTGTTTTTTTCCTCCATCATACTCTCATCTTATCCAAGTTCACTTTCTCTGTCTCTGTCTCTACTACTTGTCTCAAACAAGAAGTATTCTAAAATATGAGGTATGAGGTTTTATTGAGACTCAGATATGTATGGAATTTTTCCCAGATACTTCATGGATTTCTATCTTATTCCTGTTTTTCCAGCTTCTTTCCTGCCTCTGGCTTCAGTTCCGCCTCTACCCCCCAACCCCTGCCCCATTCCTAGTTTATTTCTGTTTCCAATCCAATTTTTCATCTCATCCCTAGCCTTGTTTTTAGTCTGAGTCCTTCAATGCTCGGTATATGCTTGATGATGTCCTTAGTATTATTATGCTATTTACTGCTGTTAGTTGAAATAGCTTTTATCTATCCCTTTTCTCTCAGGACCTGTGCTTGCAATTCCCGAAGTGTTGAATTTTTACCATCATAGCAGATCACTCAGTGCAACAAAAGTTGTTTTAAGATGTCCCATAATCCTTCTCTTTTTCCAGACTTGTGATCATCCGATCGCCCCCGCCTCTGTTTCACGGCGGCAAGTTTCCGCTTTTTAGTGAACCCCCCGAGTACTTGTGGTTACCAGGATTGGGATATGGCTTGTAGTTAGTTGCTGCTACGAATTTTATGCTATTAAATTGTAGTTGAGCGACCCTTCTGAATACCACTAGTATAGCATAATACTAAGATCCAGGCGCAAAAGCCAAAACTCCGGCAGTACCGTAGGCCACATGCAGTGCTCCTGGCGAGGACTACCGGTACTCGAGTAGAGCGTGCAGCCGAAAACGACTAAAAGAGGGGGGGGGCCTCGACAATAGGGCTCACCACCCCTCAAAGGCCTTACACTCGGGCACTTGTACTGTACTCGAGTACTTGTACTCTAGACATTTGGCTGGCGGGTGGTCAAGACGCTGCGGACCGATCCACCCCTCTCGGATTCCGGATAAATTCGCTCATTCCGCTGATATCGTAGGCCGTACTCACGAACGTCGCCCAGCTACCCTACATTACTAGGACTCCTGCGTTACAGGCCTATCCCCCCGGCTCCCGCGCGTCATGTATAATAATATTATCGTAATATTATCATACTTATACCGTGCCATCCCAGTTCCCCATCCTCTCTCGCATTGATCGGCATACCGTACTGTACGGTGAGGGACATCTGCGGCCGGAGTAGGCGGCAATGAGGAAGTATTGACCAAGGAATCACGGCCGGGCATCTCAAATCTGGTGGTGCAGCACTACCGACCGGTTGTAGTGCTCGTACCGTACTTGTACTACACTCGTACCGTACTTGTACCGGTACTGTCCCTAATGCTGATTGTATTTCCGCACGGGCACTTATATCCCGATTTACCAATTCCTGCATCTTTCGCAGCCGCGCCGAGCGCAGAAAAAAACTGCTGTTGAGGTGGAATGTGTCGTGTGCCGTGATTCTGATCACCAAGTACGAGTCCAGTACAGTACTTGTTCAGAAATATCTCCCCTTTCAATGCTCAGGTCCCTCTTGCAGTGCCAAACACACATTATTTCTTAGTGTGTGCTTTTCCAACCCAGTATAGACCCGTCACAAGATGTCACTCTTCAATTCTCCCCTACGGTACCCAATATGCGCGCCCACTTCATATCTTGATAGCTTTGGAAACTTTGGGAGGACGGTGTGATATTTACACCTTCTCCTTAACAGTTTAAGGATAGTACCCTATCATCGGATGGACTCTTCCCTTTTTTTTCTTTCTCTCCCTTTTCTAAATTTACGGATGCTGCTGTCCAACGGTCCTCGGGCTTTTTGTGACTTTGGCCTGTGTATGATAACCTCGCTTACCGTAGTCTGATTGGATTTAATGCTTCTGCTCCAGAGATCCAATGGTGGACCCCGCTGACTAACCAATCCATAAATACCCGTCCGGTATCGTACTCTACCGGAGCCCGGAATTCTCTGTAGATCCGGGTTGTTTTGCTTTTCCCTCCCCCCTTGTTTCTTTCTACCGTAATACCTGTACCTCCGCCGCTCCGCTCCATTGTTACCTTCACCACTTCTTCTTTTCTTCTTTTCCCCCCGTCCGTCGTCTGTATCCCGAGTTCCGAGAACGCACACTCCCTGCTGCACGAGTCTCTCCTTGATCCTTTTACTTTAATCCTATCATTACCATTCACGTTTGCAACTTTCACTCATTTATTCGGCATTTGACGACTGGAGGGAGGTTGTAGTGCATAATAAGGGCGGCATGGGGGTTTTCCGGGTTCTGGTGTCGTATATTGCGCCGCTGTTGTGTGTCTCCTCTCTCTCTTCCCTTCCGCCAAGGCTCTGGCGACTGACCGTGGGAGGGCAGTATCGTTACGAGCCCGCTTACCAGTTATGCGGATCAGGTACGGGGTGACAATATGATAGAGATAAAGATCGAGGTTTAGGAGTGGGGAGGACTGATTTTGAGGGCAAATTCTTAGATCAGGAATATACACGTAACAAAGTCCTCCCGAGGCTTTTCGCTGGACGTATGTTGGATGAATTGACCTGGAGCTCCACGATGCGGCACAAAATGGATGAGTGGGTGAATGAAGCTAATGGTGGTGCTATCTATCCGTCAGACACCCTTGATAATGCTCATAGCATCCATACTCCGCTGCTTCTACTGGCTCGGGGCGGATTTTGAAACGAGCCTTTTAATACAGAGTCCTCCCCCCCCCCCCCAATTTTTTCCCTTTAAAGAAAATGAACAGAACTGAGACAAGAATCTTCCAGGCATAATAATGATATTCGTCCAACTTCTCCTCCTAAAAGTTGCCCTAGACTACCGCCCACCCTCTTACCCCCCACTCTCACCCACAACGCCTACCGCCTCCCACTCCCCGCCCTTCCCACCATACCCGCCAACCCCACGGCCTTACAACTTCTGGCAATGGTCTTCGCAAAAGCCTTACTGGACCTTCCTCCTCTACTTCACCCTAACAGCGCTGACCCTACACTTACTCTTCGGCTCTAGCCAGTTCTTCGTCGACGTGGTCGGGTACTTAGCCCTGGGCGTGGAAGCTACTCTACCAATACCGCAGGTGCTCTCGAATCAGAGGAGCCGCTCGTGCGCTGGCTTCCGCCTAAGTGTGTTGGCTAGCTGGCTGCTCGGTGATGTGATGAAGATGCTGTATTTCTTCTCGGCCGAGCACGTGGATGTGCAGTTCAAGCTCTGCGCTGGCGTGCAGTTCGCCCTTGATGCGTATTTGGGCGTGCAGTTTTGGATGTTTGGTGGTGGTGGGGAGGGGGTGGAAGAGGGGATTAGGAGGAGGGAGGTGGAAATGGTGGAGAGGGGGGAGATGAGGCTTTCATAGGACTTTCATAGGAGTTGGAGTAGTAACAACGGTTGTAATCTTGGGTTCTTCGGAGTGTCCCTTCTTTTTGGGCATGCACTGGTGGTGGGAATTTATATAGGCGTCTGGGAATGCTATGCGAATGAATAAATACACAACAGGCGGATGGCTATTAATGTGGGCGTAACGAGTTAGACTTTATATATATAATATAATATTATTTTATATATAAATATTATAATATTATAACTTGCGAGTACCGGTACTGGCATCTGTAGTCTAACCATCGCGCTCGGACAATATAATACTGTATCTGCGATTGGTACTCGTGCAGTGCTTGTTCATCCATTCGGGGTAAGATTCAATCGGGAGGGTTGGGAACTTGGTATCATAGAACAACGCTAGGTATCACACCGTGGTGGTACATTATTCCAGTTCTTATGCTAACCACAAGTCATGACTGGCACAAGATAAAAATTTAAAAAAAGTTTATCAGGCCCTACCGGTACTTGTGCTCGGGCACGCTTATGCCATTACATGCCAGTATCAAACTGAGCACTAAGCCCCTACATTCGAAATAAGGACACAAAACTACTATGGTATTACATGATCCACCCTGTATATCTTGAAGGGAAACGTGAAATATATATAATAATAATAATAATATTATTATTATTATTATTATTATTATTATATTATAGAAATCGAGGATATGGTTTATTCTCGACACCCTCCCGGGCCCAATTCTTCCAAAAAGAGAGGGTAAAAAAAACCCCCCGGAAACCCTCAAGCCCCATTCGTTACCACAGCTGGCGTACCCGTACTCACGGCTGCCCCCGCAGTGCTATTACTACCGGTCACGGAATGTTGTTGTTGAATATCTAACTGCAAGACTTTATCCTTCCCCACAATCTGCTTGAAAAAGTCCTGAATGTCGCCAGTGAGTTCCTCCGGCCTATAACCGCCCCCCTGTGTCAACAATCCGACCCAGCCAGAGATTCAAAATATGTGGAAAGTGGAAAAGTATACTTCTCCCAAGCAGCAAAATGCCCCCCCGAGTTGTGTTTTCTGTAAAACCTGAGCGGGTGCAGCATGTTCGCCCAATCGCTCGGCGGCGTAATTATCTCCTTTGCAAAGCTGCTGAAGCCCATTGGGACGCTGCTCCATTTTGATGTTCCTTCTTCGATTTCACGTGAGGCTTCTTTGTATAGTCTAGTTCCTTGGTGCGGGCCGGGGGTCCAGTGCAGCATGAACCAGGTCAGGACTTCGTCGTTTGTCCAGGGATACTGGGTGGATGGTTAGGTGGCGAGTTAGTACGCGAGTCGTATCTGGCGGGGCGGGGAGCGGGGGTGAACGTTGTCAGTCCAAGAATGCATCTTCTCCCTCATCCACGCTAACAACCCAACTGGGGAATCTGTCAATCCGTAGGCTAGTGTCATCGGTTTCGTCCTATGAATAGCCTGAAACCCCATCTCTTCAGCGTAGAATTTCTTCGCCCTCTTCAAGCCAGTAACTTCCTCGGGCGTGTACGCCCCCGGGAACTTTCCGTTTGAGGCCATCGCGAGGAAGAGCTTCAGGAACTTTATCGGGTGGAAGGACAGTGTCGGCGGCTTCACATGGAGGAAGTTGACGTGGATTGCCCGGACGCTTCTGGGATATTGGAAGGCGAGGTAGCGGCAGATCAGGTAGCCCCAGTCTCCACCTTGAGCGACTGTTTGAATCCCACGTAGGGTACTTATGAGTTTTTGGTCCCGTCTCACGGTGTATATGCTGGACTGGTCGGGAGGGGCTACCGTAGTGCTCATATCCAAGCTTCTTCATAAGTTTGTCCATAGCTTCGGCCATCTTTCTCGCCCCAAAGCCGGGTTTTTTGGGACCGTCGGAGAAGGCGTAGCCGGGCATGCTATAGATATGTTCATTATTATTAGGCGCCCCTCCTCCTCCGCTGCCGGTATGCTATAAACCGAGAGAGAAAGATGCGCACATACGAAGGAACAACGACATTAAACGCCGGCATACTCGTATCTAGCGGATTGGCCAATGGCTCAATCATTTTCGAAAACTCCCAGAAGCTGCCCGGCCACCCGTGCACCATAATCAGTGGAATGGCATCCGGTCTCGAACTCCTCTGCCATAGGAAGTGAATGCGGAGCGTCCCGAAGCCGTCGACCTCAATGGGAACTCGAAAGTTCGGTAACCGGTTCAGCGCGGCTTCCTGCTTACGCCAGTCGAAGCGTTCCTGCCCTGTGTCGAGTCAGCAAGCCCTCCCCCGCTGGTACCGTCGTGCCCTTTGTGGATCCAAATTTATGGATCACGAACGCAGGGCAAGGGGAAACGAGAGGAAGGTGCAGTGGGGCAAAGGCGAGATTACAATGGTCAATCAGCTCCTCGACAACTCGCTTGGGCGTCCCATCGGCCCATTCTTCACCCTCAGGTTGCCCAAAGTCATTCGGTAGCCGGGCTATGTCGAACTTTTGAGTAGTCAGGTCGAGATATTTGGACGCAACCTGTTGTTTTCGTTCGGTGGAGTTGAAGTTAGTATTAGCGTCCTTAGCGAATGGGAGACAAACGCGTGAAAAAGAAAGCTTTTCCTACGTGGATCTTATAGGGTTGAGGAGAGTCGAGAGACTCGCCTCGCTCTTGAGATGGCGTATCCGACATGTTAAGGACGATCTTCTCGTGGATAAAAGGGTCGTGGCTGATGGGGCGGTTTGTGGGTCCTGATCATGGCGCTCTAGGGCGGAAGGCTACGGAGGGAAAAGAAGATCACGAAATTCGAGTCCCCCCCAGGTACTATACTTGCTTCAGCACACAAAAGCGGGAGAAAATCCCTAAAACAATTCATCGGATTATGGGTAATTTCATTGGTTGCGATCAACACGTTCCCAACGCTGTTAATGATGGCTCCGTGAGCTCATGACCAACTTCGGGACACAGTGTTCTTACCGTGGTCTTCACCGGGTATCACTCGTCCCTTCATCCGTCATTTACCGCTCGCGCTCTCGATCATCTGCGTCTCCTCTCTCGATACGCAACGAATAGTGGCTCCCACGCATCCTCGCATCCTGCACTTTCCCTGGTTTATAAGAATCACTTAACTCAACTACCGGTAATCTAGCTACAATCCCTAACACCAAAAAGCAAAGGTCCCACGATCCAGTACAGACATCTACTAATTACACAGCCGCATGTCTTTCCCCACCCCCGCCAGCCCCGCTATCGCTAGAATTGGGCTGCCGCTGCCCTCTTCCTAAGCCCACACCCCCCAGCCTCTCAATTAGGTTAGTTCCGATTGCATCCACGCCGCCCCGGGGTGCCAGTAGACTCGGACCTTCTGGGGCAGTCTCTTGAACCCTGAATAGCTTCACCACCGTCCCATTCCATACACCAACGGTGCCCTTCGATACATGCCTCTCTGCAACGAAAACGAATCCCCAGAGTAACGACTCGTACCAGCCCAGTGCCAAAGGACTCCATTCGAACATGTGAGTCTTAATCAACGAAGGATCAATTCCGCGAATCTCTGTAGTCCTTATGCACTCAAGCATCGAAGTGGCATTGGGTTCCCCATTGCCGCGTGCGAGAACCTCACGCAGTTGAGGCCGTAGCTGCTGAATGAGTGCAAGGATTGTGTGAAGTGGTAGATGAGGAAGCCACGATTCGATCTGCCTGAAGTCAGGGCGTCATTCGCCATTCATGGGATCTGAAACAGCACATACCCATGTTGATGAAGGTGTGAACCCATTCAACAATGTCACCGTTGCAGGAGCGCTTGCATGGCTCGCTAGACTGGTGGTACTGGCCTGTCTCTGGAAGGCACCTTCTGGGAGTTTGCCTCTAGCCTTCTCCGACATTGCTCGTAGTTGTATGGGAACAGCATCCTCGGCGGATGACGATACGGAGGGCGTGCGGGATGGAATGGTGGGTGATCGAGCAGACATTGGAGTTTCGACAGACGGGGCGGGAGGTTGGTTCGCAGACCCGTCCTCCGCATCCGAGTCTTCGTCATCGCCAATCTCAAACTGACTTGGTGGGATTGGTGACTCCGACCCAACCACTGGCTTTCGCTCATCAATAGGTGGGGCCAAATCGTCTCGGCCCATTAGGGTTCTCGCTGAACTATCCTGAGATTCCGCTCGATCCTTCTTCTGCCTATTCTGACGGTCAATTTCCTCTTGCCCGCTCTCGAGCGTAAAGCTTCTCAACACCTCGAATCTTTTGTGGGCCCTTAAGATGGCATAAACAAAGTTTGCATTTTCTACACCCGATAGTTAGACCTAATAAAGACAAGCTCGAATGAGTTTTACCCGAGTAGTTGTGCTCAATGATAGAATTCATTGACTCCAGAAGAGAGTGCAACAATGCATGGTTTGTCTCATTCGCTAGCAAGAAGGCCGGTGCTGACATTGAAGCAAATAGTTGAACAAGCTTTGTACTAGCTGCTGCTGAGAGGGGCTTGATATGGGGAGCAACATTCGCAATAATTGCTAGTAATGCAGGGTATACAGCACCAAGTCTACCCTTACTGCCTGTGATCAAACTGTATATGGACTACCCCAATTGTTAGGAAAATTAGGTGCGCATTGGAAGGGATTACTTACAATTAACAGATAATCTGCATAAGTTCCATTGAAGGAGTGGATCCTAACGCTGGACGGTAGTGTGTTTTGTCCCTCAAAGTGCTTGTTGAGACTCGTGCCAAATTTCGGCTCCGTAGACAGAGTCTGCAGAACAAAAACACACATTCTGACAACCCCGGACTTGGAAGGATCCAATCTGTGCTCTAGTGCATAGTAGATGATCAAAATCACAAAGTCATGGACTCGATCTGTTCCGATAATAAAGCTTCGGAACCGCTAGATCGGGGTTAGGTAGGGAAGCTGGGGCGACCAATGGTGGGGAAAGCATACCTTATTACATTGCAAGATCTCCCAAAAGAGCATCAACATTTCCGGGGCCCATTGGATAGTCTTCTGGCTACCAGGGAGGTAGGATGTAGTAGCCTGGATCTTCTCTGGGCATTAGCACCGTAAATTCGCCTCCAAAGAATATGTTGCTTACAGGTTGATTAAGAACACGGGTCATTCCATCAACCAAGAATTGAAAGTCTTGAGTTCTGTGAAGTCTCCCCAAATAATGGCGGTAGCTGTTCTTGAGTGGAGGCTCATCTGGCCTGCCCTCCGGGACAGGGTATAATAGGAGAACAAGAAGCAGTTGTAAACAGTATGTTACAAGAACTTGCCGAGGGTCTGAAAATACGACATGATCATAAGGAACTCTCCAACTGGCGGGGTTATATTTTAAGGTCTGACATCCGGGAGTAAGTTATATATCCCTTCAGGCGGGGAATTCAAGGCACCGACTGTATTCAATAGCGAGCATAAAGTCAAGAGCACAACTTTCTTGTCCGGGTTGGTTGCTATGTAGGTTAGGGCTCTTGTCCCCCTCACTGGCAGTATATCTATCACCCACATGTCAGTACCACACAGGATCCCAGACACAGGTGGATGTAAAACCGACTTGCAGGTATGAACATCGCCTTGGATGTGATTGCGAGTAGCAGCCTCAACGTTTCGATCTTGTTGGACTCCAGTTCCTTGGTAGTCCCAACCGGGGCATTACACCCAACGCCGCTTTGCCAAATAGCATATGTGACTTTTCCCTTTGACGAGGGATTTTCCATCATGGTAAATCCCGAGTAGAAGAGTAGGTCAATCAGGGTAACTATCAATTCTTCCATCAAAGGTGGGGCCGATTCGACATCCTCTGCCGCCGTGGGCGGCCGAGGTTCCTCATCCGGATGAGCTTCATCGAAAATGACCTCCGCTCTAGAAAGCGAAGCCTTCCTGGACCTCTTCCGTCTTGCACCCCAAAAGAACTTCTCCTCCCAACCCTCCAGTCCGTCCTTTTCGTATAAAAATGGTAGCAACCTCGTCAATACTCGAATACAATTCAGGGCATGCTTCTCCGGAGCCAGCTCGGGATCCGGGAACGAGGGATGGCTCTTTAAGGTGAACAGTCTTGAGGTGACTACCAGAATGAGCGTCTCCAAGTTTTCAAGGTGCTGGTCGCGAGTACGACGGATATCGGCAGCAGCAAAGAGTGTGAAAACATCTTCAGCGGATTCAGGGAGCTCCCAGAAGGAAAGCCAGTACGGATCATGAGGCGGGATATTCTGCGGGTAAGTGGAAGAGGTCAGTTTGTCTGGTCCGGGTGGGACAGGGGCAAAGTAGGAGCGGTAAGTAATTAACTTACGTGTTCTTCGGCAAGACGAAAGACGCCCTTCTTGAAGGAGAGCTTACTGTCCCCAGCACCCATGGATAGAGGGGTCGGTCGATAGGTATTTTGGCTATAGATTGCGCATAAAGGAAAAGGGCGGGTGGAGTAGGGTACCAGTACGCACACGGTATTCGACTATTTTTTTTGTTCCTCTTTTCGTTCCCGGATTGCGGTTTGGGTGGCAGTGGTGGTGGTGGTGGTGGTGGTGATGGTGGTGGTGACGGTGGTGGTGGTGGTGGGAAGCTTTGTTTGTGGTTGTAGTACCGGTATCAGTGGGATAGCGGATACCGTACTGTAAAATTGATGCAGAAATTTAATTTGAAACTAAAGCTATCATATCATAAGCTATGCTAGAGTTCCGGTAGATTAAACCGAACTATGCAACCAAGGTACCGTAAGAAGGGAAATGACGACTAAAAGGAATGAACGGTTTTTTGCTCACCCCACGATATTATACTACATGTACAATAATAATACCGTACCGGTAGTCCATCACAATCTCCGTGCATATCCCGTTGACCCCCTACTGTACCGTACGCTATCATATAATACTCGAGTAAGTACGGTGCATACTAAGGTGCAAGTACTCGAGTACTCGTGCCGTAGCGTATTTCATTGGAGCCGGATTTCCATTACCAGGAGAGGATGTGGAGCGCTGATCGGCAGATATGCACATCTTCATCGGAAATCAACCTTACCGGTACAGTACCGTACTGGTTGAGTGTTCCACGGTAATCCAGAGGCAATGCTTCGCATAGTGCAGCGACCTAGAGCTAAGCTGGGAGAGCGTGTGGCATTACTAGTAGACTACCGCTTCCCGAGTTGGAGCTGCTCGGCCTCTTTTATACTCGAGCGCTCCGGCAGCCTCTCCTATGATAAAAGACAAAGCCAACGGGGAAGCCACAAAGTCCTTCTTTCGTCCCATGGGTATTTAAGAGAGCCCGGGTAAGGCACTTCTGATGCAACGACAGGGCTGGGATATAATAACTCTGATCTCCAACACGGTATCATACCCGCACTGTACTCGAATACTACCGGTATGATAGTACTCTGGGTCTTCTTCCAGTTACTTTGCCCTAGCCCAAAAGTGCCGCAAGCTTGCCCCGAGTTTCATGCAAACCACGAGGATAGAGCGGGGAGGGTAAGGATTTCATCCAATGTACCAGTACAGTACTTCCGCTGGGATCTAGTTGCACTGGAATTTACTAGGAGTGTCGCTTTTGCTTACGGTAATTATAATTCAATTCCTCTAGAAATCTTGGAATCTGGGGTGCCCTGGATCACGAAATTTATTCCATAGAAGTGCTCGCGACAGCCTAACCGGTATCGCCGGTGCGCCCAGCGCTATCCTCTCGAAACCCATCTTCCCACCGGCGCCCATCGACCCCTTGAACAGTCACAGAAGTTAGTGAACGAGAGGAGCAATAATACTTCAGGCAGAATAGATGTCACCTTCATACTCCTCTGCATCACCGACCCACTCCGAGAGCTTTTCCTTGACAAAGTGGTGAAAGTCCCATTCCCGGTCCTCCAAATTTCCTCTTCCAGCTGTCCACTCGTAGGTTGCTGCCTCTTTTTCTTCGCCCGTTTCGTTACCCTTCTTGTCCAGAATTTTGACCCTAACCATCTTTCTAGCGTACTCTATTCCCTCAAAGGTATCGAGGCGCCAGATATCCATTCTTGTGAGACCCTCGACGCATGTTCCGCGTACTGACTTTCCATCTTCCGGAACAACGCCAGGATAGTCGGCATTTTTCACGTGGTAACGACAGTAGGAAGGCAGGAGGGCCGGGCGGACACGAAGGGAACCATTTCTCCAGGATTCGGGAGTCACTGTGCCGTAAATGACCCTGTAGAGAACTGGGGTGGCCATGAGAGTGCCTGAAAAACAGTAGGGAAGGGGTTAGCGGGGAGGGCACCCGGGAGATTAGGTTAGCAGGGAGCAAGAACCATAAAAGAAGGCAATGTTCCCATCAGCTTGGGGAGAAGCCATTGAATTGGACAAGAGGTTTTTTTTTCCGAAATGTTTGGTCGCAACGCGGGCAAAGGAGGGGGAAGTCGCGCACCAGAGAAAGAGACGGATAAGTGGAGGAAATGTATGCATGGCCTGGAATATATGGCGGCACTGCATTCGGGCTAAGTGGGGGTGAGCTTATCATGATATGGTATCGTATCTATCCATCCACCTCCTACTCCTCCATATTAGGACACGGAACTCGGTACTAACGTCGGGGGTAGGCCAAGAGCACACTCTACGAGTAATCTATGGAAGTCTGCTCGATTGCCGGCCCCGTATGTATGTAGGAGCAGGAGGCAAGTCTTTGACGGTGCCAGTTATGCTCACAGCCTGCATGATTTACAGTGCTCGAGCACTCGAGTATGCAAGCCGTATGCACTCAAGTGAGGAGACTGGAATTCAAAGACCGGGCGGGGCGATAAACGGTCTGGTTGAGACCCCACAGTTGGATCACATCTCTTCCTTAATTATGGGGCGGGACAAAGTTACAGTGAGGCTGAGTAAGCAAGCTGCTGGATGAAAGACACCCAACCTCCGAACGGCGAGCAGTCCTCAAGCGGTGAAGGCCAAGACAAGCAGCCATTTTCTGGATGAAGTAAGCAAAAACTATTGTCAACCGCTGCCATGGCAACCAGGTCCCTCTCCGGTTTTGCAACAGCTGTTTACCTCCCCCAAAAAAGCTCCCCCCTTGTCAGTTCCTTTGGTTGGCTGGTTATAACCCCAATCAACCCTGACCATCCATTGTCGCTTCCACCCACGAAACGGGACTTCCCCCCCCTCTCAACCCACTCTCCTGACGGCTCTTCCCTTATCCTCCTTACTGCTTAGTTTGTTGTCCCCCCCCAGAAACAAATATACAAATAATTATAACCTCACGATCTTTAATCCTTTATTTTCTCCCCCTTTTGTCTTCAATTCACCGCAGCCGCCGCCACCGCCGCTGTCTCTGCGGTCTCCTTGAAACCCTCGACACCAACCCGTCCACGCCTCTCGGGACCATCGTATACACAACGATACAGCCATGCCCGGCGAAGGCCCGCCTTTGCCAAATAGGTTCCCCTGCCTTTGCAAAGCCATTTACTCCTGGGGTGGAGAGGTAGTCAATCTGGTTATGGCGCTCTAAACTTTTTCAATGCTGACCCTTGATAGACCAAAAGGGATCTAGGTTTCGTGGAAGGCGATCTGATCGAATGCCTTAATGCGGGCGATGGGCAATGGTGGATGGGACGCTTAAGGCGCAATAAACAGGTTGGGCTGTTCCCTTCGAACTTTGTTGAGGTCCTTGACCATCCTATTCCACCATCACGGCCAGTTTCAAGAAATGGTGCTTCTAGCCCGGCGCCTCACGGCGGCAGCATCTCTCGCGGTGTATCCCCTGCTCCAAGTATGTATTCCCGAGCGGCCTCACCACAACCTCCCGCACATCAGTACCTCGATCGTGGCCGATCGCCTTCCCCGAATCCATATCAACATCCACAAAGTTACTCTCGAGCAGCGTCTCCTAACCCTTATACGAGAGCAGCCTCCCCCAATCCCTATAAAGCTGTTTCCCCCGACCCATTCCAGCGACATTCGAGAGCTCCATCGCCGAATCCATACCAAAGGGCCGCCTCCCCCAATACCTATAGAGCGGTCTCCCCAGCACCCGGGAGTTACAACTCTCGAGCACCTCCCGCAAACTTCCAACGTGCCACCTCTCCTAGCCCATATATGGGACACGATCATGCACGGGATGATGTTCCTCCACCAGCACCTCCCCCTCATCGATATCATCGCGCTGGCTCCCCTTCACCGCCCCAGGATGGACATCGGACACCTGCCGCCGATCGGGCCCATTCACCTGGCCTTCTGGGGAATACCCCGAGCCCGCTACGCAATGCTATGGAGGATGTTATGGAGAGTTTGGAACATATGGCGAGCCACGATGAGCGACCACGGACCCCCCATGACCCTTGGTCTCCTGAAGCCTTTGCCGGTCAATTCCATCCCTCCCCGAAAAGAAGGAGCTACATAAGACCTGAAACATCGTTGGGCATTGGGGATCGAAATGGCTATCTCGATGACGGTGAGAGTGAGGAAAAGGGGGGAATGGCGTACCCGGATAGACCTCGTCGACCTGCGTCACGAGTGGAGGATCGGACACGGAGATTCCAGTCTTCAGATCGATATGGCGCAGAAGATGACGATGTGCCACCGGCTCCCCCACCCAAAAACCCTGCATACACCGAAACAATCCGACCGCGGACCGGCGATGCTTCAATCCGGGATAGAAAATCTATGTATGATGTGGGTACCAAAAGCCCAAGTCCAACAAAACTGGTCCGCCCGAGGCCTCTTTCGAGAAACGCGACAATCAAATCGACCACCACCACATCCCACCAATCATCAAGTACAAACACAACTACTTCCACAGCCGCAACCAGCACAAGCATAATGAGCGGTATCAGCGCCGGTGGATTTTCGGCGACCAGTGCGGGAAGTTTGGCAAGGCGAAAGTTAAAGGCAATGAGTGTGATTGAAGGGCACGGGCAGATATTTAGTCTAAGTAGCTTCGGCAGAACGGAAATCCCTTCTCCAAGCCCGGGGATAAGGCCGGCAAATGGCGGGGCACCTCATGTGTTACGAAGAGGTCAAACTTGGGCTGCCCCAGAGGCGACCCCGTCCGTCGGTGCTGGTGTATTCGGAGGACTCACGGCCCCTAAACCGAAGAAGACAGGATTCCTTAAGAAAATATTAAATAGTGCCAAAACAAGTACCGCATCCGCGAGAAGCGTTGCAAACTCCCCAGCTCCATTTTCAACTCCTAGAACAATACCTGACGGGATAAACTCAATTGCCGGCGGCAAAGCGGTCGCGCAGCAGCAGAGTCAGGATTGGGTACAGGTCAGAAGAGACGTCAATCGATCAAACACATTCTCCAGAAACGAACGGATAGAACGACAGGAAAAGCAACAGTTAATGGATCAAGTCGTGCTTCGGCCTGTGGATGCCCTAGATGACGATGTAGACGGTGACGAGGCAGCAGACGGTGGAATCGTGCAACGGCCGGCTGACTTTGACGCTGCCAATTTAAGTTTGGTAGACAAGTCTGCCAGGTTCATTGGCAACCCGCCACCTTTTACAACACCCGAGAGCCTAGCAAATCATCACGTCTGCCGCCCATATCGGAGCGATGTTCAACGATTGCGCGCAATATTCACTTGGGTTTCGGAGAAGATAGCCTGGGAGCATCCTAGTGGGCCCCTGAATGGGGAGATTGGCGATGAGCTGGATACAAGGGCAGTGATAGCCC
The DNA here is from genome assembly GCA_900010015.1 of Tuber aestivum. Classification (NCBI taxonomy): domain Eukaryota; kingdom Fungi; phylum Ascomycota; class Pezizomycetes; order Pezizales; family Tuberaceae; genus Tuber; species Tuber aestivum. The sequence goes on from LN891043.1 coordinate 59,713, forward strand.
AAAAACGAGGAAGCCCAGAGGAAGTTGCCGCAGTGGTTCTCGGAATGTGCAACGCAGTGGGAATTCCGTGCGAGACAATCAGAGGATATCTGAAAGCTCCTGGAGAAGTCCTGGACGTCGACATGTGCCCGCGACCCAATCATTGGTGGAACGCAGTGATAGTGGACGGGGAATGGCGATTCATGGATTGCTCCCTCGCCTCGCCGACGCACCCAAGACGAGTGATGTACTCATCATCGCCCCTTGGACAAGCAGACTTCTTTTGGTTCCTTACCAAACCGAGCCAATTCTGCTGGACGCATATCCCCATAATGATGGAACAGCAGCACATTGTCCCTGTTCTTCCCATGCCATACTTGCTCGCGCTCCCATGCGCGTGTCCGCCGTTCTTCAAGCATGGCCTCCAGATGATCAACTTTGACACCAGCCTTACCAGAATCGAAGATTTAGAGGTTGCACAAGTCGAGTTCAGCGTTCCTGCCGATATAGAGTGCTCCGCAGAGGTTGAAGTAAGGGGCTTTGCAACCGACCAGGACGGCGACATCTACGACACTGGAGACGTAGTGAAGAAGCGGGCGTTATGTCAAGTTGCGTGGGAGAACAGGGTCAAAACGTACAGAGTTAAGGCAGTACTACCCGGTGACGAAGGACAGGGCGTGTTGAAAATATATGCCGGGAAGCGTGGGCTGATAGTAAGTTCCTCTTCCGTCTCCCTCTTCCCCATCTTCTCTCTTGTAAACTAACTATTCCTCAACAGCACTCAATAAAAGACAACCCCCACCCCCTAGCCCTCGCCTTACCCATAATTCACACGGGTGAAAACCCGCCCTACGACTTCCTCGTCCGACATCCAACCCCGCATGCCCAGCGCCATGATTTATACGTCTCCCAGCCGCAGTGCTCAAGGCTAGCGGTGAACAACACCTTCGTCTTTGCCGTTCGCCAGCACCCAAGCGACGGCCCTCCTGACTCTTTCTCCGCCAGCGCTTCGGGCAATGCACCAAAACCGGCGAAGTTAGCGATCCAAACGCCCAGCGGGAAAATCCTCCGGTTAATGAAGAAGCCGGACTCAATGGGTGCGGACAACGGTATGGTCTGGGAGACCATCATCAAGTGTGGCGAGCGTGGGTCTTGGAGGGCGTTGGTGCTGGCGGACAGGAGTGCTCGGTGGTGCGTTTATGCGGAGTGGAATGTTGTCTAGCTATTCGCACGTTCCGTTTTGTTCGGGGGGTTGTGTATATGGATGTCCTACTTTGCTTATTCATTTATCGCGGGCGTCGTTTTCTTTTTCCCTAGCATTTTCCTTTAGCCGTTGTTGTTATATCCGATTCCTGTTTATCTTTCCATCATACCACTTCCACTTTCTACTTCCTACCTCTACATCACTATGGCACGGCACAGTACACGCCTAGCCATCAGCCAACCCACCCATCTGGGCTCCGTACGAAAGCAAAGTTGGCGACAACCAGTCTTTCCCTTCCCCCGTCCCCCTTGCTGCCTCTTCAACTTCTGTACCTCGCCATTCTCTCCCGCTTCCACTTGCAACCGTACAAAACCTCCCATCCCTCCCACATTTTATACCCATCACCTTTTTGCTCCCCCCGTTAACGATACCACGACCGCACGCCCGCTACGTCCCCTGCTGCGATAGTCACCGCTGTTGTCGCGTCCAATCCGATCCGATCCGATCCGATGCTCAATGGTTGATACCCGCCCTATGCATAGATTCTCACTCGGGACGGATACATGTATGATGGGTGGATGGATGGCACCATAGCCGGATTACAGCACAGTGCAAGTTATATCATTCCCAGTCCTAGACAGGCGGCTCTTTCAGAAGGGTTTTGTATGTTTTTTGTTTCACCTTTTTCACCTTTTCCCTTTTTTTCATTTTTTCATTTCATTTTTTAAATTTTTTTTATTTTAAAAAAAGGATTTCCGGTGGCTGTGTGCTATTTAATAATCTCTTTCATTTTGTTTCTGTTTTCGAAAAGACAAGAGTTGGTTTGTGCGGGGTATATCTGGGAGTTTTTGTACTTGTAACATGAGCGATGAGTGGAGTGTGTAGAGATTTACTTTCACAAAGGTTCACGAGAAATTTTCCGTGTTGAATATCCCGATATTTTGAAATCAATTTCCATTCTAGAGGGTAGGAAAGAAAGCGGAATCCCAATAGCAAGAGAACAAAATAAAAATAAAAAGAGAAACAGAATTTGCATACCCCCATTATCCCCTCCCCTTTAAACACAGCATAGCCCCCCGCCTTCGTCCCCCCTACCGCTATCATACAACCCCCCCTTTCTCCAATCCCCCTCACCCTGAAATCTTAGTATTCAAAATCAACGCCACAATAAGCCCATATAGCCCCAACACCTCCGCAAAGATCAGAATAAGCACCTGACCGACAAAAACCTTGGGTTGCTGCAAAAACGCCCTCGAGCCCGCATTCCCAACGAGGCCGATAGCATACCCGGCCGCCAGGCCGGTCATCCCAACACTCAGCCCAGCAGCCATGTGCAAGATCCCGGAGAATAGTGAATATGACGATTCCTTGCGACCCAGATCTCCAGCTATGAGGACGGCTATCACGAGGCCGTAAACGGCTATTATACCGGACATGATCACGCCTTGGAAAACCAATCAGAACTGGGATCGGAGGAAAAGGGGAAGAAAAAAAAAAGGTACGCTTACTGATCAAGGACTTCATGATGAGCTCCGGTTTGAACGTTCCGATCCCCGAGATTGCGATACCGGCCTTTTGTCAGTCGGTCACGTCAGTCAGCCAGTCAGTTGCGCAACTCGCGCTTCCGTTTGGGTTTCCCGGAAAAGGGTGGATAAGAACGAACTTTGGCGGTACCGTAGGCCGCGCCCATACTTGAGAATATCATTGCCGATGCCCTACCATTCCTCTTTGTTAGCCGGATGGCACCCCCTTCCCCTTCTTTCGCTTGCACCTCTGGAACCGGGGATTTACACTCCGGCCATGCCGAAGAATGGCGCGTATATGGGGTTCATTTCTGTAACCTCCGACATTGCTGTTTGTGCGCGTTCGGCGTCGTGATGGTCCGGGTACTTGTGTGTGTGTATGTGTGTGTTTGGTATGGGGGGTAGTTAATGGGTGTTTGGAGAGGACGTCACACGGGTGGCTGAGGATTGGACTTTGATTCCCATCGATGTATGGTACGATAGTATCATACTGGGAGCTAGATCATGGACCTTGTGCGTGGTGACTGGCTTGGCGGGAGGGTAACTTTTGGGTTTATCAGTGATGGTGGTCCAAGGGTTACCCGGCTGATGGGAGTCCCGAATAGGATCATTGGGATGCGAGTGAAAGATTGTGAACGGGAGCGGTATAACACTGTGAGAGGGTATGATAGATGGGGACCAGGAAGTCCTTGCAATGAGCTCAGTAAGCCCCAACTTCGGTCAACTCGGTTGTCAAAAGCTTCTGGCACGGTAATCGAAGCATTTCCTCAAGGCCCAATCACAAAAGATCACTTACCACATAAAATACGGTATCATAGCCAAGATTCGGGTACCATAAGCGTCCACCATTTCACTACAAAGGCGCACCACAACATCCGTGAACTTCATACACCTTTCATAGAATAAATAAATCGGATATCTTACAACCCCTTGCCCCCCGCAATTCCCAACCCCACCTTTAACCCATGAACATTTCCACTATGATACAACCACCACAAACAAATAAACGGTCTATCTACCTCCTGTTACCGCCCCCAGCGCCGCCACCACGAAATCCCTGCGCCTCCCGTAAACTCTCCTTTTGGCTTGGTAGCGGTGCTCTATTTCTCCCGCCCTGATGATCCTCGTTCGCTGCAAGCGACTGTGTAGCAGTAGGCACGCCTCCACCTCCCAACCCTGGGATACCAGGAATACCGCCCGCTGGTGCCCCACCCATTACAGGAATGCCGAAATTAGGTGGGGGTGGAGGGGGGATAAATCCCGGAGGAATAGCACCGCCCACTACGGGGAGGGGCGGGGGTGGCGGGCCACTTCCTCCTCCAGGGCCACCCTGAAGGTGCGGAGGGGGTGGCGGTGGAGGTGGGAGTTTACCCGTGTTGAAGAGGCCGGCGAGAGTTGACGATAGATCTCCGAGTCCCGGGACCGCCCCACCCATGGGTAGGGGCGGAACTAAACCGGGCATATTCGGTATGTTAGGGAATCCAGGAATGCCATGTGATTGCTGACCCGGTAGCGGCATCTTCTGATCTACTAGTGCATCTGCCTCGTCCTGCTCTTCCTCCTCCTCTTCCTGTCTGTTTCTTCGTCCACGACGGTCATAAGTTCCCATCGCCGCGGCAGCCTCATCGCCGATATGATGCCTGTCACGGAAACCATCGAGTTCGCCGGGGCGGGGGCGGGTCCAGAAACGGGTGATTCTATCGTTGGATCCGGAGCAGAGGATGTGGCCGAGCGGGTGGTATTCCATGCTCCAAATCGCATATTCATGTGCGAACGGAATTGACGCTGCGGGGTGGATGATTGTTGAGGATGTATGGGATGCGTTGACACCTTGCGGGCTCTCGTCAAGGAGATAGTGATTAAGAGCTCCATCCGAACCTCCCGTAGAGATCAATGCCGGGTGGATTGGGTGCCAGGCCAGCGTTGATATATCCTTCTCATGACCACGAAGCACGCAGAAGTCCTTCATCGCACGAAGGTCGAATATTCGACACGTTTGGTCCCTCGCACAAGTTGCCAGCAGATCGCCACGAGTGGGCTGGAAGAGAGATTTTGAGATGGTATTCTTGTGACCGTGTAGCGTAGTCAGGCAGCGGGAGGAGCGAGGATCCCAAAGCTTCACCAAGTGATCCTTCGAACCAGAGACTATTAACCCCTTGGTTGGATGCCAGTCCACGGACTTTACATCCCAACCGTGACCTGTGAGAGCCCGCTCCTCGACTCCCTCGTTGAAGTTCCAGATTTTGAGCGTACCGTCGTCGGACGCAGTAACAAACTTTGCGTCGGTAGGCGAGAACCTATAAGCCATTAACTTTATATATATATATATATATCATACATACACCAAGAAAATTGGAGGATAAAACCCACGATAAATCACGAATAGGTTCTTTATGTGCATCGAGTACTTTAACATTATTGAAATTAGGCTGCCAGTACTTGACCGTCCCATCCTGATCTCCCGAAAGCAACCAATCGCCACTATGCGAGTATTGGCAAACACGGATAGCACAATCGTGAGCCTGTACCCAAACCTTAGCCACGCCTTCCCGCAAAGCATTCGCTGCAGCACCAACACACCTGCATAATGGTCTCAAAATTAAACCCCATCCCGTTCCATAAGGTAAACTCTCCACTACTGGATCCGGTGAGCAACCTCCTGCCTTCAGGTGTCCACTAAACAACCCCATCCAGTCAGCGCCATCCATCCCCCCACTGCGACCATCAATCCGCCGGGAAAGGGCTCCAAGAACCGACCTTGACAACGTTAATCGGATGTTTGATTTTGTTCAACGAAGCGTGTATATGCTTTGTCGGCAACGAGCTCGCTGGATTCTCCAAATACGCTGCAGGAGGTAGCAACTACAACAAACGCAATCAGCAACTCTTCCATCCCGAGAGCCACACACGAGGCCAGGCGAGGTATACAAACATCGACAATAAACCCCGGCGCTGGCCTCAAAAAGTCAATATTCTGGCCGCGCCAGTTCATCCGTCGCTTCATCATCCATTTTCCGACCGAAGCACCGTAATCTGTGACGGGTCCTTGATGACTGTAAGAACGGGCGCTCCGAGTTTTTCCCATTTTATTTGAAAAGGGGGGGGGATGGATATACTTCTGTGTAGGGGCCTCCCTCTATTGTACGGACCGTCCCGTTCTCCTCCTCCCCCTCCTCCCCCGCTGCCGCCGCCGCCGCCGCCGTCCCGGTCTCTGTCCTCGTAGCGGGCCATAAGGTGTAACGGGCGATGGGGGCCCGGGGCAGGTCTTCAACTTAGGGATTACTAGTATGATGCGATATTATCAGAATGGTGAATGAGGGTATAGAAGTTGTGGTTCTATTAGGGCTAAGGTGGCTCGAGGTTGAGGGGGTATAGTACGGTAGATGTTGGGGTTTCGTTGATAGTACTCGAGTAGGTTGTGAGGTAGTACTGTAGGGTACGATACCTTGTGCGGTGTCCAATGGTCGAAACGAAGTTGCGGCTCCAAGTTTCGAGGAGATGGAAACTGCGGTTCGAATGCCAATTCTGGGGGAATTGTGACGGACGAGTGCGGTTCAAAAAAAAATTCAATTTCATTGCCACCTGAATTATATTATAAACTCTATAAAAGCTCTTTTTTTTTTTTTTCCACTTCTATGCACCAATTCCTCGAGTTCAACCTAGTTGAGCCAACTTGATGCAGTGTCGTATGATACCGGTATGCTAGCGGCAAGCTTTCCGGGTTATCATTTTTCCGAGGATAAATTTGGTATGATATAATATTGTGGGTTCACAATGCAGTACTTGGAAACCCGCAAAATAATCAAAAAAGCTCATCCAACTCTACCCACATATCCCCCCATTCACAGCCCAACATAACCTCCCTACGAGTAGTGCCCTCCCCCTCACACAGCGGAAACCGAAACCCGACTGACATCCGATGACCTCCATTCGGCCTTAAAGCTCTAAATCACCTATCATAGCTTCTGTTACCTCCACAACCACAATCGCACCGCATCAAATGGTCTTCCCAACGCGCCAGACGGCCGTCTTAACCAATCATGTTGGCAGGTGCCCTATCCTTCCACTGCACCGCTACCCCTCCCTCCCCCAGCTAACGAAACCAGGACCAGTACATTGCGTGAGCTATAGCTCCGGTATCGGACAATACGTACCTGCTCCACTAGCCCCCTCCCCCACCTCCGATCCACAATCACGGTTCACTAACCAGGCACGCAGATACTAACCGGCGGCTCGGACCGGAAAAGTGATCCCCCTCCTCCCCCTCCTCCCTCCTCACCCCAGCTAACCTCCGCCTCCTCCCCTCTCCAGTCACCCTCACAAACCCCACGACTGCCACCCCCCTTCAATCCTACACCTCACACGGCTATGAAGTCCTCTCCCTCAGCATCTCCCCGGACAACTGTACCTTCGCCTCTGCCGGCGGTGACAAACTCGTCTTCCACTGGGATGTTGCGACGGCAAAGACCCTCCGACGCTTCGAAGGTCACTTCTCGCGCATAAACGCCGTAACCCACAATGACGACGCGAGCGTGCTGATATCCGGTTCGTACGATGCCACGGTCCGGCTATGGGACCTGAAGTCGCAGTCGCGGAAGGCGGTACAGGTTCTCGAGGATGCCAAGGATAGCGTTACGAGCGTGTGCGCAAAGGGCTGTGAGGTTTTGGTGGGCAGTGTGGACGGCAGGGTTAGGAACTACGACATCCGTATGGGGAGGTGCTTTGTGGATTTGATTGGCTGGCCGGTCACTTGTGTCGCTATTACAGGTGACGGGAATGCCATGCTTGTAGGTGCGCTTGATGGTGGGATTCGGTTGATGGACAAGATTAATGGGGGGATGCTGCAGTGCTATCGCGGACATGTTAATGGGGATTTTAGGGTTAGGAGCTGTTTTGGTGAGGGGGAGAAGTCCGTGATCACCGGGAGTGAGGATGGGTGGATCTGGGTCTACGATTTGCTGGAGGGGAAAGTGGTGGAGAAGCTGAAGGGGCATGGGGGGAAGGTCGTGACTTGCGTCGCTTATAATCCCGGAGGGAGAAAGCAGATGGTTAGCAGCGGGACTGACGGTAAGAATTTGCCTCCTGGAGATATATACACACATACATATTCTTTCGCGGGGCTAATTGGGGGTATTGCAGGGACCGTCATCGTCTGGGGGGAGTGAAACGTCTATTATATGGAGCATCGTTGTTGCAACTTCAGTTTCACCTCGACTTTTACTACCTTCATCGGCACCCTGTCTCCTCATCAATGATTCCATTATACCGCAGATAGATGAGCCAACCCCACAGTATTATTTTGATCCAAGAAGAAAAGAAAAGAGAAATCACAGCGGTGGACAAGACATTGTAGAGGTGGTATGAAAAACCAGGGGAAAAGGCAGTAGCTAGAATGTGCGTCGGAGAGGGAGAAAGGGGGAGAGAGAAAGAGAGCTCTGAAATTGGGAGAACTACAAACAGATAAGGTAGTTGGAAGCTAAGATTGAAGAAGTAAAAAGAGAGAAAGAAGGAAAAAGAAAAAAAAAGGGAGGGGGGGCGGGGCAGGGCAAAGTGAACAAGCTATAAAAGACAAGGGAATTCCGCCGACAAAAGCACGAGGAACTAGTATCGTATAACGTGGGAGAAATGTTGTGGGTGTGATAAACAATGATTGTCCCGTGTTAAAGATTATCCCCATCTTGAAACAGGCTTTTTAGCATGCCGTTTCGCCTCTCACTCCACACTGCTTATTCAAACATAATACAGCACTTTAACGTCTGCCATGGCTTCTAGCAACACTACCCTGCATACCCTCCAATTCCATTTCCAGCTGCTTAATACTGCGATTCGTAATATCATTAGCGCACGAACCCGAGGCAATAATTTCGTCAGGGGGCAAACATACGCAGCGTGTGTGCTCTCCAGATCCTTGTTAAGACGATCGCGTTCCGAAATGAGCTTCTGCTCCCATTGTCTGAACCTAGACTCCTCCTTCTTGACTTGCTCGGTGAATCGTTTCCTGAGGTTCTCTTCCTCCTCCTTGAACTTGGGGTTATCCAACTTCCGGGGACGGGCCTCTCCCATCTTGCGAGTCTCCATTTGCTGCGCACGGTACGCCTCATAGTGCTGTTCCTCGGTTGTGTGAATCAAGTCGAGCATGTGGGTACGGATGAGAATGCTGCGTAACTTCTTGAAATCGCAATGGTCCTCATTCTCAACTTCAGCTACACCCCATGAGTATTGCCGGCCCTTGACAACACGGCCATCAGCAGTCTTTACATCCTTCTCACTCCCGATGACAGCGAACGGCATAGCGGCCTATAAAATAGTAATCAGAAAAGCTATCGCGTGAACAATTGGCAATTGACAGGATAGGGGCCTACCATTAAGCTACGAGCGTGGAGCGCGGCAGCCTCGTCATCCTCTTCAATTGGCGGTTGGTAAATCTTGATACCCTGCGCCTCGATGACAGCTCGGATCTATAACAATATTAGCAATCTCCCCCAAGCTTCAATGTCATGTTTTGGCTCGATTTTACCCTCTGCTTGAAGGTTGTCAGGTCGGCAGGGGAGAGTGTATCAGCCTTGGCAACGACCGGGATCAAGTTGACACGCGAGGACAACCTCTTCATAACCTCGATATCCAGGGGCTTCAAGGTGTGACCAGTGGGCCTGATGAAGTAGAGACAGGCATGAACACGAAGATCAATCTTGTCGGTACGGCGGGGCTGTTGCTCCTGAAGCATGTAAGATTCATGTTGGTCATCCAGGAACTCAATGATGGGCATCCACGAATCGCGGTTGTTGACATAGTCTCCGAAGCCGGGCGTGTCGATGACGGTGAGGCGGACTGTGGTTTTGAAAATTAGCAACTAGTATCAGACCCGGATTCACATCTCTTAGCAAACCTTTGAAGAACTTCTCTTCGAGCTCAGCTTTGGTAATAGCAATCTCGACCTGGGGGGAACATTAGTATCAGATGCCCCGATGTCGAACGTGATTGCACATACAGTCTTGTCCATCTGCTTCTTGTGACGGAGGCGGTGTTCAGCATAGTTCTTGATAGTAGTGCTAAACAATGTGTTCACGAAAGTGGTCTTTCCGAGGCCACTCTCCCCAACAACCATTATGGTGAAAGCGGCACCTCTGTAGCACAAGGGGGGGAGCTAATTAGCTTCCCGCCAACTGACGAAGCTTACGTGGATACAAAGGAGCAAAACACAAACCTTTTGGCCACGATCTTATGCCTCTGGTTCGGCAAATTGGCGATGCCAATCGCGTTGTCGACGTGTCCGGTAGGCATTGTGAAGGGGGCTTTAAAATCCGGAGTTATAGATGTAAAGTGAAGACTCTTTCCTTTTTTTCCTTTTTTTTGCTGCAACAAAAGTCAACAGACAGAAAAAGCAGGATTGATGATTAAAGGTAGTTGGAGGGGGGATGGTGACGGAGGTTAAAGGGGGAGGGAGGATGAGGATAGGCGCTGGTTGCTATGGGGGTGCGGTTCTGGTCAAAACGGGACCGGAGGGGGGGAGAGAAGGGTTGAGAGAGAAGGGAGAGTCTTTGCGGACTGGAAAAGGAGACGGACAATGGTATGGTGGGAAAACCCCTGAAATTGGATTTTGGAGTGTTTGTGCCAAGAGGTAGCGAAAGGGTTCAAGCTGGCGGGATGGGAGTGCATCCAGCCAACCCTCCGGGCAGACCACCATACAATCCCGGTGTGGGCCCGGAATCCCACGGCTGCCCGCCCACCAACCCGTATTAATGTTTGCAGTACTTGTATGATACACACACATGCTAAAGCCCGCCATCTTGTGGGAGAGGAATACCCCGACCAAATGCAACGGGAAACCCATCATTTGTAATGGCACTCTTCACTGACACTGGGCTCTTCATATCGTGGTGCACTGATATTTCGTAGTACCATAATCTAATTTACTTGGCTCACCAGCCACAGAAGGACACCAGTGTTCAAGTCACAGTATCTCACACGCGACATACCGGTATATGCTCCCCAGAGATTCATCAGCAGCCCAAATTCCCTGCCACCAGCGCACCAAGTAACTCAAAAAATGGAAAGAGAGAGGGAGAGAAAGTGAGAATTCCTAAGCCATCATCTCGCTCAAGCAATTTTGATAATCAATTTCATTGGCCCAACCCTAAGCAAATGCCAAATAAATCGTACTTAAACCCGTCAACCCCAGAACCACATAACCCCCCGTATACACGCCCTTCAGATCCAGCATCTTGCCTGTATCCCAAATCAGATGTCTAACCCCGTTCCACGCATGATAAGTGAACGGCAAGGCCAGCACCCCCTTGATCCCGATCTTTGCAGCGTCGGGCATGGCGCCGAATGCCTCCGCGATAGTTTGGGACTCCAGGTGCAGGCCGAGAGTCGGCGCGACGAGGTAGCCGATCGCGAACGCGTAGGCCGATGTCGAGAGGATGGCGCCGGTGATGCGGTTCGCACCGGACATTAAGGAGGTGATTTGCGGTTGGTAGATGGTTAGGTGTGGGGAGATTGGGCGGAGTTTGCGCTGGGCCTTGAGGATGGATTGGGCTTCGTCATTGCTGAGGTTTGAGGCGCTTGCAGTGGATCTGGAGTGTGTTAGATTGGTAGGGAGGGAGAGTGGAGAGCTATCGTGCCTGCTCTGTACAGTGCTGGCCGTGGGGTAGGCCGTGGCCAGAGTGAACTTTGAGAGCACGGGACCTTGCCCTGCGTGTGAAGGGATCGCATTAGCGACTATCGCCCTGTCAGAAACGGAGAGTAAATACCCTTGGAAGCGGATCTAACCGCAGCTCTCGAAAGCATCCTATCGCACAAAGAGTAGGTGAAGTGGTAAATGTCCGTTCGCCCGAGGCAAGCACTATGTACAGTAAGTAAGGCAACACCGGAACAAAAACAGATGGTTCGTCGATTAGCTCAAGAAGCCGTAAATTTAAAGGTCCGCCGAAGGCATAGGGTCCTCAGCGAATTCGTTTAGCCGAGGGAAGTCCTACCCTGCCTCGCCTCGCTGACTCATCCACTCCCCGCGAGCCCACGCGACAAGTGTAAATCTTGGCACATCCCACAAACCAATAAATATCACAATCTGCAGTTTTTTTTTTTCTTCTTTCCTTCCTTCTCTCCTCCTCATAGAACTTTGGCTAAAGTATCATGCACCTAACAATTCCTCTAGAGACTGCAATGATACACAAAGACCTCTTCGCCTATCCAGGCGTTCTGCCCGGTGTTAGAATTGGTTGATAGTTCTTAGAAGGAAGGAGAAGACCCATTTAATCGCGCAGCTGGTCGGAAGGATGATTGTCTGCGTTTCATGAATGGGATACATACATTCACACATGCTCAAGTACTCGTACAGTGCCATGCGCACATGCTCTCTAGAGAAAGCAGTACCAGTAGGGCAACGAGAGGACAACAGACAATCTATAATGTAGGCGTGGGGAAATGGCTGTCGTTGCTCCAAAGAGCGAAGATATTTTACACAATAGAAATTCCCCCACGGAGATTAGCAAGAGCAGAGGGGAAAAAAAGGAAAGAAGAAGAAGCACTACATGAGGTGACCACCGGTATGGCATGGTACGGATGATTGATAGACAGACGGATACATGGCGAATATTGCTCGTGTACAGCGTTTCCTCTGTGCATCCAGCTGTAATGCAAATATTGACGGAAGTTCAGTCAATGCTGAAATCGTTTCCAAGTTGGGGGCTCCTGTCGTTCGTTTTTAGTTGGAGTGCGGGTACAGTATTGTACAGTATGCCGTGATGTCAGGGGAATTGCTGTCGTGGGAGGAATTGAGACGTGTTTAGCGCAGCTGGGAGTCGGTCGATTGTTAGGGCTCCAGGGCACGGCGCCGGTCCAAGCGAAAGAGACTTGTGCGATTCCCGATCCATTGCTCACAGAAGAAACTGCCTTGTTTGTGCGGCTCGGATCTAAATTTCGAGTGACTATTTGTGAACATCCCGTAATCAAATTGGACAGCTTGCTTCTTCACGGAAGAAGCTACTAGTCAATTGAATACGAGTACATTCTATCCGGTTATCAAGCTACCCGTCCCTCCTTGTGATAACCTAACCGAGTGAGGGACAGACCGAAGGTTTTTTTTTTTTTTTGTTTTCGATTGCGAATCATGACATGGTACAAGAAATTCCACATTCAAGACCCTCCCGGATAGTAACCATTTGACAAAGGAGATGGAATATAAAAAAAGAAAAAAAGAAGCAAAGGTTGGATCTGGCTTGGAAAGGAGCCATAAAAAAAATACACATTGAAGGAGAAAAGGGTTGCTTGAAATGGCCATGGACCAGCAAGCATTTAGTATAAAGACACGAGGATGGAAGGAACGAAAACTGAAAGGAGGAAGATAGAAATTAGAAGTTCATTTCCCCATGCCGGGCACTGATTCTGTTTCCGAGCATAAACTACTTGGTTTAATCGAAACACCACATTCCGATCCTAACAATGACCCCGAAGCAGCCTCCACAAAATGTCGGTGGGGGGGAATTGGCGTTAGACGCTGGTACCATTGGCGAGACCGACGGGAACCATGGGGACGTGAGGGACGCCATTTGGGGCATCCCCGAGCTGAACATCCCCATCATCGTCTTCTTCGTCGAGTTCTTCCGGGTGTCTATATATCAATTAGTTGGTACAATTCAGAGCTGAGGAAAGGGGGAAAAAGAAAACTCACCCAAGAAGATTGGCGACCTCCTTCATTTCGTAGTGCTTGCGCCTCATCTCCTGGAATTTCCTGTGCTTCTCCTCTTCCTCAGGAGTATCCAATCCCTCATCGTCATTGCCATGGCAGTGGTGATGCTCGTCAAAGCAGTCGTCCTTGACGACTACTTGCTTTGGAGAATGGCTCTCCCTGGCCTTCAATGAGTTCTCGGGAACGGCCTCCTCAGGCTCGCCAAGTTCCAATCCGGGAATATCATCGTCACGCATAGCGTATTCTTTCTTTTTCCGCCTAGGTATGGAGCTAGACGCTTCTCCCACCTCGGCCTGCATGGCGTCAAGCTCGTCGACTACCAAATCCTCAGCATCCAGAATCCTCAACTCAGCTTCGTCCTCCAAAGGGTTGTAGCGCTTAGCATAAGGGGTCTTTGGCTCGGTGATTTTCATGGTGCTGGATTTCTGCTGCTCGGTCAGGTACAAGTTGGCCTCGTCCCACTTGAGGCGAGGGGAGGCCTGCTCGTCAAGCTCGTGAGCGGAGGATTGGCGACGGGAGACTGGGCGTCCGGCCTGGTTAGAGGATGAGCGACGACGACCAGCGTTCTGGAGAGTATTCTGCAGGGTAATGTCCTTCTCTGAAAGCGAGGCCTCCATAGGGATGGAGGCGGGGATGTTCTCGGATGAGGGAGAGAGTGGAATGGCTGCCGTGGCCCCCATGTCGGTGGGGGAACGATGGTAAGAGCCGGAATTCTTGAGAATACCTGTCCGGGATTGTCAGCAGCGGTGCGAGTGGGGAGGTCGAAAACCACTAATTTCACCTCTGGGTCGCTTGTTTCCCGGGCCCTCCAGGGCTGGGGGAGAATGGGACTGTGACATGTTCACTATTGATGGTTATCTGAAGATTACGGCAGGAAATGCGAGTGGATCAAGTATGTGGAGCCGGTATGAAAACTCGTCGAACCCGTGTAGAAACACTTTAACTTGGCGGGGTAGAGGGTTGTTGAGGTGTGGGTTCGCTGCGGGAACAGGCGGGGCGGTTGGTGGAAGAAGCGGTGAGGGTAGCGGTGGTGGTGGTGGTGGTGGTGGTACGATTGTACCGGCAGTGACGGAGGCGAAGGGAAAGGTAAGGGTAGCAGGGGGAGAGAGGCTATACTATAAAGCTTAAGTGAAGTGGTTTTAGGGGGAGCTGGGTCATGTGGGCGGGAGAGGAGTAGGTATATAATAGGAGGAGGAGGAAGAGTGAAAAAATTCCAAACCGAGATTATTTTTTTGTATTTTTTTGTATTTTTTTTTCCCTCTTCCTCTATTCCAATGTGAGAGGCGGGGCAGAGGCCTGACAATATATACTATTTTTGAGTGGGAACCCAACTTGTGCTAGAATCGATACCCGAACGGGATGATCGTGAGCGACTTGACCTGACACAGCCGCTGCAGCAGTTAAGAAGATATAAATTAATTCCTACTTGTACCTGCAATCCGCTCATGATTCCTTGCACTTTCATCGATGACATGGGTGCTAGGAGTTTTTTTTTTTTTGATTTTTTTTTTTGATTCATTATAGTGATAATCTTGAGGGAAAAATTTGTTCCCCGACCTCGCTGGTCCTGTTGGTCGAGCCAACCTTCATGATTCGAGGAACACAGTGAATAACAATGCAAGGAACAAGCCAACAGCCAGGACATACCGGTAACAACTCGGGGAATGCTAGGCTATAATATGAGCACCACAACTGGTGGTTGGAGGTTTCTGGCGAGACGTGAGTAAAAGATAGGGAGGGGAAAAAAAGAAAACTGGTTACGATATCCAGCATCCGAGTAAGGTAAAAAAAAAAGTCCTGTCTCGGACATGTTGTAGGGTGCTCGAGCGCTTTCAGAAGTGCAAATACTGGCTGGTATCATGCTTAGCAGGCTACCGGTACTCTACAGTACCGTAGCCCCGTAGCGCCAGTTCATATGAGGATCTCCCCCCCCCCCCATACTCGAGCAGCCGGCAGCTATTTTATCGGGAGGACCAATAGCCCCCACAGAAATCATCCGTAGGAATGGGGCAAGAGCTCCAACTGAAGTACGAGTAAAGAGTGCTGTATGCTACGACACCCGCCTCGCCATCGTAAGGGGCTAGGTAGAGGGGTCCCGTGAGTTGCGATAGTGTGTAATTAATACCGAGTATCGTGCTGTACTGTAAATTTACTTGTAGCTGTGGTGCTGCTGTGGCGGAGAGGTGTGGTACCAGTATTGCTCCAGTCCATCATCCTTGGAACTCGACTGCTGTGCGATTCTCGAGCACGATATCTCTACTATATTCGTACAATATATCCCTAGGTATCTACCCTATCTACCCCATCTGCACGTCTCGTCAAACCAATCACCTCACAAATCAGGTCTCGGTCGAATTGTAATGATTATGATACCACCTTTCCTTCGCTCCCCTTGGATCGCTGGTCTGCTCAGATGTGAGGTTTATGTTATTGTTATCGTACATAGTCAACCTAACTTATTACTGCAACCAAGGAAGGAACCTTCCCCCTGTTCGCCCGCCTACCATCTTTTTTTCCCTCCATTCTTTTTTTTTTTTTTTGTCAATTAGCACGGGGTATGACGTTACCCTGAAGATCAAGCAACCACCCCCGCCCCGCCCCGCCCCGCCCCGTCCGGCCATCTTCTCAGCTGGCAACAGCTCCCAGCGAGGGGGAAGGCATACCGTAATAGCTTACTGTACGCTACAATACGAGCACGTCCAGTGTAAATCTCCTTATTTGATCGGCACGTCCGTGCCCGTAGGAGGGAGAGAGTATGAGAAAAACCTTTTCCATTTGACAGCGCGGAGGAGGGAGCCTACGATTAAAAGTATGTTACACAGCAGCACCGCGCGTATGAAATGTTCGAACGGACTGTTTGGGCATGTGGGCCCAATACCGCACAGCCAAGCGGTGCTGTAGGTGCAGAGATGGACTTGGCCACCGAAAAGGCGCTTGGACGCGGATAGTCGCAGAAGCTGAGGGTGCCGTGCTTATGGTATATTTCTTCCGCTCGAGTAATGCTGGAGGAGGGTGAATTTAGGAGCCTGTGAGCGGGGAAAGTCGGTCCCTTTGTGTGTCCACCCATTGCCGGTGCGGTATGAGTGCTGTGCTGTACGGTACGGGTGAGTTATGCTACTGTACTTGTACCGTCCCCCCACCCTCCCGCTTGTCGCCATACCGGTATCGTAAAATACGGTAGAACAGTGCTGGTACGATACCAGTAGTCCACTATGTTCCCCCGGCCAGTAGGAGCGTCCTGATACCCTTCCCTTGGGATGCTGGTGTGCTATGCCTGGCGTCCCTGCATGTAAGCTATATATGACGTCGGAGACCGGCTCGATCGCTTAATACGGTACCCTTAGTTTCGAGTTCCGGTATGTGTGTGCTTGGGGGGGTTGGTGGTGGTGGCGGTGTTGGGAATGCGTAGCCGGAAGTGGGGGGGTGTAGCCCATGTGCGTCTGTGGTATGGTATGGCATGGGAAAGGGGTGGGGGATGCTACCGTAGATGCTTCCTTCAGTGCCTTGCGAGTGCTGACTTGTGATTTGTTCTTTTGTTTCTCGCCGGGGGCAGGATCAGAGATGTGGTGGGTATGGTGGGCTCATGGGGAATTCTTTTTTTTTTTTTTTTTTGTGAGTGGCTGTATGGTCGGTGGGATTGCGTTACAGTGTTGGGGGAAGAAATGCAAGTATCATAATACTACCATACTCTGGAGGTGGGGGAGAGAGAAAGATGTATCTTAAGGGAGGGGGGTTTGGTTGTTTTGTTTTGCTATTATATGGTACTGGAGATACTTTTGCTCTATAATACACTACCATTACCTCTACCCTAGTACTAGCGCGGCTTCGCCCAACGCTCTCTAACATCTTGAAATCTGAAAACCGTCCTAACCCTTCCGCCTCCTAGCGCCTCTTCGTAAGACTGCCACACAGTCTCCTCGTCTTCTGCTCCTCGGGCCGGAACATCATGGATGCTTCCTATATCTTCCTCATTGGTGGTCGCATTCACGTTCACCTTGGTTATGGACTGCAATACCCCTAGTTTTTCCTTCAGGTACTTTGCCAGCACCGGCTGCCTGGGGGTGACATATACTACCGCCTCCTGCCTCTCTTTGGCTGTCCCGGCCAGGATTCGCAGCTTGGATACCAGATCGAGGACGTAGCGCATTGGCGTTACCAGTGACGCTTCCACCCTGGGGATGTCTTCTAGTATTGGGTAGGGCTCTCCCATGATTGTGTTTGCCTCGGCGGCCTGCCGTTCTGGGTCGAGACGCTGCCAGATACATTCTGTGAGGAACGGGGCGAGGGGGTGCATTAACCGGACGAGTATGTCCAGGGCGTGGGTTGTTAGGCTCATGGCTAGTTGGCGCTTCTGGGAGGCGGTTAGTATGCTTGGGTTGTAGCCCCGGCAACGATGCTGGGACTTACATTAGCATCTGACTCGGGCGCCATATCCGGCCGCTGAAACTCCAGGAATACGTCGCAGAAGTCATTGTAGATGAATGACCTGATTGATTCAGTAGCATTGTACAGATTCCTCTCCTTAAAGGCTATCCCGCAGGCCTCTGTGACCCCGCGCAGACGATCGATCATAAACCAGTCATGCATATTGAGTGCTCTGTTAGTTAGTTGGGCGAAATCCGTTCTCGGGATGACTATATCAATCGGAAGGATCTGGGTGGGTGCGTTTGTCACCCTTTCAGCATTGGTTTTGGCGAGATGTAAATGCTTGACAGCGTTCCAGAGCTTTATATTGAGCTGCCGGAATGTGTTAACCTCCCTCAAGTCCATTTTGATCTCCCTGGGCTTTGGGAAGGAGGATTAGTCCCCACGTTCCGGAGCGGAGGGGTTAGCACGGACAAACCTGTTTGGCGAGATTTATCAAGGCCATCCTCAGCGCATCCGCGCCGCTCTCACGAATGCCGGATACTCCGTATAAACCTTTTGCCACCTGCAACCTCCTCTTCATCTCCTTCTCGACGGTATTGTACCGTTCCGGTACCCTCTTCCATTGTTTGATCTCATGCCTGTGTTCTCTCTTGAGAGCAAACACAATCTCCTCCCAGGTTCGCCCGTCGATCACGGCCAGTGGGTCTAACACATTTCCCACTGATTTGGACATCTTCTTGCCATTGGAATCGCATACTAGTGGGTGTAGGAGTACCTCCCTGAACGGCAGTTCTCCCACGAAATAATGACCTGTATATTGTTAGTCCGCCCGACAGCGATCGGGATTGAGAACAACTCACATAGCATAGCCATTCTTGCCAACCAGAAGAACAAGATATCACCACCACTTTCAATGAATTTCAGGGGATACCCGGAGCCAACTTCACCGCCATGACCCCCATTCCACCCTGCAGTACTGAGTGGTAGAAGCCCGGATGAAAACCAGGTGTCAAGCACATCGGAATCTTGCTCGAGATTACAACTATCCCTTTCCTCCGCCGTCATTTTGGCCCTGGCCGCACCCTCGCTAGCGGCTACGATCCATCTTCCAGGTACCTTGCCAATAGGGTCAATAACTCGATATGCGGGCACGCGGTGGCCCCACCATATCTGCCTCGACAAGCACCAATCCTGTGTCTCGCCCAGCCACTTGATCCAGGATTCCCGATACGGGTTGTCAGGTTTGATCCTCAGTGAACCGCTCTTGCCGGCCTTCAAGACCGCTTTTGCGAGCGATTCCATCTTCAGGTACCACTGCGGCTGCATCATCGGCTCAATGACGCAGCCAGAGCGTTCACAAGTAGCGATCCGTGTGGGGTGCTCTTTTGCCCCGCGATAAGCATTTCCACTTTCCAAGAGGGTCACAACTAGTCTCCGGGCTTCGAGGCGGTCTTTGCCAATGAGTGACTTGATTCCAACTTCAGGTTTGATTTGCCCAGTCTCTGTGAAGAGGGCTACCAGGGGAATGTCGACTTTCCTGTCGGCGTCTGGGGAGGTATGTTGTCTCCAGAATGCAAAATCTTTGGGGTCATGGCATGGTGTGATCTTGACTGCTCCCGTACCGAATTCTGGATCTACTAGTTTTGCGTCTGGGATGATCGGAAGCTTGACGTCTGGAAGCAAGGGGTGGTAAGCATACTTGTAGTGTAAATGCTGTTGTTGTTGAGCGATGGGCCAATTAGTGTTGATTCGCTTTTAGGAGAATTTGTGGTATGCTTTCGCGCACCTTGTACCTCTCATCATCGGGATGCACGGCGATAGCTCTATCTGCCGGGATTGTCTCTGGCCTTGTGGTCGAGACTAAAATTTCCCCACTTCCGTCTTCCAGTGCATATGCGAAGGAGTGGAGAACGCCGAACTCGGCACTAAAACGGTCAGAACTCAAGTCACAAAGCCGGGCCAAAATGACTTCCATACTTGTCGATAACCGTCTTCCCCTCGATCTCCTTCCATACAACCTCAATGTCCGAAATAGCAGTTTGCAACCGGGGGCTCCAATTGACCATCCTTGTGTCCCGATAGATCATCCCGTCATCGTACAGCTTGACAAAGGCCCTCGTAACCACTCCACTAAGGCCCTTATCTAGCGTATAATACTCCAGACTCTTGGCGGTAGATACCCCCAACCTCTCCATCTGCTTTAGAATAGCGCTACCATTTAGATCACGCCACCTATTGGCTTCCTCCAGAAACCGTTCTCTTCCCAATTTTTTCCTCGTGAGCCCTTCCTTCGCCTCCAGCATCCTCTCTACTACGGACTGCGTCGCTATACCCGCGTGGTCAGTGCCCGGCCGCCAGAATACGCGGTAGCCATTCATGCGTTGCCATCGTGCCAGGGCGTCTTGTATTGAGAGCATGAGCGCATGCCCGATGTGTAGTTGCCCGGTAATATTCGGAGGCGGGAGGAGCATATGAATTTCCTTCCTGTGAGGGCTCTTTTGAGGCTCGAAGAAGCCACGGGATACCCAGTAATCATACCAGCCGGCCTCTATCTCCGACTAACTCTAAGAGTTAGCAATTTCCGTAAATTCCAATCCTGATGGCAGCCGATCACTTTTCTACATTAGGAGACCTACCGGCGTAAAATTCTTTCTGAAAAGGTCATTCTTGGGTTTAGGAACCGGGCCGTCATCACCCCCGGCTTCTCTTTTATTGTTGGTAGGAGCCCTCTTGGAGGTTAAACTTGCCAAGGTTCGTTTCGATAGTAATGCTTTTTTGTAAGTCAGTGAGCGCCTGGAAATTATTGGGGTGGTACCCAGAGAGGGGAATTTGGAGCGCATGATTTCGGCGCGGGTCCAAAGCCTCCTGGGTGGAAGAATTGAGTGGTTGTTTGGGCACCTCGTCCTGATTCGTGGGGGGGTTTTTTTTTTTCTGATGTGGATTATTGCGTGGGATTCAAATGTTTTTGGGCGGAAATTTAAATCGTGAAGCGAGCCCTAAGCCCTAGCAGAACCCCCCCCCATGATTACCTTCGGGAACCCATCTTAGAATATCACTCGGATTTAGGTTCTGTGGATTGCGTGTTGGATCTGGGGGCTGGCCCAGTGGCCGTTAGAGCATCCGTGAGGCGTGTAAGTCTGGGGGCAGCGGGGGGTAAAATTTGAGAGTACTATCAGACCGAACCGTCCTCCGGCCGCTGTTGACTAGACCGATTCCAGGAAATTTGAGAAAGACGGGTTTGAGGGTAGGCTAGCCATGCTGTATTTCGCTAATAATTTGGGAGCGAATTGGTGCAATTCTCGATCTTGTATCATGCTTCTCCCTGGCTATCAGTTGTGTTGGCTAGGTAGTCCCTGGGAATGGATTAGTAGGTGGATTCGAGATATTAGCGGAGCCTGCGAATATACTTTCGGTACTCCTGACACTTGTTGGAGGATTAACGCATGTTTATGGCATGGTGCGGCAGCTTTTTTGCAGATCGAGTGGGTTGCTATATTCGGGGAGGGGGGGGGTCGTGGGTTTTGGGGGAAAACGGGGGACGGTGTCGGGCGATTCTCTACTGTGATCACGTCTGCGCATATCTAGACCTTCCATCTTATTTCAGGTTCTAGGGGGGGGGGGGGGGCTGATATTTCTAACTAGATACCAGCCCATGTATGAGTAGTGCGTAAAATCTTCTCGGGCGCTCTGGGATCCAACCCTTTGGATGGCGATCCAAAGGAGCCTGCGCACTGTGGGGCTACTAGAGCTATTGCCTGAGCATCTGCTCGGCTTATTGTGTTTCCAAGCTATAGCTTGTTTTGTATGCTGGAGAATGCTGTTTTAATGTGAACCCCGAGTGATATCTTGTGATACTCCTCCAGAGGATTCGGGGGGGTTCTGCCTTTTGGGATTAGCGCCTGGTGGGATAGAAGTGTCAGTGAAGTTTTGGTAATGGTGGGGAGTTGTGTGGCCCACGGCCCTTTGTATGTTGTCTTGGGGCCTCAAGGTCACGGTATCTACCTTGAGGGGAGAAATTGGGCAATGCTGTGAGTGGGCTGACCTGAAGTGTTGTTGCGGATTTCTCGGAGGAAGTGGCTGCCGCTGGAAGCTCAAATTCCGGCTGCCGTGTGTGATGTATCATAAGCTCCTGACCATGATCGCAGAGTCCCCATGGTACAGCACTCACCGACTCATTCATATCGGCGGAATGGGGCATGGAGCTTGAGTAGGGAATGGGTTTTTTATTTTTATTTTTGAGGAATAAAGATAAAAATTCCTTTTCGCCTTCTTTTCGCTGCACTGAATCTTTGGGAAAGGCTTGGCCGTGAGTGTGATGGGCTTTGTTGGCCTTACATTCTGATATCGGGATTGGCTTCAAGGCTGGTGAGATACCGGTGAACTAAGCCGATAGGTAGCAGGCACATGCAAGGAGCCACTGCGGAAAAGATGGAAATACTGGTAGAGGCAGAGAGTTTGGGAGAGTGAGGAGTACCTTCTAGATTGCTAAATAACATGACTGTGCTATGAGGGCGAAATTATGAAATGCTCTTTGAGTATGAAAATATGGGGGTCGTTTGATGGGACTTTGCTCTCCTGTCCGGCTTCGCACTGTTTCTGATCTGGGACATTGTCAAAAAATAACCCCTCTCTTCAGATTCCCCTTGCAGAAGACGAAAAAGAAGTCTACTGATAAACAATTCTTGAGATCAGGTTGGTAGCATTGCTGGGTTTGTGATTTCACCTCACGGATTAGATCCGGACAAATTTCGGGCCCGTCAGGAAAGGCAAAAACACAGCTTCCCACGCTTTCTAACCCCTGACACAAGGAGGCCGTGGACAGAAGTTTCTAACGGGAGGCTCGTTGGGGAAATACCACTTGTTTATCAGGGAACGGCCTGGTGTAAACTAGTCGACTGGGAATAGCGAGGATCAGGAAATAGTCGACCTCAGCCAGAAAGCCTGGGGCGGACCCCCCCCACTGGGCCAGTCTTCCGCGGGACCTACCGCCTCTCTCACGTTATCGTGCATTAAGCCTGACTACCGCTCCTCCTAACAGCCGCTCGGTGACAAGCCCTGTCAAACCGAAACCCCACAACTTGGACCATTTTCTCCACCTCACAGAGCCTCCTAAGCTGGTAATGCTCGCTCGCCCTTAACTCCAACTCCCCATCACAGCACTCCTCGGGAAACGACTATTTTCGAGATGCCGCCACCCCTGCGCGCCTCCTCCTCTAGGGGGTCGCATTCGGACGGAGAAGATTCGATCGAGGACGATGATGAGGAGGTACAATTGGTTTGTGCTCACTTTGTATTTGGTTATCTTGGGGATTTTAGGCGGATAACTCCTGATCCCGAGCCTTTTTGGCGATAGTGTTAACGTTGAACAGGTTGCCGGTCGTACGCCAAAGCCTCCACCATCACTTCCACGTCCAGATCTGTTGGTCCACAAAAAGGAGGAGCTACAACATCTACCCAACGATCGCTTAAGGTACTTCACTCTTCTATTGATGGTTTGCTTGATGTTTGGTTGCTGATGAGGCCGGTCAGCAAAAAATGTGTGAGCTCAACCGCCGTTCCGATTCCAGTTCCCGGAAGCGCAAGAGGTGGCAGACCTGGTGGGCCGCCGCTGGTATGTTCACTCAAATCTCACTTATACCACAAGGCGCAACGTCTGATACTGGCGCAGGGGGGCGCTTACGGGCCTGTGAACACACTCAACAAACCACAAAATTCACGCTCTCCCGTACAAAACAAGCGGAAGCTGACACAATCCGAGGCGTTGGCTGACGGACCCTTTCGCCCCAAGAGGCAGAGAGAGGAGGATTCAATCGTACTGAGGGATTTATCTAAGGCTGCAGGGAGCTCCTCGTTTACGATAAATGGTACCTGTCGCCCTCCGCCTCGTGGAATTGGTTTTAACAAACCTTCAGATAGTGATGCGAAGAAATCAAAATATTTCTCTCAAACGGCAAGAGATGCTACGTCCGAAGTTATTCGGAGCAGCTCGCGGGCGGCGAGTGAGGAAACCAGTGATACAGCCGATTCGTTTTCGGCTCTTGTAAAGTCTATACCTGTAATGCCCGTCCATAAGGGTTCACGGATGCGCGATGTCTCTTGGGTCTCAGAAAGCAGCGACCCGCAACACACTAGGTGGAAGGCCACACCAAAGCGAACTCAAGCTCGATCAAAAAGGACTGTTTTCTCTCTTACCCGTTTTCAGCGGGGCTCAACTGTTGCGGCAAACGAATGTTCTCATTCGAATTGTAGAGGGCTGGTAATTGAAAAGTCCGACGCAAAGGGTTCGAAGGAATACAAAGTAATGCATGGGTTTGGGGAGATTAAGAGTTTGACCTTCCGGGTTGACAAGATTCGAAAGATATATGTATGCTCTATTCCGTGCGCGTTGGACTCTCACTCTCGCCTCATACTTATTTCGGGATACTGAATATGAATAGCTAGGGAGCTCAAAGAAGTGTGCGATCGATCTGAGGAGGGAACTGAGTGAGTAGCCTGCCAATCTTTGCTGGGTATTGTCCTGATATTTTACAGGTTCAGAGTCGCAATCCCGCATCATGTTCACGTTTAGAAACGAGAGTGATAGCGAGGCGTTTGTGCAGGATGCGGGGTTGGAAGATCTGGAGGCTAAGTTTAGGATTGAACAATGGTGGGAGGTTCGAGTGAAGAGTCACGAACTTTGGGTGCGGAAAGAAAAAGAAAGGTTAACCCAAGAGCTGGTTATTGAACCGGTAGTTGAGCGCAGCCCGCCAGCGCGTTTTCAAACTAGAAAACAGTCGACCGAGAGGGGAGTTACGTCCGATCCATTTGAAGTTGTGATTCCAGCAGACCCAAAGAAGCCGCTTCAACAAACCAAGCGTCTCACAAGGAGAAATGCTATTTCGAGCAATATTGAGGTCTCTGAAAAGATTGGGGAGTTCCAAGAGATTGGGAAGTCTGAAAAGGTTAAGCGTCGGCGAGGGAGCCTTACGGACGAGGTCGCGAGGTATGGGAAACGGCCGCTGGTTAGCTTTTCATATCACGTTCTAACGTAAAACCTTAGGGAATCTCGGTCACCTAAAGTCCGCAGGCTAGAACTTCCCAAACCTAAATGGCGTTCCTCCCTGGTATATCCCTTTGAGGGTCCCAAAAGACAAGTGGTGGAGTATGAAGATTTGGCTCGGCTTGGCGCCGAGGAATTTCTCAACGACAATCTCATCAATTTCTACCTGAGGTTGGCCTTTTCCTGATATTCCCTTGAATTATTTACTGAGAATCGGAAAAGGTACATTGAGGTAGAGTTGCAAAAGAGAGACCCTGATTTGGCCAAGGAGACCTACTTTCTCAACACATTTTTCTATGAAATTCTCGCTAGAAAGGGTGGGAAAGGGTGAACATGATTCAATCCTAATATGGAAAGGCGTCTACTGACAATCTGGAAAGCAAGAAAAATTTTGATAGTGTGTTGAAATGGACCGCCAAAGTGGACTTGTTCAATATGAACTATATTGTCATCCCCATCAATGAAGCGTATGCACTCCTGCCAGGCGAAGAGAGGGAAGAGAAATATACTGATTACTTAGTTCTCACTGGTACCTTGCTATCGTATGCAACCTCCAGAACTTGGAGCGCAGGTTACGGAACGGTGCTTCCATGTCGCCTGCCAGTGCCGGAGCCATTGATCTGGAGTCTTCATCCGCAACACTGGCTGATGATCGAGACGATAAAGAAGGGGATCATGATAAGTTGGTTCACTTGTCTGATTCTGAAGAAACGGTGGCGCAGAAACAAGCAAGTGCCGAAGCGACTGTTATAGGCGACGACTCTAGGGATATAGGAACAGTGGAGGGCAGTCTTGAACAGATGTCACTTGACGAGGATGAATGGCCAAAAGAGGACTTGGATGAGCCTTTAGACCCTCACCAGGCTGTGATGATGGGGGGCCCTGCGGCTGAACTCGCTACACCAAAGGCTGCTAAAGGGAAAGCGAAAATTGAACGACCGAACAGGAGAAGTGTGCCGGCCGATACGTAAGTTAACTCTGCAACATTCGGTCCGGCTTGAATTATGCTGACCTGCAAAGGCCGGCTATCATCATCCTCGATTCTATGGGGTATGGTTCAAGTTCCCGGCCGGCAACAATCAGAAACCTTAGAGACTACTTGGCTGCGGAGGCCCTTAGCAAGAGGAGTCTAGAAATTACAAGAGGTGATATCGATGCTACCTACGCAAAGGTTAGTACCAAAATCTAGTAAGAGCTAATTTCGGAGGCTAACGCGGGTGATTAGGCTCCCAACCAGAACAACTACTACGATTGTGGGCCGTATCTCCTTCATTATGTTGAGAGGTTCTTTGAGCAGCCCAGGGAATTTGTCGCCGCATTTCTGGCTAGGGAGGATGTGAAGCTAGATAAAGAGCTTTGGCGAAAAGATGAAATCAAGGGGATGCGATCCAAGATTTTCGATGTGATTGTGGGTTTGCGGGAACAATTCGAAATCTTTGAGCTTGCCAAAGCGACAGGAGAGGTGAAGGGAAATGGCTTGAAGAAGAGTGACAGTGAGGGGGAAGCGGTGGTCACGGGTAAATGTATGGAAGCTGAGGTCTCAGTTCGCGAGGGAGAGGATGCAGCAGTGGAGATACGGGATGGAGACTGCGTTATGGAAGAAAGGGGAGCTATCCTAGATGCCCCATCGAAAGCATCAAGTTTGTCATCACCAAAGTCGGTTGTGAATGTCTCGAGATCCCTTGCCTCGAGGCCCCAGAGGAGGAGGGACGAGGACTCTTCAAGAGCAGGGGAAGTTTTAGGTATACGGAGCAAGCCCGGAATCGGTGGAGTGGCCTGAATTGGCCGAGGAGGTAGGATCGAGTGGATAGGGGTGAGCTGGGTCATTTTCTGTGCGGATTTCTTTTTCCTTTTATCGCTGATACGTGCGTTTCTCGGATATTTTTCTGTCTCTAAATAAGTCATTGCATCCTGGTGGAGTTTCTTTTCTTTTCTTTTTTTCCCTTTCAACTTTCCTTTGCTTATTCCTTTGTTTTATTCGGCACGTTCAGATAAAAAGCATTTCTTACTCTCCGGCGTTCAGTTGAATGGGCTTTCCCCTCTTTTTCCTTGATACTTTTTTACCCTGGATCGCATTCATATTCTAGCTATTTTTATCATGAACTTCTCTTCCTTTCCTCCCCTCTTTCTTTTTTGTCTCATGTACCGGTAGGTGTGGTGATGGTGTTGCATGTGCGTGTATGGCTGGTGTGTATGTATCATAAACCTTTTTCCCACCACCGTCACCATCACCATCACTATCACTATCGTGCCCCGGAGTTCCTGATATAATGGCTTAGGAGGAAATAAAGGGAACCTAAGATTGCAAAGCACTACTCTGTCATACTGCCCAAACTCTGTCTACCAGGGTAATTTCTTTCCGAGTATGACAGATTGGCCATTGCCTGTACTGGTCCGGTGGCCCAATTCCCGTGATACCTCGCCCAACCACCCTCACAGCCGAAAAAGAAAACGACCGGACAGTCATCCATCCGGTCGGCATTTAACAAATCAATAGAATATCATCACACTATCCTCAATCGGAGTAGCCGTCACTCGATGTCCATACATTCATCCAAATCAGTAGTATCACCTGTAAATTTACGCTGTCCTATACATCACTCGAGCACTCTACGCTCGGGTGCGGAATCATGAAGAAAAAGAAAAGAAGGAAAGGGGATCCAACACTTACCATAGTACAGTGCGCGTACAGTGCCACAAACTCGAAATGAACAAGTGTTTTACCCCCCTCTTCCCCGAGCTCGATTGATGGGAGTTCCTCCCGGAGTACTGTATACGAGTACTTGATACACAAGGTAGGTATCGCAATTTGTAAAGTCTACCATAGGAACTCGAATAATCGGACCATGTGCCATGTAGTCCGAAATTTCCCACTCTGGAAATGGGGCCGAATACGGGTGCGGTACTAAATTAGTACCGATGGAAAAGCAGGGATTCCGAAACAATTAGGAAAAATGGAAAAAAACACCAGACGTTACCGAGAGACGCAAGTCCAATTGTCCTAGCATATGGTCCGATTATTCGAGTTATTTCTGTGTGGAGGGCTGTTATGGTGTTAGGGAGTGTGTGCCCGAGTTTAAGTGGAAATGGAAACGAGATTGTAAATTTAGGATTGAGGTGCCGACGAAAGGCGTAGGATCTGATCAAAAAGCATTGGTTATGATGGGGCGAATGGGTAACCGGGCCAAGGTTTTGCTGATTATGCAACTGTTCACACTTGCAAATCTTGCAGCACGTCTACGACGTGCCTAACAGCTCAACGCAAGATTCACGCTTAATCCAAACCAAAGTCCCACCACGCAAAAACAAGAGTTGTAAAAGAGAGGGGAAAAAATGTAAGACTTATTATCAAAGACTTAAATCAATGTGTGAGGAAACCAAAAGGACATTTAAAGCATTGCAGAATGTTTGGTAGTGGTTCTTGATTCCTAAATTCAAATACAAATAAAATCTATCGTTGAGCTGAATCTTCTGTTGAGTTGTTGGGCACGACTTCTATGAGCCTAAGATTGTGAGTAAGAGCAATCGAAGGTTGTGGCAGAGTCACAACCTTGGCATGATTATGATATGATATTCATTGAGCTTTGGTCTAATTGTTGACTCACTTTCTTGTATAGACTCGGGTTTGACCAGGTATTTTGTAGTGAGCTCAGGTTATTATCATCATACATACTGTCATGATAGTTCTTGGATGTATATACTACTTTTTTTTTTTTTTAATTTCATAGGTTTATTGATTATGGCTTAAAAACCTATATTCACCTCATGGTATGGCAATATAAAAAGCCATAATTCTAAACACAGCAAAGAAAACCATTTCCTATACTTCTGCTGTAACCAGAACTGGAGTCCAGTCTGTCCAGTCCAGGTATTTGTTTTACGTTTTGTTTTACTTGTGGTTTCGAGTATCCTTTGACATTTACAGCCACTCGACAGAAGTGTTTGTAATCTGAGAGCTGTCCTGCAGTTGCACCATAGGGGTAGGTGGGTGGGGGGGGATAGTTACTGCCATTGGCATTGTAATGGGGGCTCCCTCAGGTAGATGGTTCCTAAGGATGTGACCGCACTAAACTTCAAATCTCTTGAATACAGCTCTTGCAAAGTGTAAAGAATAAAAGTA
Source organism: Tuber aestivum (assembly GCA_900010015.1). Classification (NCBI taxonomy): domain Eukaryota; kingdom Fungi; phylum Ascomycota; class Pezizomycetes; order Pezizales; family Tuberaceae; genus Tuber; species Tuber aestivum. Next base: position 88,636 of record LN891043.1, read on the forward strand.
AACAGTAAAACTTAATATCGTTAAGCTTAGGCTTATCTCAATTAAAGTCTCTCGAGAGGATGTTGATTATGTTGAGGTAGGAGAGTTCTCATATAATCCTTAAGTAGTCAGACTTATATCAAAAACGCCCCCATCAGGTTACCCCAACCAACACAAGTATACCCTTCTCTGTAAGGGTTGCTGGCACCACTACCATGTCCCTGAAGGGCCTAAGGTGTCAGCCCACTCTAGCAGAAATCTCCTATATGCACATCAGTTCCTGTGAGGTGTTTACCAATATACCCACCAGAGTGAAAACCTCTGTGCATCGGTACCTCACCAGTGGCTAACTGTCGAGCTGCCTAGGAAAGCTAACTAAATGACTCTTTTCCCATGTGCTATGACCTATGCAAGCACTCGTAGACATCAGCTGTCTTCTGGTTAAGTTCTATCTATCTTGATTGTGAACTTTGAAGGTCTATGATGCTCCCGCGGAGAGCTGCGGTGGCGGCGGGACCCATGGGCGCTACCCATGGTCCCTTACCCCCGGCACACCACTCACCGTAATAAGCATCATGCTATTAGAGTCCTCAAACAACCCATAAAGAGCCTATGGCAAAGGGGTACATGTAGGCTTGATTGGTGTAAAACCTTCCCAGATGTCTCTGGCACTACTTGGGACTACTCTGAGGACCCTTCCGGATAGTTCACACTAACTCCGTCAGTGTTGGTCCGTCTTACTCCGTTCTTTTTGGAGAAGGTACCTGACCTTCTCACCTTGGCCCCCTTATATATCCTGCGAACAGCATCCAGTCGGACGGATGGCAGCAATGTATATGGTGTTATGGACAAGTCTTCATAGACTCCATTTATCTAGTATGACAGCAACTTCAACCATTTTGGCCCATGACGCCTGGGGCAAACCCTGGGGCCGCAGGTACCTCAGGAATGATTCTGCCAAGTTACAGCATGTTCAGAGCACTCTAGCTCCTCCTGTAGTCGGCCGATCAATATGCAAGCAAGTGTCCGTCGATCGTCATTATGTAACAAACAATCCTAACATTTCACGAAGTCTCTCTGAGAACATTTCCGACAGAAGGTAGAGTAATAGTGTCCCAAAGGTAGGGTAAGTATGTCCATGGAGACACGAAACTGGTCTCTATGGTAGGGTAACATGACTCTCCTAGACAGGGTAGACTCACCCGACCTTCCGACCTAATCTTAGGCTGGAGTGGATATAGTTACATTACTTCCGCTATTTAGGTACACCTATTCCTTAAGTACCTTGTATTTCTTGGAATACCCAAACTATCGGATATCCCTTGGACATGCACCCGCATGCCTGCCTAGTCTATCATGTGACCTCTTGGTCTTATGTATAGGCGTAGACTTAGGTTGCTATAGCTCTATAACATAGGGTCGTTATCTCACTCCCCTCTTCTCTAAGGACTGACCCGGTCCGCTAACGTCGTCTCTTATTTCTCTGGTTCGGTTCACCCTCAACCCTATGGTCTCGGGGTTTATGGGGATACTGATGGTAAAAATCCTTCATGGCTTTCAAGCCAGTACCTTCTAGCATCTCATATAGCTCCCAAGAGTTCTCCTGTGCGCTATAGCCTTCCCATGAAACTAGGTACTGTATGAAGTGATTTGGAAACTTCGCTTTCATATTTCCATACCATCAACTATCTATGACTGCCTTGATAACATAGCTTAACTCATTGTCTACTATCTCAGAGACTGGGACTTTCTTAGTCCTTTTACTATTTGGGTCCTCACGATAGGGTTCTCAGGCTAAGAGTCTGACATTGAATACTGGGTGGATTTACAAATGGGTAGGCAATTGGAGTTCATAAGCGCAGTTGCCAACCTTACGCTTGAACCACAAAGGGCCTAAACATTCGGTGGTCCAGCTTCTCCATAGGTCGCTTAGTACGAATGTTCTTTCAGTTTGACATCACGCGGTCAGCCTTCTTTGCTCTACCATTTGTAATATCTTCCACCTTAGTATATTACGGTGATAGTAACCATCTCTGGTCATGCCATTTCCGCTGTCTCTCTTGAGCTCGCTTAAGTGTCTCTCGGACTTCTTGCCAGACAGCTTCCCAATTCCTTACCAATAGCTCGCTGCTGGGATAAACACCTTGCTGCTCCGAGACTGTACCCAACCAGTTGGTCCATGGGTTAAAGCCATAGTTGATCTCAAATGGAGATAACTTAGTAGACTTGGAGGTAAACGTATTGTATGCGTACTCTGCTAAAGGTAGTAGTGACGCCCAATCATCTTGCTGGTATGAACAATAATTTCTTAAGTATTGTTCCAAGGTCTGGTTCACCCACTCAGTCTCCCCATCAGTCTCAGGGTAGAAAGCGGTCGACAACGGTAGTTTCAGTTGCAATTGTTGCATCAGGCTCATCCAAAACTTAGATGTGAATCGGCTATCTCGATCGGAGATAATAGATTTTGGGAGTCCATGGAGCCGCCAAATTTCCTTTAGGAATATCAGAGCCAGATCCTTTATTGGAATTTCTGTGACCAAAGGTATAAAGTGTGCCATCTTTAAGAATCTATCCACGATTACCCAAATTTTGGTATACCCTTTTGATTCTGGTAGTGCTACTATGAAGTCCATTGAGATGTCCATCCACGGCCTCAATGGTACTCTGACAGGTTCCAACAAGCCAAACTTCTTATACTTAACAGATTTATTCTATTGACAGGCATCACATATACGAACATAGTCTGTAATACTCTCATCCATCTTAGGCCAAAAGAAGTTAGCCCTAACCCTGCCCACCATCTTATATGTTCTAAAGTGTCCTGCGATATAGGAGTTATGCTCAGCTTCCATGATCTTATCCTTCAGATCCTGGGAGTCAGGAATATACCACCTATTCTAATACAGAAGAAGGTCTCTTTCTATTTTCAGGTTGTGGTCGACATCTTTATCCCCTGCCAATACAGCCTTTAAGTCCTTCATATAGACAGGATCCTGTTTTGCCACGACGCACAATGCATCCAAGAATGCTGATTGCAACTGGTAACCTTGACAGGCTGCCAGTGAGTGTGGTCGCCAGAGGTCTCGTTCCTGGCCCACAACCCATTGTCCTGGGCGAAAAAGGGCTTTTGTGTCTCCGACAGAGAATTACTCCTTCCTCCAGGGCGGTAGTCCCTACGCCTAGACAGTGTATCTGCCTTCATATTCAGCCTTCCTTCACAGTAATATACCTTGAAATTGAACGGCTGTAGGAATTCTGCCCAGTGATGCTGCTGGCGGTTTAGGATTTCAGTACTATTAAAGTACTCCGGATTCTTGTGATCTGTATAGATCGCAATCTTACCCTCTACTAACCTGAGCAAATGATCCCATTCCTTGAAAGCTGCCACTATGGCAGTCATCTTCTTGTCACTGACATCATAATTGATCTCATCTGGGTGGAACTTCCGACTATGAAAGGCCACTGGGTGCCACTTTTCAACTTCACAGAGTTGAGACAGTACTGCACCTAATGCAAAGTCACTTGCATCAGTCTCCAGTCTTGTAGATCGGACAGGATTGAAGTGTGCTAGAATTGGCCCTGAAGTGAATACTTTATTCAAATACCAGAAAGCTTGATCACATGCAGGGGTCCAATCAAATCGGACGTCCTTCTTAGTGAGGTCTGTCAAAGGTTTTGCTATCTTGCTAAACTCTTCTATGAACCTTCTGTAGAAGTTGGCAAAATCCATAAAACTCTGGACTCCAACAACATTAGTTGGTGGCTTCCAGTGCAATATAGAATCCACCTTTTCTGTTGTCATGGATATCCTCTTCTCGGATATCTAGTAACCCAAGAACTCAATCTCATGCCTATGGAAGAATGACTTCTTTCTGTTTACACATAGTCGGGCTTCTCTCAGCCTTTCCATTACCCTTCTTACCAGAGCGACATGTTCCTCAATTGTCTCTGAATAAATTAGAATATCATCCACATAAGCGATAATGCCTTCATCCAGCATAGCCCGGAACACATCATTTATCATACTCTGAAAGGTAGCGGGAGCATTGCATAGTCCAAAAGGCATTACCTTAAAGTGGTACAACCCATACCGACAACAAAAAGCAGTAAGCTCTTCATGAGAGTGTGCATCCTTATCTGTCTTCTTAGCCATATGGACCCCCCAATATCCATTCTTGAGGTCTATTAGGGTATACACTGTGGCTTTTGCTAGCCTTTCTCTCAACTCATTTATCAACGGGAGAGGATACTTGTTCTTTACTATAATCTTATTCAGCCCTTGGTAATCTATCACCAATCTCAACGAACCATCTGGTTTTGGGACAAATAGTATAGGGGCTATGGATGCGGAAGTAGATCTTTCTATCTTCCTAGTTCTCAACATTTCATTGAGAAACTCACAGAGCGCTTTCAGCTCCTTCTCTGATAGCAGATATATAGGCCTGAATGGAGGCTCAGTCCCCAGCATTAAGTCAATTCTATGATCGTACTTAGAATGCTCTGGCAGAGCGTCTAATCGTTCTTGACTAAAGATGTCTCTATAATCCTTATACTCAGGTAGGAGTTGGATAGTAATATCTTCTCCTTTCTCATCGGCAAACTGTATTGTCCCCAGAAAATATACATTGGAGGGGTCTTCTGCCAGTAACTCCTCATCGGACATGTATACAAACCGCCTCTGCTCTGTTAGGCAATTTGCCTTACAGAAATCTGAGCGCCAGGTCAGTGATTCTACTTTCCAATCTATGTCGGGGTTATGATCCTTCAACCATGATATTGAGAGATAGCCGTCGACTCTAGTGTCCGTGATATCGGCTACCTCAAAGCGCATACGATTCATGTGATCACCTATCTTCAAGTTCAATGATTTAATATAATGAAGACCTGATCCTGGTATGTAGTTACCGCTTGCATCCTTTATTAGAGTATGAATCCTTCTTCGTACACAAGGAGCTTGGGTGCTCTTAACCCATTGACTACTTAGCACAGGGCCAGTAGCTCCACTATCTAGTAACAACAGCACTTTGGCACTTACATGCCTACACCCTATGCACCAGTCTAGTGTTACTCGTAAGTGAATAGATTTGCTATGCTTGGGTGGGCTCAAGTGCTGCGCCTTCTTGGTTTGTCTCACGGTACTCATTCTTGCTAGTCTCTTGCCTTTGGATACAAGAGCAGCCACAACAGGTCGGTAAACGTTTCAAGAATAGTTTTAATCAATAAGAGGAATTGGAGTGCTGTTTACTATCATGCCAGTATGATTTCGGGTACTAAACCCTCCTCAGGTAAACATGAAAGATAACTTTTATTCAAGACTAATTACCCAACCGATTCAACCGTACAAGACAAATGACCCATATAAGACAAGAAAATTGTATTTGCTCTCCAGAGACGTCCAGTCAACTGGTGTCAAACAGGGCATCTTTGTGCTCTGTCTGAATGTCGTGCGGTTCCCATTTTCTAGAGCGACTCCTCGGAGCAGAATACTCATCCAAAGAAAAACCTGAAAGTAATTTCCTCAGAAAATGTCTAATATGAAAAACATAAGAAATAACAGAACTCAAGAACCGAAAGAAAAACCAGACACAACGTGTGATCATAACATCTACCTGACCTAATAGTCTCTCAATACTCCTGTATAGATGACTTGGTCAGAACTGAAGAGCTAGTCAACGCGGATTGGTTCTTACCTTAATCCGTTCCACTTGAGTGGCCATTTTTACTTCCTTCGAGATCTTCATTGATCTAGAAAAGTTAGCTTATATTATTTCCTCCTTAGGATTAGGTTCTTACCTTCTCCAAGGTCCGTATCCACCTCCATAATAGTAGGGGAGGGTTTGTGGGCTTCCAAGAGCTTAGGACCAGAGGGCGGCGGACGAGACGCTTCAATGCGCTTGAATTGCTTATTACCACTCATAGAGGATTCCGCCTTGGGTCATGACTATTTCACTCCCATGGTATTCCTCACAGCATAAATGACAGGGGAGGTCACCAAATACTGTCTCGAGAAGTGTTCTTCTCTCCCACACTTTGTGCATTGCTTATTGTTGTGTCATTTATCAGTCAGGTTCTGTGAGATATCTCTATGAGCAATAGCATACTCAGACATCCCAGCCTGCTTTTCGGCGCCAACATTAGAGGTCTTCCGTGTCTTGTTGTCCTTCCAACCTGAAACCTTCTCTCTCTTCTTAAACCTTCCTGTAGGTTTAGAAGTTTCCTTCTCTCTTTTTTCTCATGGTTTGGTGGGCTTCTCATTGTTTAGATGACCGAAACGCTTGTCGTCTTCCAAATTGTGGCCAACTTGCTGAAGCAAATCTAGGTAATCGTTCAGAGCTTCAGGGTGGGGTATCTTCAGAGCCCAGGACTTTGGCAGCTCAGGAGTTATCCCAGCCCTAACCTTAACCTTAACCTGTTGATGGTCTGTGTAATTCAACTTATACATCAGATCGATAATCTTGTTCAGGTAGGGACTACTCTGGTTGGGGGTCATCACCAAGTTATTCCACGCAACAAGGTTCTTATCCCGATTCATATTGTCACCTCCGTGACTCTGCTCTAACCATTCGCAGAAACCTTTTCATGCCTGGAGCGGACCATTCCGATTGAATGGCATACCTGCACACTTCGCAGCTTCACAGTTGATATGTGTATGTATCCCTAAGTACCAGTTGCGGGCTTCATTTTTGAGAAGAGGTATGACCAAGTTGATCTTGTCCATGTCCGTCAGGTGACAATCAGAAAAGTACTCAAACTTGACTTCAACGAAGGTCAGAAAACTAGCCAGATCGGCAATCACTCCCTTGAATGTGGGAATGCCGCTTAGTTTCTCCAGCTTCCTGCGTCTTGAATGTGACAAGGAATGGGATTGGTTTTGCAACTGTTCTCGTAGTGCTTCTGCCCGACGGTCATATCGGTCTTTCTTCTCGTCATTTCAGCTATCACAGTGTGGTCGTCAAAAGGGTGTGACATCAGGTAGGGAGTTGGCATCATTATCAGAACTATCATCAGGGTCTGAATCACCCAGGTCCCCTCCACCAGCCCCTAAGAATCCACTACTGGGAGGTAGGTTACCACCCCTACTGGCTCTGGCATTGCCACCGAAGATTTCCCTTGGTCTCTCATAACTATCAAATTGCTCGCCTTGACTACCACTATTTCCATCATCCGGAGGACCTCCTCCTGACAGTACTTGTAGCGGCACTGAGCCTGCTGGCTGGTTACTCCCCGATGGTATCAGGTTTGGTGTAGCCTGTGATACCGCTAACCATTCCGTCAAAGCGGGACAGGTCTCTGGGTGTTTCGGAGGTCCTTCATGACCCTGTTTCATGCAATACCCACATAGGGTTCCCTTTCTTCCCTTTCCTTTCCCTTGTCTTTCCATGGCTGGAACGTTGACGGGTAACAAAAATGATCATATCTCCTCCCGGATCCAGGACATGTAGAATGACACCATGGTCCTCATTCGATAGGATTTGGCAGCGGCCCGAAACCAGAAAATCTAGCATTACCTAAAAGTTTAACTGGTGCCATTGGCACTTGTATTGGTGGCCAGTTGGCTTGGCTAGGGGTAGCCGTGACAGGGACCGGTATGCCTAATGAGGCCGTAGGGGGATGAGGAGGTGCGCGTAGTGGTTGGAATCATTCCACCATAATTTCAATCTGTTCCACAAGCCGTGAACCTGGGTTCATTATCAGCCATGTGGTTGGGATTGCGGTTGCTACTGGTGTCGGGGCAGAGCAGCGCTGAGTAGCATGAGGAGGGGGGACCGTAGACTTGGATAATGGCAGCGGTGCTATTGTTACTGAAATGGAGGGAGAAGGTGACCGTATAGGTCTATGGACAGTTTGACAAGGTATCCACAGAGATGTTCTTTATCATGTTCTAACAATTAGACTTGTGAGTGACTTCTTGCCACTGATGTGGAAAGGGATCGAGAAGTGGCTAAGACGAATGACGATGGTATTTCGTTTTCTTCTGTCATCTTCAGACTTTCTATGATCCGTAAACCCAATGGACTTAATTCTGGACGCCACCGCTCATCTCTAGCATATAGTGTCAGTTGCTGAGAAAAAGTATCAGGCTTATCTGTCACTAGGGGTAATGCGGGAGCTGCCTCTATCATCAAGACATTATTGTCTTCGTCAATCTGGTATCCCTTCTTCCAAGCCTTTTCCAACGTGTCTATCCGAATTTTCATAGCAAATTGATGGTTCAATAATGCCATAAATACCTCCTGCTGTCTCTTCATCCATTCCACCAAGCTCTCCACAATTTGTTTTCTAAATTGTTTCTGGGTCTTCGTATTCCAGTGCAATAACACCTTCTTTGTACTAGTAAGCTCGCGGGTCACTTCTCGTAGAATATAAGGTTTGACATAATCGCTGGAAAATTCCACAACCGAGATCGTGGGAGGCCCTGGAATCTCCTTTCCTTCTTCGTCTTCATGAGTGAAGCCCTCCAAGACTCCATTCACGAAAGGAATATCATTTGTAAATGATAATGCTGCTAGGTTGGTATCATGGAATATCAACTCTTGACAATGTTCAGGGACGTTTATCGGGGCTGCCTCGAGTAGCTTCCTTGTACTTGTACCGCCAATATCCTTTATGTCTGCGATTATCGAGGCTCTAAAAATAGCCCCTTGAAGCGGATTGTTATCAATACCAAAGCTGCTATCCGAACTCGACAATTCTTCTTCTATCGTGACTGCCCAAGCAGACATGATTCTTAATGTCGGTTCAAACCAAATCAAAATCAGAAGCAGAGTTAAGCAAGGAGCTCGCTTAATGATATACTGTAACGGGGGCTCCCTCAGGTACATGGTTTTTAAGGATGCAACCGCATCAAACTTCGAATCTCTTGGACACAGCTCTTGCAAAGTGTAAAGAATAAAAGTAAATGGTAAAACTTAATATTATTACGCTCAGGCTTATCTCAATTAAAGTCTCTCGAGAGGATATTGATTGTGTCGGGGTAGGAGAGTTCTCATATAATCCTTAAGTAGTCAAACTTATACCAAAAACTCCCCTATCAGGTTACCCCGACCAACATGAGTATGCTCTTCTCCGTAAGGGTTGCCTAGTACCATTACCATATCCCCAAAGGGCCTTAGATGTCAGTGCACTCTAGTAGAATTTTCCCTTATGCACCCTAGTTCCTGCGAGGTGTTTACTAATACACCTGTCAGAGAGAAAACTTCTACGCGTCGGAGTCTCGTCAGTAGCTCACTGTCGAGACACCTAGGAAAGCTAACTAAATGACTTGTTTCCTATGTACTATGACCTATGCAAACACCCGTAGACATCAGCTCTCTTCCGGTTAAGTTCTATCTGTCATGATTGTGAACTTAGAAGGTCTACGACGCTCCCGCGCAGAGCTGTGGCAGCGGTGGGACCCATGAGCACTACCCATGGTCCCTTACCCCCGGCACACTACTCACCATGATAAGTATCATGCTATTAAAGTCCTCAAACAACCCATAAAGAGCCTTTGGCAAAGGGGCATGTATAGGCTTGATTGGCATAAAGCCTTCCCAGATGTCTCCAGCACTACCTGGCACTACTCTGGGGACCCTTCCGGATAGCACACACTAACTCTGTCAGTTTTGGTCTGTTTTACTCCGTTCTTTTTGGAGAAGTTACCTGACCTTCTCACCTTGGCCCCCTCATATATCCCACAAACAGCTTCCAGTCAGACAGACGGCAGTGACGTATACAGTGTTATGGACAAGTCTTCTTAGACTCCTTTTAACTAGTATGATAGCAACTTTAACCATTTTGGCCCATGACGCCTGTGGTGAACCCTGGGGCCGCAGGTACCTCGCCAGAATGATTCTGCCAAGTGACAGCATGTTCAGAGCACTCTAGCTCCTCCCGCAGTCGTCCGATGAATATGCAAGCAAGTGCCTGTCAACTGTCATTGCATAACAAACAATCCTAACATTTCACGAAATATCTCCGAGAACATTTCCGACAGAAGGTAGGGTAATATTGTCCCAAAGGTAGGGTAAGTATATCCATGGTGATACGAAACTGGTCTTTATGGTAGGGTGACATGACTCTCCTAGACAGGGTAAACTCACCTGGCCTTCTGACTTAACGTTAGGCCGGAGCGGACATAGTCACATTACTTCAACTACTTAGGTATACCTATTCCTTAAGTACCTTCTGTTCCTTGGGATACCCGAACCATCAGATATCTTTTAGACATGCATCCACATGCCTGCCTAGTCTACCATATGACTTCTTGGTCTTATGTATGGGCGTAGACTTAGGTTACCATAGCTCTATAACGTAGGGTCATTACAGTAGTCCTCAGTAGTACCAGAGACATCTGGGAAGGTTTTATGCCAATCAAGCCTACATACGACCCTTTGTTGTAGGCTCTTTGTGGGTTGTTTGAGGACTCTAATAGCATGATGCTTATCACGGTGAGTGGTGTGCTGGGGGTAAGGGACCATGGGTAGCGCCCACAGGTCCCACCGCCACCACAGCTCTCCGCAAGAGCGTCGTAGACCTTTTAAGTTCGCTGTCAAGATAGATAGAGCTTAACCGGAAGACAACTGACATCTATGAGTGCTTGCATAGGTCATAGCACATAGAAAGAGAGTCATTTAGTTAGTTTTCCTAGGTGGCTTGACAGTTAGCTACTAGTGAGACACCTATGTGCAGAGGTTTTCACTCCAGCAGGTATATTAGTAAACACCTTGCAGGAACTCATATGCATATAGGAGATTTCTACAAGAATGCGCTGACACCTAAGCCCCTTCTGGGATATGCCAGTGGTAATGGTGCTGGACAACCCTTACGGAGAAGAGCACACTCGTGTTGGTCGGGGTGACCTGATGGGGGAGTTTTTGGTATAAGTCTGACTACTTAAAGATTATACGAGAACTCTCCTATCCTGATACAATCAACATCCTCTGGAGAGACTTTAATTGACATAAGCCAGAGCTTAACGATAGTAAGTTTTACCATTTACTTTTATTCTTTACACATTGCAAGAGCTGTGTTTGAGAGATTCAAAGTTTGGTATGGTCGCATCCTTAGGAACCATCTACCTGAGGCGGCCACTTTTACCCATTGATACCGGGATTGGGGCTTAGAATGGCCCGGGACCTTTGCCCGTTTCCACACAAGCAGAGAGTGGTTCCAAGCACCTGATATCATACAGGCAATGGTCAGGGACACACCCCCTTGTTTGGACGAGTCCTAGTAGTGGGCCCTGAGCATCTTAGCATATACTGTGTGGCTTATCCCCGGCTTATATCTCAAGTCTAGTACTCCTAGTACTAGTAGTATTTAGCTGCTAAGTATCATTCCAGGTACCAAGTATGGTGTTTACTTGTAGTAAGCTGTGGGCATCTTGCTGCATATTTTGCGGCTCATTTGTGGCTCAAAATGGCTTCCAGGCCTAAAATATATTTTTCAAGTATCGTTTCTAGCTTTCATATACTTGCATGGCCGAATTGAACCTAGACACTTTGTATAGGAGTTGACACCTTAGTCAGTATCCAGGTTCAAACTGGCCGCACAGGTATGATGTGTAATATATAATAGGGACCATCTTCTTCACGTTTTGTGGCTCATTTGTGGCTTAAAACATTGTCTTAGCTAGCATGGTTTGTCTTTTAAGATGCCAATGATTGTACACCGTACAAACCTTATTCAACCTACCAAAGTCTTCTCTAGTCCATACACAAGCTGCTGCCCCTTCTTACCCCCTTCCCCCTCCTTCTTCCCCCATCTCCTCCCAATACCATCAAACAATAATACCTTCTATCAATGCATCTATCCACCATCAACACACCCACTCCTGGCAGTGGGTACATAGACCATTCTCAGAAAAGGCATCCGCTGGTAAGTACTCAGTTCAACTTTATATGTTCACAGCTAAGTCTTCAGAAAGCAATTTCGATCTGTAAAAGTTCCACAACCGCCCGACGCCATCCGCTACACCTTCCTCATTTTCATTCGAGTATGTACTGAATCCAATTATTATTTCAGCCTGTTTTTCTTGCTTTCAGCTGACAAATTGCATCAGCAAAAGATAGGCATGGTCCTGCTGTCCCCCCCCCCAATCAACTCACAATACCAAAAGTCAGACTTGTTTGCCCAAGAACACCAGGCGATGAAAATAATGGTGATGTGTATTGGTACAAACAAGTCTGTTCGTTCCCAAACCCGGCTACTTTTCGTCCGGAGTATAACAGCTGGCAGAATACCGTGAAGTACAGGATGGAGAGCGAGTAGATTATGGGGCACAGGGGCGCTCCTCCGACGCAATAGGCGGCCATGCAGACCTACGTCCTAATAGTGGAGCCCATTGCCAGCAATGGAATGGTGCCCCACTGGCAGGCCAACACAGCAAGGAGCAGGCTGCTTACTGAATGTCTGGATTTTTTGCTTAAGGATGTAGCAAAAAAGCATTCAAGAATGTTGACCTCAATGGGCCTAGCTGTTGCTCCTTTCTCTTCTGTTCCTCCTGCTGTTGCTGCCAGAAATAATCATAATTTTCCACAAACTGTGCGCAGCAGACTAGTAGAATTAATACTAATAGGGATCCTATAGGTTTTGCCGGTCCGCATGGTGTCCGCCTGTGCTTTGATAGGCCATCCGAGGTCCGCCTGGATGGTCAGTTCCTTTTTGGGTTGGACAAGGTCCAGTGGCAAACCTGTGGTGCAGTCTCCTGGCTGGAGCTGACGGAATCAACCCTGTCCCAGTTACTCTCTCAAATAGAATGGATAGTGGCATGCAGGGTTGAGTATCATCATCTTATAGGCACTACGCGGTACGGCTCAATTTTGCTCCTCGATGATCCAGATGAGCCGCTGACAATATCCGAGATGATTCCCCTCTTGTGCACCAGCACGTTCCCATCTGGTAGGAGTTGAGTCCGCCAAACAAGCCCATGGACTGGTTGTTCCAATGCCAGTGGGACGTAGGTGATGAGCCTGAAACACCTCTCCTGCACAGTCAGCCATACAGGATGCAGAATAATTAGAGTGACCCGAAAGGAGAGAAGGGGGGGGCAGAAAGAGAGGAGACGGGGAGGTGGAAGAGGAGGAGGAGGAGGAGGAGGAGGAGGAGGGGAGGAGGAGAGGAAGGAGGAGGAGGTGGAGGCAGAGGAGGGAGGGGCGGAAGAGGAGGAGGAAGAGC